>JAWWES010000037.1:10048252-10112719 GCA_035583135.1 Lophotriccus pileatus
CTTAACAAGGAAATATTGAGAGGCACAAGGTAGAAAAAACAATTCCCACGAGGAGATGCAAGGAGTGCCCAGCCCTGGGCGCCTTCGAAGAACAGAGGGCGGAAAGCGGAGCACGAGGGACGCACCGCCCGCCCTGCTCACAGTGAAAGTCTGCGCCCGGGTTTCGGTGCAGCCCTGGCCGCCCTCGGGGGAGGTTTGGCCTCTCCCAAGGGAATTTCAGGGCACCCAAACCCCTTCTGGTCTGTACACGGTGGCAAATTTCCCTGAGGATGCCAGGAGTGGGGTGTGGAACTTCGGAGAGGCCATGAGAGGGATGTGGTGCTTGGGGTTGTTGGGAGAGGGATGTGGTCCCTGAGGATGCCGGGAGAGGGATCATAGAGTCACAGAGTCCTAGAAAAGCCTGGGTTGGAAGGGACCTTTAAAGGCCATCCAGCCCTGCAATGAGCAGGGACAGCAACCAGATCAGGGTGCAGCTTGTGGAGATGCCAGGAGAGAGATGCAGTCCCTGGGAATGCCAGGAGAGGGATTTTCAGAGAGGGACCATAGAATCACAGAACAGTTTGGGTTTGGAAAGGATCTTTAAAGGTCTAATGGGACATCTTCAACTGGATCAGGATGCAGACCCTGGAGATGCCAGGAGATTAATGTCATGAGAGAGATGCAGCATGGCAGAAGAAGGATGCCAGGAGAGGAATGAAATCCCTGGGGATGCAGGGAGAAGAATGCCAGGAGGAGGATGCAGTCCCTGAGGATGCAGGGAGAAGGATGTCAGGAGAGGGATGTAGTCTCTGGAGGTGCCAGGAGAAAGATGCCAGGAGAGGGATGAGGCTCCTGGAGATTCCAGCTTACACAAACATGCTCTTCCCTGGACCAGGGATGCAATGATGGAACACTGAGATGCTTCCCATCACTGACAAAACCCTTCTCACAGTGTCTCAGGGAGGAAAGCTCCCCTTTCACCACTGCCTCTACAAAAATCCTCATCTGAGTCACTTAAAGCTACTTTTGAGCAGCTCCAATCACTCTTGGAGAAACAAAGCAGCTCCAGGAGGAGCTGGAATGGGGATGGAGATCACGACACTGGGATGTCCCCCCTTCTGTGCTGGAGCAGCTGCCACCCAGAGCTGCAGGCACCAAAAATCGGGCGCAGGACCTGCTGGCTCAGGAGGTGGCAGTTCTGAGAAACCAGATTCAGGTGAAAGGGGAAAAAAAAGAGAGAGAAAAAAAAAAAAAAGAGAGAGAAAAAAAAGAAAGAGAAAAAAAAAGGAAGTCAGAGCAGTCTCACACTGAGCAGAGATAAAAATACTGCTCCTCCCTCAGCCACGGCAAAGACGGACGAGCCGAGACACCGTGGGCTTTCACCGGAAAGAGTCTTCCCAGCTCATCCCAGCGTGCCATCAATTTATGGGATGCACTGGATCTCATTAAAACACCATAAAGAAACCAGCACAAATGCAAATCCCATTTCCCTTCCCCTTCCTGTAAAAACATCTGGTCAACAGAAATGGCTTGAGACATTTCCGTTGCGAATCACGGTTTTCGTGGAGCTTGGGATTTGGCCATGCACAAGGTATTTGGGGCTGGGGCTCAGCTGAGGAGCAGGGCAGTCCCAAAACACACAAACCTGGATTTTGCCAGCTTTGGCTTAAATTTATGAAGGTGAAGAGACCTCAGGGCTGCCCAGTTCTACAAGTTATACAGGAATAAATGGGATGGGAGAGGAGAAAGCCTGCAGTGCCTCCAAGGAAAGCAGGGAGGACTGGTGAGCATCACCCTCCTACCAGACATCAGAGAATCCACCAGAGCTGCACGCCCAGGACCATTCCCAGGGGTTCCCATGTTGGAAAACATGTACACATGTATATACACACTCAGATATGCAAGCACTACAGATATTCCAATGTCCCTCTGCTCCAGGTGCTCTTCCAGAGCATCATCACCTCACCCTGGACCTCTTGCACCCCAGAACCCTCTGGAATGTCCCCAGGGTGGGGATCTGGGTGCCACCCACCCTGTGCCCACTGCAAGTGACCCACTCCCGGGAGAGCTCCAGATCCAATCATCTCCAAATCCCTCCTGCACAACATCATTTTTCCAGTGCTCCAGGGAGGAAGGAGCGATGTCAAAACCAACTCAGCCGTGGCTGTGAGCATGGAAAAGCGAGCTGCTCCCTCTCCCAAAATCCTCATCTCCTCTGGCACATGCCTGGGGAAGGGAATGACCCCTTCACCCAGCACAGCCACCCAAGCAGCAAATGGGATCAGGGCTCTTCAAAGCCCCCGCTCCCTTTGATGCCGGGCACGTTATGGGATTAGGCTCAGAGGCCCCATTGGAGCATCAGGAGAAAGGGGGAAAAATAAGATAAAAGCTGCCAAAAGCAGCACAACCTCCCCCTTTCCCCACACACCTGCCTTTTCCAAGGTCATTTCAAGGGGTTGGAGATTTGGGGGCTTGTCTTGATGCTGTAAAGCCCTCAGGCCAAGCTGAATTTCCAGTTACATCCTGTTATTTACAGGGGAGGAAGGCAGAAGAAAGAGGAGGAAGGGGGAAGAAAGAGGAGGTTTGGGGGAAGAAAGAGGAGGATGGGGGAAGGGCGGTTCCAGGGACACCCTGAGGGTGACCAACCTCTCAGTCCTGAGGTCAGTCAGGGGTGAAAATGCCACAAGAACTGTTGCTTTACAGTTGCTAATTTAAACCCATAGGTTTTCCATGATGATCAACACCATCCTCAGATCAGGAACACATCCATGAGATGGGCAAAAGGCATCCCAGGGCAGCAGGATGGAGAGGAGGGGGTTGTTGGTTGCTATTTAGTTATTTTTAAAGAAAACAACCCCCCAACGAGCTGTTCTGTTCCCACTGCTCTGTGGTTTGCCTCTGTGCTGAGTTTTGGGAGTGGGAGCCACCAGCACTGTGGGTGATTTTCCACCACCCCCGGAATCCAACCGCAGTTACTGGGAAAGGGCCTGGATTGATTGTGCTGGAAAGGAGATGGGAGCTGGCCCTGGCCCAGTGAATTGGAAAGGAAGGAGCCGCCCTGAGAATATTTGCACAGGAAGCAATTTAATCCAGAGACTTGCAAAATCCAGCGAGGAACATCCCCCACTTCCGCAGGCCTGGCTGAGAAACCGCCACTTGGGGCTCCGGGGGAGCACAGGGGCTCCGGCCTCGCGGTGATGGGGAGCACCAGGAAATCCCCATCCCATGGGAACGGCAAGGAATAACGGTGCAGAGCTTGGAAAGTGTCTGGTTTTAAATGTGTCCCATCCCCGGGTTAAAGCTGGTCAGGGGATGTGGGGAGAGGAAGAATGTGCTGGGCTTGCTTGCCAAGGGGGAGGGAAACAAACACAGAAGAAAGAGGGAAGAGAAAAAAAAAAACAGGGGAAAGGGAAAAAAAAGAAAAGGGGGGAAGAAAAAAAAGAAAAGGGGGAAAGGAAAAAGAAAAGGGGAAAAAGGGGGAAGAAAAAAGAAAAATGGGGAAACAAAGAAAAACATGGGAAAAAATAGAAAGGTGGAAAATTAAAAAAAAGGGAAGGAAAGAGGAAAAAAGGGGGATAAAAGAGGATGAAGAAGGGGAAAAGGGAGGAGGAAGGGAAAAAAGGAAGTGCTGCCCAGCTGCTGGGAGTACCCTCAAAGTGCCCCAAAACAACGTTGACCTCCCTGTGCCCCAGGACTGGGACACGCTCCCACAGGGAAAACAACTGCAACCTCTGACACGACAGAGCAAAACCAGCTTTTACTTTCAGATGTTACAATTTTGATGTTGTTTCTTTTTTCAAATATTTAATATTGGAGCCGTTTGACGGAAATAGCAGGAATTCAGCCAGCTGCTCCCTGACCCCGCTGCCCCGAAGGCAGGGACGAGGCTCCAGCTCTACCAGAGGTTTCCTCCTTCTAAAGCACAAGTTTGTCATCAAAGTTAAACAAGCAACAAAAAAAAAAAAAAAAGGAAAAAGAAAGGGAAAATTCATCCCATCGTGCCTGCGTAAGACCTGCCATGTGGAGGAACCGTCTCTTTAAAGATTAAACACCCCAGCTCCCCCCACATCACTCCCCACTCCCTCACATCCTGCATCATCTCCGCTCCAGCCACGTCCAAGCACCGCGGGAGCTCCCTGGGGTAGCCGAGAGCTGAACTTCCAGTCAAAAAACTACTTACAAAGAGTAAAATTAAACTCCCTTACAAGTCCCAGTGGGAGCAGAGAAAGGCTTGGAGCCTAATTCCTATTTTCCCTTTCCTCTCCTAGCTTGCCCAGGCGAGCAGATGCTCAGGCTGCTGAAGCCACAGAACAGCAGGGACACAGTTAACTTGGGGTTCACCAGACTAGGTGACCCCTCACCTTGCTGGGACGGGTCCATGTGGCGGGGAATGAGTGGGATGGAAGCCACCAGTCTCTGTGCTCAGCTTGGAAGACTCTGCCTGTAGCTGGAAAACGCAGGTTTGGGGTCCCAGCAGGGAAAAATGCAACGACATATTGACCGACTGCCTTAATTAGTGCACAGTCACCCTTTGGCACAGGGTCATCCCCAAAAACACCACCACAGAGGGGTCTGCTCTCCTTTTTCTGCCTTAATTTGACAGGGTGCAGCCTCCTGTGGCTGCAGCGCAGGGAGAGCAGCGGCAGAGCAAACCCATCCTGGTCACAGACACCACTTGCAGTGAGAAACCCCCATGATGAGGGACACCCCATGGCCCCGCTCCTTCCCGCAGGACACACTGGCACCCTGGCATCGTTCCCAGCCGAGGGACCCACAGCATCACACCGCTGGCACAGGCAAGACCCTTGGTCCTTACCTTGGGCGGGTCGAAGAGCTCCAGCACAAAGCCCTCGGCGTCGGGCGGCCCCGCTCGCCGCAGCACCAGGCGGCAGCGCTGCCAGCGCGTCCCGCTGTCCAGGGAGCTCTCGTCCAGCAGCCCGTACTTGAGGAGCCCCTCCTTGCGCACCTCGGGGGGCTGCTCCCGCGACAGCCCCCACGGCAGGATGCGCTTGCCCAGTCCCGGCTTGAGAGCCGCCTCGGCCGCCTCGGCGTCGCCATCCCCGCTCAGGGCATCCGAGGAGCGGCGTCGGAAGAGGCTGCGCCAGCTCCTGCGCAGCTGGCTGAGCGAGAAGGGCCTCCGCGTCGGCCCCGCCAGCTCCTCCGAGCTCCAGGACTTGCGCAGTCCGGACGGGGCAGCCTCGGGGGCTCGGACGGGCTGCTCGGGGCGGGCGCCGAGCTCCGCCTCGGCTTTGGTGGCCACGGTGCCCAAGGAAGCGTCGGTGTGCCGCCGGTGTGTGTCCCGATAATCCCGTGCCGGGCCGCCGGGCAGGATGCGGAGCTGGTTCATGGCGATGCCCTCCTTCACCTCGTGGCAGAAGTACTGCTGGAAGAGGTCGGTGAACTGCACCGAGAAGTTCTCGGCGGCCAGGAGGTCATGGTGCGGGTGCTCGGTGGCGAAGCGCAGGTAGTGGCGCGCCAGCTCCTTGGCGGTGCTGATGGCGTGCAGCTCGCAGAACTCATGCCAGCCCCGGGGATGCGCTGGCGTGCCGGCCGGCAGCGCCTGCCCATTCATTGCCGTGGCTCCAGCGAGGCGGCCGCGCTGCAAGACAGAGCACAGGGGTGGTCAGTGCAGCCCTAATGTCCCCATGTCTCCCCCAAACCTGGCAGCCCCTGGCTAGTGTGACCACACCCCACTCCGGACGCATGTCCGTAGCATCTGGAACACGCTGTGGGTCCAGCCAAAGCTGCTTCACTCACCTGGGACACGCTGCCCAGGGACAGCCAGCTCTCCAGTGAGCAGCATGGCCATGTGAGCAACCAGTGTGGCTCAAACCCGGCCATTCAGGACCCCGAGCCCCCATCCCCAAGTGGCGGGGCCGTGCCTCAGTTTCCCCACCTGCGAGGTGGGGTGCGGGCAGGTCCCGGTGCGGGGCGTCTGCGCGGCTTCCTGCCAGCACAGCTGCCGGCAGCTGCCCGCCCGCGGGGACGCCTGGCCCGGCCACATCCGCTCTGCTCCTGCCAAGGCTCCGCAGCGCCGATGGGTTTCCCTCCAGGGACCTATTTCAACGGAGCTGATAAAACTGGAGTGGGGGCGGGAGGGGAGGAAACAACATGAAAAGCTTCAGAAATCCAGCGACGGAGCTGCCTCGCTGCCGGATCCTCCCGGCCCCAGCGGCCTGGGGAGACAGGGCCACGCCACCGGCACTGCCCGGGGTGAGCGTGTGTTCCCAGGGGCATGCTCTGCTGCCTGTGGGATCAAGGAGCTGCCAGGCTCTGGCAAACCACACCGTATCTCTGTCCCCAGCAGATTTCGCTGTGAGGCCAATCTGACGGTGCCATGGCTGGCGTGCAGCCGCCCTGGCGTGCCTGACTGAGCCCGGCAGTGGCATTCCCCACGGCCAGCCCCGCTGCTTGCCACCCAACCTCGTGCTCACCCGTGGCACTTATCGGGGCCGTGCACTCCACAGAGGCAGGAAACATCAGCCAACCCACCCGGATTCTGCTGTGCCAGCACCGGCACCACCACCTCCCCGAAACTCCAGCAGCAGCACCCCGGCTGCTGGGAGGGGAGGAAAAGTGATTGCACTTGTCAGGGGGAGGAAAAATGGAAAAAAAACCACCTGAGGGACCAGGAGGAAGCGAGCAGGGGCTGAGGAACGTGCCGGCACAGGGGATGGTGTCTGCAGCCGGGACGGCGATAACGCCGGGAAGCCGGGCTCTATCTCTGCCCACCCGCCGCCCTCCCGAGCACGTCCTGCGAGGGTTCTCCGTGAGGGGAGATGTTATCAGGCCCCCACCAGCCTCGCCGGGGCCTGGCTTCTCAGAAGAGCCACCCAAGGCTCGGGGTCGGCTGGCGATCCGGCAGTGCCGGGCATGCGCCCGCCGCAGCCCGGCCGAATCCCCCGGCAGGGCCCCGTCTATCAGCACCGCCAGCCTGCCGATGACTCAGCACCCTCTGCCGTGCTCCCGCTTCCTCCCGGCACCCAGGAATCGCCGCCACAGCCACCCACGCCGCCGGCACGCTCAGCGGGACGCTCCCGCAAAACGCGGAGGGGAGCGAGGTGCCCACACGGATGGCTCCTCAGGCAGGTGGGAGGTTCCCAAGACAAAGAATTTGTCTTCCCAGTTTTCAGGCTCGCTTCGCACCGGCTTCGGGAGAGGTTTGCGGCGTGAGAAAAGCCAGGCTTCTCAACTGTGCCACGAGGCGGGAAGCAGCCGAAGGCCGTCTGCAGTGGCAACGTGCTTTTCCAACCTGACGACAGGAAATACTCCCCAGCGCTTCCTCCTCCCAGCACTGGCACAATGCCCACCTCACTGCTCCTGCCCGGTGCACTTCCCACGTGGAAACAGCTATCCTGGATGAATCCATGCTCGAGTTAACCACAGCAGCATCCCGTTCCTCCGCTCGGATTTGGCAGGACATGTCACAGGGATAAGTGCCCGCTGATGGGTGGGTTTCTCCCTGCTCCAGCCTGTCATGCTCCACAGTGTGGGAATGCAGCAGCCAGTGGCTTTAAAGCAGATTTTCCATCCACATCCCTTATTCCCCGTATGATGCTACGAGGGGCTTCCGTCCACCCTGCGGGTCAGCACTGAGACAAAGGAATTGTCACAACAATTAATTGCTTTAGTTTGCTCTGAATGGAGAATCCAGCCCATCATTGGACACACTATGGGCTGGTTGGGATGGGGGTCTACCATTGCTCTCGAATGCTGGAAGAGCCCTACATCATCCAGCCTGCCCCATTTCGAGGCTGTTTGTGGGTGCTGGCATTGTTTTGGGGTGCTGGGGTTGTTTGGGGGTGCTGGGCCAGGAGCTCGAGGAAGAGCGAGACGGGACAGACCGGCCGCGGGTGGCTTTGATGCGGGTGGGGCGGCGAGCCGGGGCTTGCGCAGGATCCAGCCCAGCCGCCCCCGGGAGCTTTCCTTAGACTCTTGCCCAACCTGAGCGTTGCTGCGGTGGCAGGGCCAGGATGGCAATCCACGGCTGGATCCGGCAATGGGTTATTTTTCCCAGTAAATGCATTTGTTGTTTACTTGCAGCCAGAGGAGCCGGCAGCACCGAGCGGTGCCAGGGCAGCGCCGGGAGCCAGTGCCGCAATCCTGCCGCCCGCTCCCGGAGGATGAGCATTCCGAGCCAGCTGGCCGGTCTTGCCACGGAGGGGCTGCTGGATCCGGCCAGCCACCTTCCCACCAGGGGCTGCAGCCATGCGGGAAGGGCACCCTCCAGCACCCAGAGCTGCAGATCCGGCCTCGAAGGGACATGTGACGGAGCAGGGCACGTGTGGCCATGCCCTGCTCCGAGCGTCGTTCCCGCACGTGTGCGCGGGCGGCCCCGGAGCGTGTGCAGCGCAGCCGGCACCACCATCCGAAAACGAAACCGGCCCCACTCGCCGCCACTCTCCACGCCAGGAAAATGTACGCCAGCAACGAGAATAGGAAATCAGATTGATGTGCCGGTTCTCCCAGAAATAACCGTTCCCAGCCGGAGGAGAAGTGGCCAGAGGCATTTTCAGCTCCCTTTATAAGCACGAGACTATTCAAAGCTCACCCCGAGGACTATTTTGAGGAGAGGGTGAAGCGAGGGGCTGGGAGACGCCCTGGCCGGCCCCACAGCTCCCCGCTTCCCAAGTGGCAGAGAGACAAAGTTCCCACAATCCCAAGAGCGGGGACATTGTTCCTTCCCAGGATGTCCTCCATGAAAAGAGCTATTCTGAGCCGGCTGCAGCCTTTCTTGGCACGGCCCCGCAGCCCACTCCGAGGCAGCTATAAAAGGCTGGGTTACAATGAACGGCGCTTTTCAATGGAAGAGCATCCGGCACGGGGGGTTCAGGGGGATAAAGGTCCCTGGGGGGACTCAGGGGGATGCAGGTCCCTATGGGGGCTCAGGTCCCTAGGGGATCCAGCCAGCCAAAGGTGGGTTTGCACGGGCTGGGTGGTGCAGAGTATTCCCCTGGGATGGGGATGGTGCAGCCCCTCTGTGCATCCCAATCCTCTGAGATCAGGGTGGAGGATGTTGGAGGAATATCTAGATGCACCCCTGGGTTGAGGGGGATGAGAACACTACAGCCATTTGGGCCTATACATGGAGATGCTGCCACTCAGCAAGGCAGGAGGGGCTGGTGCAGGGGGAGAGGTGGGAAAGGGTTCGGCAGCAGCCCCCGAATATGGGATACACCCAAACATTTACAGCATCACTATAAAACAGCCAAGGTCATTCGTGCTTCAGGCCAATACAATCCACAGCAGAAACTGCCTGGCACTGTCCTGCTCTTCCCTCTGGGGCAGCCCCCCCATGGTGGTGGGGATTCTCTGAGGTCTTGTAGAAGGTGATGGCACAGCCCCATCACTCCCTGCGACTGGTTGACTGTTTCCACACAAGCTGGAGGATCACAGGGAGTCTTGGGACCTTCCCTCTCTCTCCTTTGGCTGAACCAAACCAGCAAGTTAAAAAGTAACAGAGCAGCAGATTGGTGAGATCCCCCAATCCACAGGTCCATACAGGCTGTTTTCTTAGGAAATCAGTTTAAAAGCCAGTTTGGGATGTTGGGGATTTTGCTCTCCTTTTCCCCCTTTCTCACAGGACATTCACACCCCTCTCATCTGACCTTCTGGCACCACACAACTTTCTACATTAAAGGCCAAAACTGGCCTTAATCTGCAGCTCTGCGTGGGCTGAGCAGCACCACAGACCTCTGTGGGGATGAGTGATGTTGTGGCACTTTAAAAATAGGAGGGAAATCACCCCTTTGGCTTCCCCTGATCACTCCAACAGGATAGACGGGATGGAGACAGCCCATCCCAAACCCATCTCAGGTCAAACACAAGCTCCACACTGGCTTGGCCCATGGGAGCTCACCAGGACAAGCCTCTGTGGCCAGCCCAGCTCCCCAGAAACCCCACGCCTGCTTCCGCTGAGCGCCCATGCCCGTGGCGTCTGGCACCTCGCAGCCTGGTTTACACCGTCACACTCTCCTACACCCACCGCCTGCGGGGGAAAGCCCGGCAGCAGCGGGGTGGCCTCTTTCGACAGGGCTTGTTTTGTTGCATGAAATGAGTCGCTGCGGTGTAGGCGTGGGAGAAACCGGGTGCAGGGAGCGCTCCCGGGGGAGGGGCCAGCTGGGGGTCCCTGAGGACAGCGGGGAGCAGCTCAGCTCCCAGCCAGCCTGGCTGTCCTGGCTCGGCACTGCAGTGCCCGAGGGCTGGATTGGGCCCTCTCTGCTTGCCAAGCCGCGGCAGCGCTGCCAGCACCACAAACCCTGCCAGCGCAGAGCTCTTGCACTTTCACTTTGTGTCACCTGCTGGGATTTGTCCTGACACCTTCGCAGTGTCCCTCAGTCCCACGGGTGTGTGGGTGGGGAGGATTTGCTCCGGGTGAGGATGGAAGATCCCTCAAAAGCCACTGGTACTTGCACCCCAGCCTTTCCAGCATGATACAGGGGGTTGACAGACCCTTTTCCTCGGAGGCTCTGGTGAAACCAAACCAGAGCTTTCCACAGACAATACATTCATAAAGGCAACAGAGACTATAAAAGCAGTATTGGGGTGGGGGAAATGCACAGGGATGAGGATCTCCTGCCCCAAAACCAAGATAAAAAGAAATCCAAAACATTGTTCCAGTCCCAAACAAGTCAAAGTGAAACGTGCCACTAATTCCATGGGCCTTTAAACTCCAATCCCATATCCTGCCAGCAAATCCGAATGCAGAGGGGACATGCAGGAGCTGCCAGTGCCAGGTCCCTGAGCTGGCCACCTCTTCCTCTGGCTGCAGCCCCAAAAAGTCCCCGGGCCACCAGCCCACAACTCCGGCACATCTTGAATCAATTTACAGCAACAATATTGAAATCGCAGCTCGACAAGTCATCCCGGTTTCCTTGACAGTAAATCCCAGCCCGGGCAGCAATGACCGTGTGATTGCCATGTTGGAGCCAGGGGGTCCGGGCTCTCCGTGGGTGACCCTGATGGGGCTTGGCACGGGCAGGGCTGTGCACGCCGGCAGGGCAGGGAGAGGCCGCAGGGATGCTGACCCCTGGGGCATCGGCCTCGTGCTCCGAGCGCCAGCGCCTGCCAAGCCAGCGAGCCAACAAAGTCTGCAGGGAGCAGAAACTCAGAGGAGCCGCTTGGCAGGCTCCGGGTGGCACCTCCGCTTGGCACTAGCAGTGGGCACAGGGGCAGAGGAGAAGGGGGCAGCTGGACAGGCAAGGCAGGGCCCCCTCGGGCAGGGCAGCGCCCCACAGTAGCGGCTGGGGCAAGTGGGCATCACCCCACGGGGCTCCGTCCCTTCTAAGAGAATTCACCCCCGTGGCAGGGGCTGTGGGGGTCCCTGGGGAGAGGGGCAGGGCTGGTTCATTGCATGCTGCACTCCTGGATCAGAGGCCCCCAGGACAGGGATGCTGGGAAATGGGGGACCTTGAGGGATCCCAGAAACTGGGGTGTTCTGGGGTAACGTGGAGTTAGAAAGATGGGGGTCCCCAGGACTGGGGCACTCACAGAGGAACAGAATCCCCAGAACACGGAGTGCCCACGAGGAAAACGGGTGCTGGGAGGCCAGGGGTCTCCGAGGGTGAGAGCAGCCCCTGGAAAGAGGGAGCCTGAAGAAAGGGTAGGGATAATTGTGGCCCCCGCAGAAACGGGGTGCCGGCGAGAGGGACGCAGGCTGACAGAGAAGGGGAATCAGACCCCGGAACAGGGACACCGGAGCTCCGCGCAGGGAGAGGATCCAGCCCGGGGCTGCCGGGATGGCTCCGGAGGCTGTGCAGGAGGAGCGGCCGCCGCGCTGCCTCCCCTCGCTGCTACTTTCGCTTTATTGCGGCCGCCTCCCGTCCGGGTCCAGCCCAGCACAGCCCCGTCCCGCTCCGTCCCGGTCCAGCCCATCCCAACCCAGCCCAGCCCCGTCCCGGTCCCGCGATTACCTGCACGAGAAGGCGTCCGGCTGCCGCTCGCCCATGGTGGAGCGGCGGAGCGCCCGGGACGGGGCGGGCGGGACGGGGCGCACGGCTCGGCACGGCTCGGCTCGGCACGGCTCGGCTCGGCTCGGCAGGGCTCGCCAAGGCACGGCTCGCCAAGGCACGGCTCGGCTCTGCTCAGGCAGGAAACCGGGGCAGGCGGCTCCGCATTTCCGCCGGGCGGAGGCGCGGGGCGCGGACCCCGGCCCCGCACGGGTTATGTAAAGCGGAGCGGCGCGGCCGGGGGTGGAGGCTGCGCGGGGGCGGAGCGGAGGGGCCGCCCCGTCCGTCCGTCCGTCCGCCTGCCTGTCTGTCCGTGTGTCTCTCTGTCTGTCCGTGTGACTGTCCGTCTGCCCATGTGACTGTCCGTGTGCCTGTCTGTCTGTCCGTCCCCCCGTCCGCGGGTGCGCACGGCTCCGCACGGCTCCGCGCAGCTTCGCGCCGCCCCTCCCCGCCGCTGCCTTTATCTTATCGCATCCGCGCCCGCGGAGGCAGCGGCACAAACAGCTCGGCCCGTGCTCCAGGGGTGGATTTATTTTTCATTTATGTGTGTGTATGTATATATTAGTTTTTATAACTTTTAAAATCTTTTCTCTCAGTGGATTTGGGGGTGTCTGCCCAGGCATCCCTGCCCCCAGCCCTCCAGAAGTCGGGAGGCAGCCTGAGCATGGGATCTCCTCGGGGCTCAGGAGTGGTGTGTCCAGGAAAACACCCCACTTTCCTGTTCCTGCCTGGCTGTGTCCTCCCACGGCTCCACAGGCTGGGACCCAAGGGACCTCTGCAGTGGTAGCAGTGGGCCAGGCACTGTCTCAAACCCCATTTCCCATCATTTTCCAAATTATCTTGTGGCAAAAGGCACGGCGGGGCACTGCCCACGTCCAGCTGGAGCACGTCAGGACACAGGGCCCACAGTTGTCCCACACCGTGGGCGGGGGCTTCATCCGTGACCGAGCGGTCACAGTGTCCCTTTGGTCCCAGGCAGGGCTGGGGACTGGTGTGGGTGGACAGGGGTCAGTCTCAGCCATCCTGGTGCCATCCTGGTGCCATCTCATCCCAGGGGAGCAGAGGCCCCATGGCAGAGCTGCAGCAGCCCACTCTGCCGTGGGAAATGGGAGGAAAACAAACTTCCACTGCACCTTTTTTTCCAGGAAAGGGCTGTATTGTGGCCTGTACCATCATGTCTGGCTCACTGATAGCTCCCATCTGTGTCACCAGTTGTTTCAAGAACTCCTCTGAGGCCTCATCCTTGTGGAATGGCAGCAGTGCCGGGGTCAGAGGAGCTCCCCTTGCCCCACAGACCCCCACGCAGGGCATGCAAAAGTCACAGCAGAGCAGCCCTGCCTGAGGCTGGTGCCCATCCAAGCCAAGGAAACCCAGGGATGTGGCAGCTGGGATTTTACAAACACCACACAATGGATTTGTGGGTGTTGGGAATGTGGAAACTGTGGGAATTTGCCCTAGGAGAGCAGGTTGAGGCACACTGAGCTGCTTGTGAACAAGCACGTGTGCCACCCCCAGTGGGCCCATCCTCAGCAATGCTTTAAAAATACACCTCAGTCATTCACCCTATCCATTCCCAATCCATCTCCTTCCCAGGAGGGACTGAAATGGGAACTCCCTGCTGGTGTTGTGCCACCCCTGGGCCACAGTCAGTATGGACACAGCCCTGCTGCCCCCCTCCAGCCTCACCAACCCCCCCACCCCGAATCAGATTCGAGACATAACCCCACAAAACCCTTGGGCATCGCCTGCTCCAGGGATCCGGTCGACTCTGCATCCAACCAGCCCTTCCCAAACCCCACAGCCAAGTGGCTGGGAGCAGCTGACATGATAAGATCTTACCTTAAAAGCTGCTTTTTAATTCCTCCTGCCGTTGCTTTACGCATAATTGCACCTTCTGGCTCTTTTCCTGAGGACGGAGGAGCGGCGGGCGCGTTCGGGTGCCTGCCCTCCTTCCCACAGGCGGCTGTCCCAGCTCCCAGCGATTGCTCTTTTCTTTATCAACTTCATCTATGTCAGAAGCGCCCTCTCAGTGTCCTCACCCCGACTGGCCCGAGATTTCTCAGCTGTTTTGCTTCCTGTATGGATTTTCTACTGTCCCCAACTGCTAATTCAGTGCCCCGACTTCTGCTTTTTCTGTTTGTGTGTGTGGAGCTGCACAGATGCCCTTGTACACACACACACTGCTGCTTCCCTTCTGCTCTGCACTGCCCTCAGCTTTGAACCATTGCTGCTTTCTTCTCCTGTAAACCCCTTATTCGGCTTCCAACAGTCCTTCCCACCTCCCTCTTTAATTCCTGTGCTCTGGCCTATTCCGTTTTCAGGATGCGTGGGGTGGTTTGGAAGTGGCACATCTGCATTTCTCCAGCTGGGCTGTGATGGGTTTCAGGTGATCTCTGCCATCCCACAATGAGAGAGACGGTCTGGGGGTGACTTCTGGAAGTGCTTGGCTATGGATATCTGTGCTGAGCTGGCAATGCCTCCCAAAAATCTTAGCCCGGCTTTTTTGTGCCCATTCAGAGGGCTGGGTGGGGATGGAGATGGTAATGGAGAAGGTGATGATGGGGGTCGCAATGGGGGAGATGATAGGTTGGGGGGTGATGGGGGGTGATGGAAGTGGTGATGGGGGGTGATGGAGGGAGTGATGGGGGTGCCCCGGGGCTGGCTGCCCCCTCCTCCCCACCGAGCCCCGCAGCGCTCCCGCCGCCGTGGCCGGGCTCCCGCCGCCCTCTCCCGGTCCTTCTCCGCGCTGCAGCCGCCGCCTCCGGCCCTTCCCTGCCCAGCCCTTCTCCGGTCCCCCACCCTGCCCCGGGGGTAGAGAACCCCGATCCCGGCCTGCCAGGCTGGATCCCGCGGGGGGAACGGAGCGGGACAGGGGTGCCCGCACCCCAAAACGGCCCGGGGAGTGAGTGTAGCGCCAGCCCCACGCCCGGTTTCTGTGACAAGTCACGACTTGTTCGCCTTGAACATCAGAGCACGGCCTGGGGTCCATTCGGGGTCCCCGGGGACCATTCGCTGCCGGTCACGATGGAGACTCGCACCCCTCTTCCCCCGTGTGCCAGGGGGGCACACACAGCACCGGGCATCCCGCAGCCCCTTGGGACCCCCTGGCACCACAAGATTTCCAGCTCTGGGGGTGACTCAGAGCTCCCGCTCACCTCGCTGAGCCGTCCAGCACCCGCCGCTGCGTAACCACACCAAGTCACCGGTCATGGGAGCAGCAGGAAGCAGAGGCCAAGGACACCCCACGGCCAAAATCACTCCTGGCACCCCCTGGCCTCCTTTCAGACCCCTTTCTTCTCCCTTTTCCTTGCTGTTAGGAAAGCTCAGCATGGGAATTCACTTCCCCATCTTTTTCATCAAGCCTTGGCAGGGGAAACTGAGGTGCAGGCTCTGGGCCCTGCCGGGACAACAGGGAAAATATGGAACTGCTCAGAAGGGGAAGTGCTGGAGCTTGTGCAGCAACACGCGATTGTCCCAAGGGAGACTCAACCGGAAGCAAGAACCCACAGGGGAATTTTGTTGGTGCTTTTTGAGGAATTAAGGCAATTGTCCAAAGCAGCTTCCACAGGGCTCCTTAGGAAGCAGCTGGAGGAGGAGGAACAACAATTGGAACAACGTCTGCTGAAGTGGCTGGTGGGGCTGCAAGAAGTAAATGTGCTTTTGGAGTCCCAGGAAAGAAAAGTAGAGCTGGGAGCACAGTTGCCTTTTTCCAATTACCCCAGCCGCTCTAATAGAGATATTGCTTCTCCCCATGGTCCCTCCCCTTCTAATCTTGCTCTGTGAAAAGGCATCTCTCAGCAGGGCAGGGAGATAAGTGGTGCAGAGACCTGAGACTTCCCGCCAGCGACCTTGAACAGAGCTGCTGCGCTCAGGAGGGAAGATAAAGCCCTGATGGTTTCAGTGCTGGTTTAAATCCCTTTTTATAGCCTGAAAGTGAAAGTCTGCAGGTGATAGGGAAAGCCCTCGGTGAACTGAAAGTCTCTGATACAAGCAGAAGATTGCAAAGCCTGGAGGAGCTGTGTAGAGAGGTGGGGGCACTTGAGGGGAGAGTGGTGAGGACCACAACCTGTGGCAGAGGTCACCGACAGCAGGATTTCTGAGATGGAGACCTGTTAAATGGTCACTGACAGTGGGATTGCTAAAATATACACATGGCCATGGAGCAGAGCAGGGGGATGAAGAAACTGGAGGAAAGGGACAGTGATAAGGAGAGCAAATCCTTCACTCTGGTGTTTACTGGGACATGGTGAGGACAGCAGCTCTGCCAAGGTGGTTCTCGGCTGGTGACACTTTCAGCCTGGAAGGCCAACCAAGAGCAGAAGTCAGACTGGAGGTTTCTCCCAGCCAGAAGGTTTATGGTTGTCCTGGGATGTGGGTACCAGCAACGGGAGATCCAGCCCTGGCCCCAGCACGCGGGGCAGCCGGACCCACTCACCCCTGGCTCAGATGGGGTAAGCGCTGGCCACCCGTCCGAGGGCACATCAGCGGCTCCAGCCCCGTGTGGTGCCCGTGGGCAGGAAGGAGTGAGGGGGCCGTGGGCTCTGCCCACGCAGTTGTACAACACCCAGCAGCTCCAGGGCCCAGCTCATCACTCTCTGCTCCTTTTGCCAGCTGTCACCTGCCCCCAGATGCCATCCAGCCCACTCAGCTCCTTCTGTTCCTCTACACTAAGGCACCCTCGCTTGGTTTTGGCCCAGTTTCTCCCAAAGATACATCTGGAAGCTCAGGAGAGTAGACAAGACTTGCAGCCTGGTCCCCCTGCAGCACCTCCTACCCACACAGGACCCTGCCCTCCTGCCTTCACCTCCAGCCCTCTTTGTGGGTTTGCACCATCCACTTCATCCACTGACCTCTGCCTGTTCCTGCCAGATGCTCCCAGGATCCCAATTCTTTGCCCCCAAAATCTGATCAAAAATTCAGTGTGCAGCCACTCTTAGCACTAAACACCTGGACTTCCCACCCATGAGTACACCCACATGTACACCCTGTGCACGTCCATGTGTATACCCATGCCTACGTTCCACATGTACATCCATGCATACATCCCTGGATGTGCATCTCCCCCGCACACCTCGATACGTGCCCCCACGTCTTCCCGCATTCCTCTATCTCTCCCCAGTACGCAGAACTGTGACCCGCCGAGGGTCGAGCCAGGAGCTCCCAGCCCCGAGGCCGAGCTCCGGAGCCCCTTTTCCAGCTCCTCCTCCCGCCCGCGGGCCGCGCGGGGCCGAGGCGATGGGCGGTGGAGGAGGCGGGCGGGAGCAGTGCTCCGCCCGGGGGCCGGGCCGGGCCGGCGGGAGCCGAGGACAAAGGTGACCGTGCGGGAGCGGGAGAGGGGCCCTGAAGCCCCTTTACACCGTCCGACCCCGGATCCAGCGCTCCCACGGCCGCCACGGCCGCCCGCGCGTCGCTGATGCTGGTGACCGCCGGAGAGCCGAGGTAGAGGCAGAGTCCAGGTGGGTGGAAAGCCTGGCACAGCGAAGCCACCGGCGGTCAGGGGACAAGGGGAACGGTGGCCTCGCCCGGGTGACAGGGTTCGTGGTCACGGCTCTCTGGAGCCGCAGCCGGATCCGCGGCGCCGGCCGAAACCCTCCCTGCGCGCCGTGGGGAGGAGCGGAGCCACACGGCAAACACGGCGCCGGCAGGAAGGTCACCTGGGCCAGGTGACGTGGGGCACCGGGACAAGCCCTGCCCGGGGCTCCTCCGCGGGAAAACACTCCACTGGGGAGGGAAACCTCCTCCCCAGCGAGCCCCAAGGAGCCACAGCCCACCCAGCACTCGCTGGCCACAAGCACCTTGGCTGGGGGCGGTGTTATCCCGAGTATCCAGGGGTTGTTTATTCACCACCTCCATTTCCTGGGCGTCGAGTCTGGCGCCACCGGGAACACAAAGCCGATGGTTTATTCCCATGCGATTAAGGCGCAGCCTGCCCTGCGTGCGGCGGGCGCTGAGCACCCTCTGTTCCCGCAGGGCGCGGAGCCATGAAGCTGAACGAGCGGAGCCTGGCCTTCTATGCCACCTGCGACTCCCCGGCCGACAACTCCGGCTTCCTCTACAAGCGCGGCGAGCGGCACACGGCGTATCACCGCCGCTGGTTCGTGCTCAAGGGCAACATGCTCTTCTACTTTGAGGAGCGGGACAGCCGGGAGCCGGTGGGCGTCATCGTGCTGGAGGGCTGCAACGTGGAGCTCTGCGATTCAGCCGAGGGGTTTGCCTTCGCCATCCGCTTCAGCGGCACCAAATCCCGCACCTACGTGCTGGCGGCCGAGAGCCAGGCGGCCATGGAGTCGTGGGTGAAGTCTCTGTCCCGAGCCAGCTTCGACTACATGCGGCTGGTGGTGCGGGAGCTGGAGAAGCAGCTGGAGGAGATGCGCTGGGGGCCGGCTGGCGAAGGTGGGGGCTCCCAGAAGCCGAAGCAGTGCCCAGAGCGGCTGCCGGCTCTGCCCCCCATCCTGCCGAAGGAAAACGGCTGCGCGATGTGGAACAACGCCTTGGGAGTGGGCCAGGCACCGGACACCTCTGGCTGTGGTGGGAATGATGACGAGGGCACCCCGCGGCCGCCGCCGCTGCCACCGCGCAGGCGGGCGTTGAACGGTGAGGCCGCGGTGGAGAGCCCGTCCACCTTCTGCCAGCTCCACGAGCGGTACAGCCAGCAGGTGGCCCGGCTGCGGCAGGACTGGCTGGAGAAGCAGCGTGGCCCCCGGCCCTGAGCAGAGGGCAAGCCCTGGGAACCCACCAGGACCTGTGGCAGGGTGGAAGTGGTCATCTTTGGTGCTGCCCCTCCTCACCCTGGGATGTGCAGCCCCATCTGTGGTGGTGATGGACACCTTCATGGTGCCAGTGAGGGGTTGGAGGAGCACCAAGTGCTGCTCCATGATGGTGAAATGGGCATCTCGTGCCAGGCAAGGGTGTACCCTCCAGCCACGCCTGGATGTGGCTGCGTGGTGGCCCACTCAGCACAAGCAAGCTGTGAACCACTCACTGATGAGTCCTGGGAATCGACCACTGCTCTGGGTCTGGTGGGGCCTCTTGATGCTCTTTTAGTGCAATCATGCATAGACAATACTTTGGGAGGAGGATTTCGATGGGATCTCGCCTGCCTGAGCGCCTGTGTGGGTGTTTCACGGCTGGAGAGCCTATTACCGACTTCCCCTCCCTGCCCAGCACAAGGCTGAGGTCGGCTGAGCTCCGCCAGATCCCTCTGCTCCAGCAGGATGTGGTTTGAAATGAAAATATCAGTGAGTGCAGCCCTTCCTTAGCGGCAGCAGCAGCACCGCACACCCCGGCTGCCGGGGGGGGCTGGTGACACCCGGCCCTGGGCGTTATGGGGCCACTGCTGCTTGCAACCCCTCCACTGAATTTGGGGGATTCAGACCCCAGGGGAATGCAGCAGCTGCGGGCACTGCCTTGCTTGTGGATATTTTGGGACAGCACAACATCCCTGTGCCAGTTCACTAAGGGGAAGCATCGCTCACGGTGGCAAATGGGAATGTGTGTGTCAGCAGTGGAGCGTGAGGGATGATTCATGTGCCAAAGCTGGTGTCTCATGCCAGTATTTCTCTCTTATTTCCCCAAGAGACACCCAGGCTGCTGGCCTGGAGGTGGGGTGACCCATCCTGGGTCAGGGGGGAGCATTCAGGGTGCCCCAACTTTGGGCTGGGTGGGTCCCTTTGCCCCCTTGGGACAGGCACAAGATTTTGCTACAATAAAAGTTGTTTCAGATATTCCCTCCTGGCCCTGGTTCTTGTTTGTGCCTTTAAGGCCCTGGGGAGGAGGGTCCAGGTGGGAATTAATCCTGTTTTAGTCTTCATCTTGTCCCCACCATGAGAGTGGGGGTGGTCAGGGACTGTGTCACCCAAGGGAATCATGGCCATTGCCAGGGTCTTGCAGTGTCCTAGAGCCCCACATCTTCCTGCAGACATGGGATGGGATGGGGAAGGGGGATGGGAGGGGGTGGTGCCACCCTGGGAACATCACAACACCCAGTGCCATCCCACGGCAGAGATGGGTCTTAACCAGGGACAAAATATCAGTCCCCTTGCTGAGGCTGGTGTTGGTGCTACAGAGACTGAGGACTCTGCCCTTATGAAAGGGGCCAACACATCCCATGGCCCTGCCCACGACACCCCACTGCATGAACGTCTCCAGCTTCTTGCTAACTCAGGGTCTTGTGGAAGTTGGGGGATCACCTCTTGGGGAAACTGAGGCTCGAAGCCAGCCAGGGTCACCTGCTTGCCAAGAACCCTGCTGAACATGGAGCCCTGCTCCTGTCTGGGCACAGCACCCAGCCACATTTTGGCATTTGGAGCAGTGCCAAGGGCAGCCGGGGTGCAGCTGCACCCACAGTCCCCCCAGATGGTTGATGTGGCCCCGTCCTTCCCGGCAGAGGAAGATTCCAGTTTCCATGGCAGCTGGCCCAGCTTCTCCAGACGTTCAGATATTCATTAAAAATAAGTCCTTCCCAACATGTTATCCGACAAACAAGCTTAAACAGATAGGCAACATATGGATTTCCTAATTCATCAGACACAAACAGCCCTGCCTCGTGTTGGAGCTGCCGACTTGCCTCGGCTCCAGAGCTATGCTGGGGTGTGCTGCCACTGGAAATGCCAGGTTGGACGGGGCTTTGGGCAACCTGGACTAGTGAAAGGTATCCCTGCCCATGGCAGGGGTTTGGAATGAGATGGGCGTTGAGGTCCCTTCCAACCCAAAGCATTGCATGATACGATTCTGTGATAAACTGAGCTGAAACTCACGCTGGAGGATACTGAGCTACCCCTTGGAGCAGGAACAAACCTGCAGCAGGGATGGGCACAGGAATTTCATGGGGGAGGATTGCACCTTGAGCTGGACTAGCCCCATTTGTCACCCTATTTTTTACCCCTCAATCACTGGGATATGTTTATGGCCACAACCCCAAAGCAAAGCTGTGACTTCCAAGGGTGACAGCACCAGGCACTGGGTGAAGCTGAGTAGAGCTCCCATCCCACCACCTCCGGACAAAACACACCCCAAGGCCAGAGTCGTATCCAACTTCTGTATTTAGTGGCTCTTTACAGAACTTGTTCCTTCCAAAATTGTTTAAACAAAGTTCATCGATCTCATAGAAACTTTTGAAGTACAGAACATGAGCCTAACAAAAACGTGACCGGTATGTCCCGCTGGCTTTCATACAACAGGGTTGCCGTGTTCAGGACTATCCTAAGTGCTTCCTCAAATCCCATTCCACTAAAGCTCCCGCTAGCACACGACGGAGAAGGCAGTCAATGGTTGCACCTCGACCTTCCTCAGCGTGATGGCAGGGAAAAGAGCGGCCGTGGGAACGCTGGGGCAGGGCAGGTGGGCAAGGAGAGCCGTGCCCTCGCTGAGGCGCCTTCAGCATTGCTCATCCACCACCACCCGAATATAAAAATACCTTCTCTTCTGATAAAAATGTTTACAGTGGAAAATCAGTCAATGCATAGCCTGGGAGCCTGGCAGGGAGCCCCCAGGGCAATGGCAGGGACAGGGCAGGGCAGCCCAGCATGGACCACCCTGAATGGTTTAAAGGCATTTCAACAGCAGAGGCCAGCTGGAGGTGGTGGTGTCAGGGAGGGGACAGGGAACATGCCAGGATGGTGATCCACTGAGCTGATCCTGCACAGGATCAGCCCTGGAAAGCCAAAGCTCGACAGTGCTTTGCCCCGTTCAGGGCTGAGCTTGCCCAATTCAGGCAGGTGAGACACCCCAGGGCTCATCCTGGCACCATCAAGAGCCACTGCCTGGGACACGGCTGCGGGAAGGGGATGCTCCTCCTGCCCAGGTGCTCTCCCTAAAAAAAGTGCTTCAGCCACAAGAGCTGGCTGTGATGCTGGAGCAGCCCCGAGCAGAGCAGGGCTCATGAATTCTGGGTGCTCACCCCAAGCACTGCTGCCCCAGGGAGGCTCCATCTCTTTTCCTGTCCCAAATGGACTTTGGCAGAGCACGGGGAACCAGGATGGGATGGATGTCCATCCCCAGCAAGCTGGTGCCATCCCTGAGCATCACACCCAGATACCTCTTCCCACCTCGCTCCCAAAATCCCAAGCACAGTTTCCTTTCTTTGCTTTTGCCTTATTTTCTCTCTTCCCTGGGGAGCTGGCGTGAGCCGCATCGCGCCGCAGGGGAGCTGCCACCGGTCTGGAGGAAGCGCGAGGGACGGCGTTGGGACCATGCTACATCTTGTTCCAGGAGGCTATTGCAGACATCTCTACAACATATACAACCGCACGGGACATTCTGTGTTACAAAGGCTTCCAAAAACATAAACCACCAGAACTAAATACATACTCGATGGCGTCGGGGGGTCGCTTTAGAGTCTTCAGGGACTAGGACGCAGTCTCTGGCTGGGGCAGAAGCGATGCAGTGTCTTACAGACAGGGGTGGAAACTGCAAAAGTTTCTTAAATTTGGTCAGTCTCATAGTGCTTCTTGATGGCTTTGCTCAAAAAGTCTTTTCTGTGGGTTGGTTTTCATTTGGGGTTTTTTTTTTTGTTTATTTGTTTTTAATCTCATCCAGTGGCAAACTACAAGACTTCAGTGTACATTTAATGACACAACTGCTACATCATCTTGATTTTATAGCTATCTTTAATATCAAAGCAGCTTAAGCTGTTAATAAATTCCAAAGTATCCTTTTATTAAAATATCTAAAAGAGGTCTATAAATATTTTTTTTTGTTTTGTTTTTCTTTTCTAAAATTGTTCCCAGTTTTTCACATTTAAAACAAAGCCAGGGGGTGGCTTCATAGAGGGAATGGGGGGAGGGTCCCCCCTTTCTCCACGGGCGCTCCCCTCCGTGGCGCCGGCGTCGCCTCTCGGTGCACACTGCATTTATCAAAATATATATATATATATGTGGCTGTGTATATATATATTTAGGGCGGCGGGGAGGGGGGCTCAGAACTCCCACTCGAGGGCCTCCTCGCGGTTGGCAGCCCGCTCCAGGCGGTGGATGATGTTGTTGAGGTTGGCCATCTTCTCGTGGCGCCGCTGGACGCTGGTGCTGAGCCGGGGGCCGGGAGCCGGCGGGAGCGCCGGTGAGACCGGCCCGGCAGAGGATGGTCCCGGTGAGGCTGAGCCGGTGAGGCCGGGCGAGGAAGCCGCCGAGGGTGATGTCGGGGAGACCTCCAAGCTGCAACGGGATGACCCCGCGGAGGACTGGGAGCTGTCGGGGTGCGGCGGTGGTGGCGCTGGGGGTGCCCCGGCGGTGGCACCGGCACGGCCTCCTCGCCGCGGGAGGCTGCCGGCGCTGGGGGCGGCGGCGTGGGGGGCTGCTCCCCGCTCCTCCTGGGGAGGTCCGGTCCCCTCGGCCGCCCCGGCCGGGCTGTGTGAGTCCCGCCGGCGGCTCCAGCCTCCCGTGTCCCCCTGCTCCTCCTTCACCTTCACGGGCACAGCAGCACAGGGGTGCTCGCCCCCCACGAACACGGGTTTATGATCCTCGGCGTCCGAGTCGGGGCTCTGGGGGGCCCGGCGCCCGGGGATGGCCGTCCCACCACTCTGCTCCGGGTCCGTGTCGTTGTCCTGAGCGCCCTCCACCAGCATCTCCCGGCGCATCCGTGACCTGCCAGGACACAACAAAGGAGGGTTGTCTACCTCCACCCATCGCCTCATGTGGTGGGCACTGCATGTCTTGAAAGAGCATCTCCAAAGAGAAAAATGGGAGGTGTCCACCTACAATACTGCCTAAGGATGAAGCCTGAGCTGCTGTGGGGATGGATCCTGTGCTCCAGGAGCCTCCAGAAGGCTTTTTCCCACCCTACGTGGAGCTCCCACTCCAGTGAGCAGGTGAACATGAGCACAGAAACTGCTTTAGATGCTCAACACGACTGAAAGTGGTCAACACTCTTGAACACCCACCAGCCAGGGCACATGCAGCATTCTGGCTACAGTCCCACACCTGGAGACCTCCAGTGACCCCGTGTGGGTCTGCACCTCCCATCTACGGAAGAAGGGCTGGGATGGCTGGAAGGGGAGCAGTGATACCACCTTGGTGGCACAGCACCATTAGATTATCGAAGCCCAGAAGTGCCCGTACCTGTAGTTGTGGAACCAGTTGATGACAGTGTTGGTCTTGAGATTGAGCTGGAAGGAGAGCAGCTCGATGGTCTGCTGGGAGGGGTAGGGCTCCAGCTGGTAGGCTTTCTTCAGGGCTTCCTTCTCCTCTGGGGCCAGCACCACCCGTGGCTTCTTGATCTGGAGGAGGCTGAGCTCCTGTGGCGGCACGCTGGGGCTGGCGCACTCGGAGCGGGCGCTGGGGGACTCGCTGTCCGAGCCGGCGCTCATCAGCCCGTACCGGCGCTTCAGGTAGGCTGCAGGAGAGGACACCCAGCTGCGCGCCGCTCGCCCCCCGGCCCGGGACCCCCCTCCCGGCCAGCACCCCGACCCCAGTGAGGCCGTGTCACCCCAGCCCTCACCTTTCTTCTCCAGCTTCTTCATGTCGCGCAGCTTCTCCACGTTGTGGGGGTCGTTGAGCCAGAGCTGCATCCGGACGAAGGGCTCCCTCCCCTTCAGGCTCAGCTTGTGCCACGGCTTGGGCCTGGAGAGGAGATCGGACACCGAGCCCTGCGTCAGGCCCAGGATGCTCTCCCCAAACAGCCGCTGGCCTGGCGGAGGAGAAGCAGAGGTGGTTAGAGGGGATAGAGCAGCGGGATGGGCTCTACAGTCCCCCTGTGGAGCGGGGGCACCCCATTTCCCAGCCAGCATCCTCCCGGAATCGCCTTGAGCGAACCACAGGGAGCTTGCATCTACGGGAATGGGGGTGCTGGACCCACGCAGTCTCACCAGCAGCTCCCAAAAACCCAGGCGGAGAGAGGGTCCGCACCTAGATTGTTGTCCGTCAAGACCTCCTTGACCTTCTTGGTGATGGAGTAGGTGTCCAGCTCGGGGGACATGGCGACGATCTCCTGGATGCCCACGGGTCCCTGGCTGTTGGGATACGTCTTCCCGCCCAGCGTGGGCGTCGACCGGCTCTCGGGCTGCTGGTTTTCCTTGCTGCTCTCCAGAGCCAGGGTGAGGGGCTCCTGGCAGCCCTTGTCGTGCTCGGCAGGGCTGGGGGGCGGCGAGGGGGACGGCTGGGGCTCTGCTGGGCTGGCTGTGTGACATTGGGGACAGGGGTCAGGGGGACAGTGGGAGGGACAGCACAGGGACCCAGCAGGAGCAGGAAGGTTATTCTTGGGGATGCCTCTGGCTCTGCCCTCCAGTGGCTATGGCAAAACAGGAGGTGCCAGTGGAATAATTAAAGAGAGAAAATGATGCTAACATAAAAAAATTCATTATTGTTTTATGCCAGGCATGAAGCCAAAGATTTTTTATGTGGTCTCATTTTTTTTTGTTTTAAATTAAGGAGGCTGGGAATGAAAGGGGCTTCCCAGGATCAGGGTGTGGGTGCTGGAGGTGACAGGGACAGCTCTTTTAGGAGCTGAGGTGGGAGCAGGACAAACATCCCTGATGCAGAGGATGGACACAGAAGGGCTAGGGACACTGATGGCACATGGGGACCACTGAGACAGGGGGGACAGCAGTGTCACTTACCCTGGGATGGTGTGGGCTGCTGGCTGATGCCCTGGCCCAGCTGGTCGGTCAGCCAGAGCTGCATGCGGATGAAGGGCTCCCGACCCTTCTGTGTCAGCTTGCTCCACGGCTTGGGCCGCGACAGCATGTCACTCACGCTGCCCTGGGACAGTCCCAGCACCTAGGGCACCACGCACATGTCACCCAATGAAGGTGGGTGCACTCCCCCCAGCACTGGGATGCTGCCTGTCCTCTGTCCCCATGTAAAGGGAGCAGAATTAGGCTGTCACCCTCTGCCACCTGCTGCCAACCGCTGCCCCATGGCACATCTCGACCCCTTGCCCCCAGACACAGATGGTGGGATACCCAGTGGGATGAGAGGGTGGTCCAAGCAGGGCTCTGCACAGGGACTGGGCTTCCTGGTGGGAAGTGCCACCAGCCAGTTAGTGGTGACCACTGGGAGATTGTTTGGGGTTGGGTCAGACCCTGAGGACTCAGCATCCTCCCAGGGGAAACCCACTGCGGAGAAGGGGGATCCTGGGAGGAGCTGATGAAGGCCACCAATGAGCCCTGGGCTCTCGGTTGTGGAGGGGACACCGGACCCCCCCTCTCCGGGCTGGTACCTTCTCCCCGAAGATCCTCTGGCAGATGCCGTTCTTGGCCAACTTCTCCTTGACCTGCCGGGTCAGCTCCAGCGTGTCCACCTCCCTGTACATGTACATCTCGTACTGCTCCGGCGTCAGCGGTGGCACGGTGGGCTTCAGGGTCCGTGGCACGTACGTGGGATAGTAGGAGAGACGCCCACCGGCTGCCGGCTCCGCACTGGCTCCTTCGGCCTTCATCTCCGACAGCCGGTGGGGCTCCTCGTCCGCCGGCGGCAGCTCGTCCTCGTTGGTGCCGCCCTCGCCGGGCTCACCCCGCGGCCAGCCCCGGCCATTGGCCATGCTGGAGTAGCTCGAGGAGGAGGAGGAGAGCGAAGGCGACACAGAGGTGTAGGGCCGGCTCAGCAGGCTCCGCTCCGACGCCCAGTGCTGGTCGAAGTAGGAGCCGGCGTCGCCAATCTCCGACTTCACCTTCCGGATGATGCTCTGGACAAAGGCAGCGGGAGAGAGGACGGCCAGGGGCGTCTGCGGGGGGCCAGGGCTGGCCCCGCTCCCCTCCTCCTGCTTCACGTAGGCGGGGGTGACGTTCTGGCTGACGGTGGCCAGCGTGGAGCGCTCGGTGGGCGCGGGGTCCGCGGGGCGCCCGCTGCCCCCCGACTCCATGTCCAGCAGCGCCTGCTGCTGCGCCTGCATCTCCCGCCGCGCCTGCTCCAGGATGCTCTTGATGGCGTCCTCCGAGCTGCTGCCGCCCGCCCCGTTGGCCACTGCCTGCGACGCTGACGGCGCCTTGGGTTCCCCTGCGGAGAGAAGGGGTGAGGGGAGCCCCGAGGACACGTTGTTCACCATGCGGCCGTAATTCAAAATGCAGGAGGAAAAGGGATTTATCCCAGTCTGGTTTGGATGCTGCAGGACCAGCAGCACCCACGACTCAAAGGCAGCTTTTTTTCTGACGATCGCAAAATAAATCCCATTACCAACGACACGACAGACAAACATGTTTGTTTTCCCTGTCTGTTTTTCCACTGTTCCCATCTAATTTAATTCTCCAGGATTCTGCTTTCTCAGCAGACTACCTGTTTTAATGTGTTTCATTTCTTGTAATTGACTGCGAGCACAGCTGCTTTAATGATTCCTTGTGCCAGATGGATTGTGCATCCTCATTTAATCATCTGTTTTGGGGCAGGGGGGAGGAAAAGTGCATCCAAAGTTTTCGAAAGCCCAGATATGAACACTGCTGCATGGGGACTCTCCCATCCCTGACGGTATTTATTTCTTTCCACCATGCCCAAAAAATTCTCTGTGGATGCCGGTGCGTGAACGCCCCCTAAAAAGGCCACTTTGGGGGTGGGACCCACAGCCACACAGCACCCAGGGGCTCAGCCACCCCCCCGGGGCCACCCCATGCCAGCACCTACCTCCCTTCTGTGACTCGATCTCCTTCTTTGCCTGCTCCAGGATGCTTTTGATGGCGTCGTCGGAGCCGGTCTCCGGTGTCCTGATCCGCGGCGTGATGCTACCTGATCAAAGAGGCAGGATAACAGCTTTGTCACCGGCGCTGGTTTTACAAGCTCCACTTGTATGTCAGGAAGTATTTACTGCTCCTCATGTTCAGTTATTTTTAGGGATGCTGGTTTGAAGACGAATGTCACTCCCGATTAGTCGCTACCAGAGCCCCGGGAGCCGTGGCTGCCAGCTCCTGCCTCTGGCACGGCACCTCCCACCACCTTGCTCATCCCATCCAAGGGCACCCACTCCACACTGGCACGCAGGGTGCTGGGCAGAGACATGGGCATGGGGACCACAACCCCATCCCTGGCACTGTGTCCTCCTGGTTGTGCAAGTGAAGGGTTAATGGTGGATAGGATCCAGGGGATAAATCGGAGCCTTCCAGGCTGAAACTAGCAGATTCATGGACCATGGACATCTACTGTCCCCCGGTACCACTGAAGGGACTTGAGAGACCAGTTGCCACCTCTGAGAGGGCGCCAGCAGTTGCTGTCTTTGAAGCCAGGAGCCACCATTCCATGGCAGTGCCAACACCCACCGAGATCCTGCAGCACTAAAACTTCATTATTTTAACAAAATATTCCCAAGCACATTGATTCATACAGCACGGAACAGCCTAATGAATAATTAAATGGCACTTGTCAGAATAAATGAGTAAAGCACGTCCAGGGACGCAGCTTCCACAGCGTTGGGTTGTTGTTAATTGCTGCTGTTTGCCAGGGCTCGTCCCAGCCGGCAGCCGGCTCCATCCCACCGGGGACAATCCCAGAGTGACCCTGGTGGGAGCAACGTCCCTGCCTATCCTGCCAGCACATCATGCACTGGTGAGCACCCCTGCCATGGCATGGGGCACCCCAGGGTGCTGCCGGGGTGAAGTGGGGTGCGCTGGGAGGGGCAGCATCCCGGGGCAGGACCTGTTGGCCGGGGCCACCCCAACCACTCACCTCTCTGGCGCACCTGGATAGTCCTCAGGGCCAGCACGTTCTGCTCGTCGGAGAGGAACTGCTTCATCTTGATGAACGGCTCCTTGCCCTTCACCGTCAGCTTGTGCCAGGGCTTGGGCCGCGCCAGGATCTCGCTGACGGAGCCCTGCGACAGCCCCAGCACGTAGTGCCCGAAGACCCGCTGCCCGATGTTGTGCTTCAGCAGCTGCTCCTTCACCTGGAAGGCGATTTCGGCCGTGTCCAGCTGCTCCTCCTCGGCGGAGCTGCCGGCACTGCCCTCGGAGGGCTCGCCGGGCGGGCTGGCGGCGTTGGTGGCGGGTGTGGGGTGCATGGTGCTGCTTTTGGCCCCAAAGAAGGAGGAGGGGAAGGGTCCCCCGGCAGTGCTCTCGCTCTTGTAGGTGGGCAGTGGGAGGTGGGGGGCCTTGGGCTCCCCCGAAAGCCGCTCACCCCCTGGGAAGGGGGACAGCGAGAAAGTCCGGGAACTGTCGGGGGCCCCGCCGGGGCCAGGCAGTGGCGGGAGGGGAGTGGGGGACGCGGGTTCATCGCTCGGGGCGTGATGGGGGGATGGGTACGGCTGCTCCATGCCCAGCGAATCCTTCCCCGACTCATCTTCGGAGTGATCCTCCTCTAGAGAGGAATGAGAGAGGGAAACGCACTAGAGTTCCCCTGGCAACAGCCCTGGCACAGCCCCTCAGCTTCCCCAGGTGACATCCCACCCCTGTTCTCCCCCCACCCCACCACTGGCTCCAGGTTCCTTCCCGCAGTCAGCACAGGATGTGCCCCCACTGCCCACATTCCCAGAGATGCTCCCCACTGGGACTGGGGATGCCATCGAACCCGAGGGCCCTACCAGTGTTGGCCAGCAGGTTGGGCTTCTCCAGCAGGTACTTCTGGGAAGGGTAGAAAGCCTCCTTCCCCAGCAGCAGGGCCTCCTCCGCCTTCGATATGCTCTGCAAGGAGCCAAGCCGAGATGGGAACGGGCGGCGGAGGCACCGGAGGCAGGGCTGGCACAGCCCGGCCAGCGCGTCGGCACGCGCCGCGGCACTTGCCTGGGGAAGGCTGCAGCCAGCAGAGGCCACCTTCATCGCCTTCAGGATGCTGGGAGGGAGACAAGGGGGTGACTCGGTGGCTGCGGTGCTTTGCTGCCGGAAAGCTGCCGAGTGTTACGGCTGCTGGAGCGTTGCCGCGGGTGCCGGCGGCACTGCGCCAGCTGGGATACAGGCAGGCAGCCACGGATGCCACCCAAGCCATACCTCAGCTCTGTTTTGATCTCCTCGTAGTCTGCCTGTGCCTGCAGCTTCTCCTCCAGCTTCTGCAGAGGAGCAGAGGAGGGGAGTCCTCACAGCCGGCTCCCGGTGCACACCCGGCACAGCCGGACCTGCATCCCCCGTCCCCAGCAAGTCCCAAACCCCCGTGGGCGCACCTCGATGGCTTCGTTCTTGGCAGCCAACTGCCCCTCCAGCTCGGCAATCTGGTTGGCAGAGGACTCCTCCAGCTCCTGCAGTGAGCTCTGGAGGTGCTGGACGTCCTTCAGGAGCCGCAGGATCTCCCGGTCCTTGGCAGCCAGTGCTGCCTCCAGCCTCGACCCTGAGCACATGGAATAGTTCACTTTGTCCTGCTGGGAGAAGGGACACTGTCAGCTCCCAGCCACCCAGCACGAGGACAAGGGCCACTCTTCCCTGTCAGACATGTCCCCAGGGGTGGTAGGCAGTCCCACAGCTCAGCCCTATGGGATGGGGAACCAGGTGATGGAGCCTTGGGGAGGGACAAACCTTTCCTCTGCCCTTAAAGGTCTCCCAGGTGCATCAGGATGCTATGGGAGTGCACGTCCCCCTGTCCGTGGAGGCTGGAGGGCATGGCCAGCAACACCACCTCAGGGTGCAAAACATGCCTTGGGCATTTTGGGCTTGGTTGGGTGCTCCTGAACACACAAAGATGCTCCCAAGTGCAATGGGGTGGTCCTGAACATGTTAGGGTGTGCCTGGTTGCTGTGGGGTGCTCTTAGCTATGATGGGGTGGTCCCAAAAGCAATGGGATGCTCCTGGCTGTGATAGATGCTCCCAGCCCTGAGGGGTGCTCTCAGCTATGACGGGGTGCTGCTGGCCCTGAGGGGATGCTGCTGGCCCTGAGGGGTGCTCCTGGCCCCGAGGGGTGCTCTCACCCCAGCAGTGCCTGTCGGGGAGCAGCAGGCCAGGCGGAGGGAGCTGTTGACGGCCGCCAGCTGCTCCCGCAGACTCTCCACTTCCCTCTGCGCCGCCTCCGCTCGCTGCAGGAGAACAGAAAGGGCATCAAATCAGGCACCCGTGGCTCATCCCACCCCACACAGGAGAGAGCAGAATTCCCATCCCATCACCGGTACCGTAAGCTCCCCTCCATGTATTTAAGCTTCCTGCATCCTAATGTGGTTCCCAATCCCAGTCCCTGGACCCTGTCTGCAGGCCACCTCCAGGACACTGCCTTTTTCCACCCAACAGGCTGTTTTTATTTTACATGCAAATGTAAAGCCTCTTTTATTATCCATCTGCATTTATTTGTACCTAGATTTTCAGTTGAAATAAAACTAATTAAGAGGAATGGAGAAGACCTGGAGTAATTACACCAGAATACAACACCAGTGCCATGTGTGTTGTGCCCTAAAACACCTGGGAGAGGCTGGAGGTGACAAATGGAGCCTGGCAGGAGCTCAAACATACCAGTGACCCCCAACATGGGGCAAGGGGTCCCAGCAGGGGAAAGAAACCTTTGTAGGCATCCCCAGTCCTGGCACCCGGCAACCCTTTGTCATTTTTGGGGACAGACATCCAGCCCACACAGATGCTCTGGGTGCTGTGGTGGGTGCAGCACCCTGGGCTCTGCGGGGGGAACCCCATCACCTCTCAGAAAGTCAGCTCCTGGCTCACCTGGTTGGCTTTTTCAAGGTTGGTCATGATCATGGCAACTTCGTCTGCCCTGCAAGGGAAAAGCAAGAGGCGTCAGCGGGTACAGAGGGCCTGGGCAGGAGCTGAGAGATAAGGACCCCACAACTAAGGATGTTCCTGCAGTGGCTTAAAGTATCTCAGCTCCTCAAGCCATTTAGCAGCACCTTGGGGATGTCCCAGTGCTGCCACAGGCAGCTTGGATCAGCCCTGGACATGACCCGGCACCGCCGGCAACTCACTTGGACGCTGCTTCCTCGTCGTATTTACACCGCAGCTCCAGCAGCTCCGTCTGCGTGGCCTTCAGCGCTGGGAAGAGGAAGAGGAGGGTCAGCTGTGGGGCAGGGGATTGGCCCCCCGTGGTCAGTAGTCCCCATCCTGGTTCCCCTACCTGCGTGGAGCACTTTGATCTTCTCCTCTGCCTCCCCCAGCCGAGCGGCCAAAGTGACCTGTGCTTCCTGGAGCCCCCTGTGAGAGATGGGCATGAGGGATGTGCCGGGTGCACCACAACCCTGCCAACCCCACAGCCCCCAAAATCACACAGAGATCCCTCACTGCATCCCCTCCCTCCCCCCATCACTCACTGAAGCCAGGAAAGACCCACCACTGGGTACCAAAACACATTCAAGCCGTGTTACCCTCTGATGTTAAGGGGTTTATTGCCCCAGGTCTAAAAAAAATTCACTTTGGGCTGAAAATTGAAACCCCTCAGAGGGGGGGATGACAGCCCACCCCTCACCTGTAATTAACTGGAGGAGGGGGAAGCAATCAGGGAAAGTTATTCTGCATTATTTATAGCCTGCACTTGCCAGGAACTTACTCGCAGAGATCTGCAATTTAGGGTTTAAAGATTCCTCATTTGTTTCCCGATGCAGCGTGTTAAGGAATAACAATGAAGGCACCGAGAAAGCTGGGAGCCTCCAAATTAAAAGGTCATTTAATGAGGTTCATCCGGAGACCTGGGTTTAAGCCATTTGTCTGAGCAAAGCCACGTGTCATGGAGACAGCACACGGGGATGGCAGGAGGGACCTGCCCTGGCTCTGCCCCAAAACCACCTGGGACTGAGGGTGGATGGTCAGACACTGAGAGTATCTGAGGTGGTGTATCAGGTTTCTGGGAAGGATATCACCAATCCCAACCTGAAGGGAAAGGACCAAAGGGAATAGGAGAGACAGATGGACAGACACCCCCGTGCAGGAGCGGAGACACAGCCCCATGTTTCCACAGTGCCCTGAAACGACCCCATTCCCAGTACTCACGTACTTTTGCTTCTCTGCCTCATTTCTCTGCTCCGAGGTCTCTGTGCTCGGCGCTCTGCCGTCGAGGCCGTCGGCTGCCGGCGATGTCCCCTCCCTGCGCTCTGCGGGGGGACACGTGTCACACGGCTGCGGTGGCCGCTGGGGACCACGGGCCGGGGGCCAGATCCTGGCCCTGGGACCCACCCTGCATCCCAGGGGTGCTCAGAGGCACGTGGGGGAGCCCAGCTGGGGACCACGGCGGTACCTTTGGTGCTGCCAAGCTCCACGTGCTTCTTCCAGGGCCGGGCGAGATCCTTCAGGGGAGGCGGGTTGGGCTCGAGGCGCCGGAGCTGCTGCAGCCGGTCCTCCAGGCTCCGGGCAGCCTCCAGCACAGGAGCGGGGTCTGCGGGATGTGGGAATGCAGGGTGAGCAGCAGGGATGTCCATTGCCAGCCCGGGCACTCACTGCCCACCCTCCTGATCACCCAGCCCCGGGCAGCCGCTCTCCACACCCCGCTTAAAACAACCCCACAGCGTGCCAGGTGCCGTGGGGACATCCCTGCGTCCTGCCTTTCCAGGTGCCGTGGGAACACCCCTGGCTCCTGCCATTCCTTGCCAGCCCCGGGGCACCGAGGGAGGGGCAGGGGCCACGGGGGCATCGCCGGTGCCCCAGTTTGGGCACAGACAATGGCGGTTTGTGCCGAGGTAAGCAGGTGCATCCGGAGCCGTCCGTCTTCCCTCTGTCAGCATTACACCGTCATTAGCTGGTGTCTGCTCAGCGGGGTGTGCCATTATGTCTCCCAGGGCTGATGTAATTATACATTGACATAATTAACCCAGCAAGCCCATTAAGCAGGCCAGCTAAAAATTCATCTATAATTATTTGTTGTGTGCATGCTAATGAGTCCATCTGCACTGCCATTGTACAACATGAACAAATTAATTTACAAGTCTGGATTTTTTAATAAGTTCAGGAAAATGCCTCCTATTGAGCCAGGTTAATATAGGTTTGGGGTTTGGGGTTGGTTTTTTTTATTTTTTGAAGAAAAGAAGAGGTGGGAAAATAGATTTGAATTATCCAGGGTCAAAAAGTTAGGCAAACAGGCAAGTGGGATGGAGTTGGGTGCGCTACTGTACAGCACAGACACGTGGCAGGCAACCAAGGTAAAAGATAATAACTCTGATGGAAAAAAAATCCAACCCCTGGCTTTCTCCACTTGGAATAGGACACAGAGCAGCAGCTCTGCTGCTCAGTGAATCCCTGGCTGATATGAAGGTTGTGTGGGATAAAGGGCCTGGCACTACTGAAGGTGTGCTATGGGATTCAGGGTGTCAACTGCTGCACCAGGTGACTTTGAGGTGAAACTGCCCAAAAGACAACCAGCATGGATGGATGTTCCTTGAAAATGAGTGACTTGGAGAGACATGTGGCCCCAAATGGGGTTTAGGGATCTCTCTGACCCAGTGCTGCCCTCCCATCCCAGAGCACCTCAGCTGTGGGGTGCAGGTCCCCACCACATCAGCCAGCACGTGGCGTCCCCACAGGACCAGCAACTGCCAGACCCCATGTGCTAATGCCAAAGGTCCCTGGAGCATCCTTCTCCACAGGGAATGTTCTCCCTTCTTTCTGCTGGGCACCATAGAGACCCCACGGATGGATGGAATAAGAGGTTTGCACCCAGATTCTGGCTGTGGAGCCCAGAGGCAAATGCTGAAATTTGAAACAAGGACTCAGCTCCAGCTGGGACCCTCCTGGGATGCTCATGGCATCCTTTGGCTCATGGCATTCCTCAGCTCAGCATCCCACAAGCTGGTTTCCCACCCGAGGATGCAGGACCACACCATCACAGGGGATTGTGGGGATGTGGCACAGCCCAAACCGCACTGGATGCTCCCAGAGCCATTAATAACACCCGTAAGTACCCGAGCAGAGATAAGGACACGGGTAATTAAACCCTCTGCTCCGGGGGCTGCGGGGGTTGGGGGTCCCCCCCGCGCTCCCCAGCCCTGGGAGTGTTGGCAGGAGGCTCAGTGCCAGCCTGCAGCTGTCTCTGTGGGGATAAACGCCCGGGCAGGCCCCGCTGGATCTGCATCCACAACTCCTCTTGTCTCCAAGGTGAGAAATTATACGGGAAAAATGGGTCTGGGTGATAAATCTCTGAGGATTTTCCTCAGGTCAGTGTTTTCCCTCCTGTGAGCTGCTGAAATACAGTCAGGGTGACCCCCCTCTGTGCTGCTCCCCATTTGGAGCCAACATTCCAGGATGAGGTGGTGGGGAGCAGAGCTTTGGGAAGGGAAAAGAGCAAGTGGCGCTTCGGCTCCGCCTCCTGCGTCACCCAGGGCAGCGTGGATACAAAATGCCCGGCTGGATTAATTGCACTGTGCTAATGCCATGCTGCCCATCCATGGGGAAACGCTGCCCTCGGTTGTGGGGTCAGCTCTGAGACCGTGTGAGATACTGGGGTGCACCAAAAGGGTGCTGGGACTGGGTACCAAACCCACGCCAAGCTCATGCCATGCTCATGCCAAGCTCGTGCTGCCAGTGAACAAACCCTCCTGCTGCAGGGCTGGAGAGAGGATACACTCAACACCAGGCACATCATCTGACACTGATGCCACGTACTTCCATCACACTCCGAGCCACACAGGAGCTCAGGACACTGCCCACAGTGCAGTTCCTTCCTCCATGGATCCCATCCCCCACTGGTACAGGTCAGACCTGGCACTGCTGCGATGGTGACTCACCAGTGGCACAGATGGGCGATGGGTGACATGGGAGACACATCTGCCAAAACAGGACCTTGGGGCACCACACGCTCCACGGGGCGGCATCGCCCACCAGTGGCACAGCCAGCTCCTGTGGGAAGCAGTGTGGCCCTGCCCAGCACACTTACCTATCTATCCACACCCTCACCCCCCATACATATGTATTTTTTAAAATATATATATTGAACAAATTAATAAATAAATATATATACAAAAATAAGTGCTGCCACTAGCTGGCGTCATTGGCCATCCTTTAGTGGCACTGGCAGTGCTGCAGCAGGATATCAGAACCACAGAATCTCCTGAGCTGGAATGGACCACAAGGATCAACCAACTCCTGGCCCCTGCCCCAACAATCCTCCCTGTCCCTGAGAGCGTTGTCCAAACACTCCTGGAGCTCTGGTAGCCTTGGGGCCATGACATTCCCTGGGGAGCCTGGTCAGTGCCTGACCATCCTCTGGGGGAAGAACCTTCTCCTGAGATCCAGCCTGACCCTCCCCTGACACAGCTCCAGAAGTTCCCTGGGTCCTGTCGCTGCTCACAGAGAGCAGAGATCGGTGCCTGCTCCCCCACTGCCCCTCGTGAGGAAGTTGTGGTTTGGGATGAGGTCTCCCCTCAGTCTCCTCTTCTCCAGCTGAACAAAGCGAGTGCCCTCAGCCACTCCTCATGTGGCTTCTCCTCCAGGCCCTTCCCCATCTCCATGGCCCTCCCTTGGATGCTCTCTAACAGTGACAGGGACTGGACAGAGGTCTCCCCTGCTGTCCCTGTGGGGAGTGAGGCTGGGGATCTGAAGCTGGAACGATTCTCTCTGTGGGCACTGGAGCAGCTTGAGGCACCTGTGTGATGACAGGATGGGACAGGAGGAGTTCTGGGTGCTCATCACCTTCTCTGAGCAGGCACAGCTCCAGGGAGCCTCTGTATCCCAGGGGATCACCAGCTCATCCCTGTGCCAGGGCCACTTGACCCAGGCTTGGGTGGAGGCCACCAAGCCAGGGGCTGAGGGGTGACATCTGCTCCATGCTGCTGCCTGGCTTCAAGAGGAGCACGGGGCACCCGTGGTGCACCCATGGGACACCCGTGGTGCATCCATGGTACCTCCATGGTGCTGTCACCTCTGCCAACAGGGCAGCATCTCCTCCACCACCCCACATCCCAACCTGCTCAAACACATCCACCAGCGCCCTGCGAATCCCTCCACGAGTCAAAGTCAGCCTTAAATCAAATCATCCCCAACAACAATGACATTAATTATGCTTTTAACACATTTTACTGCTTCCCCCCCTTCCCTTCACGCCACATCTGTGTGAACAATATCCAAAAGATTTACGGTTTTCTCCCGTAATTACAGACACACAGCCAGCTCACTTATCAAAATACTTGCTGAGCAATCAGGCTCTGTTACAGTCTCTGCCAGAGATTTGTGTTGACAGCAGCCATTCAAAGCAAAAAATGTCGAATCAGGACTTATGTGGCGCTTGGAAAGTGTTTCACAAAGAGTTCGCCTGTCGAGAGACACGCGGACACGGAACAGACAGGGATGAACCGCGGGTGGGAGGATTTGGGGAGCAGGAGGGGAGCAAGACATGCTGCTGTGGAGAACAGAGAGAGGAGACAAGGAGGAAGAGGAGGAGTAGAGAGACCACAGGGAAGCAGTTTTGGGGGGTGCATGTGTGTGCATCCATGTGCAGGCGTGTGTGAGCAGGAGGAGCGTGGTGGGAGAGCGCAGGGAGGTGGGGAGGGAAGATAACTGGGTTCTGGAAACCGAGCTGACATTTGGTTCTTGTAGCACAGGAGAAAATTTAATGAGGACAAAAATATGTCTCCCTAATTCCCCTAAGAAATCATTAAAACATTTTGTTATTCCTAAATGTCTGGAAAATGAATTAGTGGCCCTGCAGGAGCCTTTTCCGTGCATCTTCAGCCGTTTGCAGCTCTCTGTCCCCGCCGTGCCAGGGGACGCTCCGTGCTTGGCGCAAACAAACCCGCACAAAGTGAGGAGCAGCAGGAGGGGGGTCCAAGCCCCTCACTTGTCCCTGGCACCAGCTCTGCCAACACAAACCTCAGGGCTGCCCCGTGCCTCAGTTTCCCCCTCCCAAGACTTCAAAGCAACGACTTCAAGGCTGTCCCCGTGGCTCGTGCTGGTGCTTGGGTTAACTTACCATCAAAAAGACAACTGGGAATAGCCGCAGTGTTACTACACGGGCTGAGCAAATGTATTCCTTTCCTAATGTCAAGATGCATTTGGCTCAGGGGCTGAAACACAGCGATGGCAAAAGCTGCTTCCTCTCCTCTCTTCGGCTGGTATCTCCAGAGCACCATGCGCCGGCCACGCCGGGGACGGGTGCCGCGGTCCTCGCTGGCTCCTCTCGGCACTGGCGCGCGGCTCGTTAGGCAGCCAGGTCGCCACCGCGCTGCTTACCTGGAGCTTCCAGCAACTGCTTGTAAACGCTCAGGAAAGCCGTCTCAGCCTCCTTGCTTCTCTTACTAAGTGCAATCACCTGCAGGGAGAAGGGTAAACGGGTCAGGGACGGGCTTGGAGGAAGGAACCGGCTCTGCCGAGCCAACGGGACCGGTGCCACCAACACGGGCACACGGGTCCCCCCCACACCCGGCACGGCTCCGTGTCCCCTCCGTGCCCTGCGCAGCCGCTCGCTGCCTTTGGCTAAACTCCTCATGCCGCTGCCATGTCACGTCGCCCTAAATCATTGATGTGCTCTGAGTAAATGAAAATTATAATTTAATGTCGGCGCTTAAATAAGAAATAAAGAAGCCTGGCCGTTGTTGTGCTTGCCGGGCTGGATCCGGCACACGGCCGTCCCCAGCCACCCTCCCAGTACGGTGCTGTGGGTGCAAGTGATGCTCACACTGGGACTGGGATATCTCCTCTTGCTCCTGCCCCTGTCCCCCTTGGCTGTTGGGGTGCTGGTGATGCTCACAACCAGCTGGGTGGTGGGGAGATGGCACAGCACAGCCCTAATAACCCAACAACATATTAATCTGCTGCATGTTCCCATCCAACATTTATGAGCATGAATCATTTACTCCCTTTAATTTTTCAAGGCACAATGACACCTCGGGGCAGGGGCTGCTGCCCACTGGGTCTCCTTGTTACCCTCCCATCCAGGATGGGGCACCGGTGGGATGCACAGACCTCTGTGTCCCTGCTGCCTGGGCACAGGCGTGGGGGATGGAGGTGACCCATTCCCAGCTGCAAAATGTCCAGTTGGTGCCAAACTGGGTGGAGGAAAAGGTGCCCACCCAGCAGACACGACAGTGGAATAGTCAGTTAAACCGCTCTTAAGCCGCTGATGGGCTAATCATGAAACTGATTTCGTGCCTTAGCCCTGTGGCAGCTCCCACACCGGAGCATCTTTTCCCTCCTCCATGCCAGCGGAGTTCCCGGCTCGCCCCGCCAGCTCCGACTGCCATCGCTTGTCATTCCAACCCAAAGCAAACGGCTCATTTGTAATCCAGCAGCCACCTGAGCAAACCGCCTTCTCCTCCCGAGCTCGCAGGCACTGGAGCACAAAGATCATTTTTCTATTGTTAAAATTGTATAAGCCGGGCTTTTTATAGCGGCTCGTACACAAACCTACTTTCTCAGCGCCGCGTTTCCAGCAGAGGAGGAATCTGGGGGCTTTTCTCCGGCGTTCTGCAAAAATGCTTGGCTTCAGGGTGCTTTAAAATAATAATAATGAAGTGGGGAAGGGAGGAGGAAGGCAGAGAGGAGCCGGCGGGAGGCACAGCCCGTGTGGTGGAGCAGGACAGCTTTGTGCCCGCCGGATTTGCCGGTGGCACGTGGCATTGAGGTGGCACAGGGAGCTCTGATGTGGGGGGCTGTAAGGATGTGGAGACACCACGGTGCTCAAGGCATCAGTCCTGTGTGACCCACACTTCCCAAACCCTTTGGAGTTTACAAGGGAGTGGCACAGCCCACGGGCACAGCTCTGCCGGGGGCTGATGGGGATGCCTGGAACTGCCCGAGCTGCTCTGAAGAGCTTCATCTCCCCTCAGACAGTGTCAACCAAAGGGTGCAGAGCAAAGATCCAGCCCAAATGTTCCCCATTCCCTCTCCATCACCTGTGCCTGCTCCCTGTGCATCCCTAACCCATGCCAGGGGTAAGGAGATGGCCCCTCAAACTCCAAACCAAGCTGTTCCCACCGAATTACATTCCTCAAGTCACATCATAGAGACAAAGCAGTTTTCAAGGGGAAACTCTGAAGCTTTTTCCTCTCCTCAGCAAACCTGATCTGAGCATCCCTCACTAGGACTGTTGTGGTTCTGGGGTAGAAAGGAGCCTGCAGCATCCCCAGCCCATAGTCCCCTGGACCTGGTCTCCCCATGGTCACACCCCAGAGGCTCACCTGGGATGGATCCAGCCTGCTCCTGGTTCAAGAGAGGGGTGAACCCACCACTCAACTCAGCCCAAATCCCTGGGGAGCACCCACAGACCCAGTGCAACACCTTTCTACCCATAAACTACCATCAGCATCTTAACTGGAGCCACAGGACCCTTCTGATGAGGAGGCACTTTGGGGCCATTCCATCAGACAAGGAATTTGGGGACCATTTCACCGGCCCAGCTCCTGCCCCATCCCTCTGCCTTTGGCTCCAGCTCAGGCCAGCACATTCCAGCCCATGTTGGTGCCAGGGCATCACCAGTGTGGGCAATCAGCAGGATGGCAAGCCAGGCACCCACGTGGCTCTTCCAGAGTCCCACTAAACTTCAAGGAAATGTCAGTGGAAAAAAGATACGTAACATTTTCAGTGATCTTTTCCAGATGGGGATAATTTACTCAAATGCCACAGGAGATTCCTGCCAGAGCAGCTCCGAGCCCCACACAGGGATAGCTCACCCCAACCCTGAAACTGCTGCTATTTCTAAACACCTGGGAAAAGCCCACATCGGTCCTAAAACCAAGGCTGTGTAATTAAAAACCCAAAATCCCTGCTTTGTCAAGAAGCAGGGACCAAACCCAAGAGGGCAACACCACCAGCACCCGGCTAAATGGAGGAGAAAACGGAAAAAATCAGGGGAGCTGAGCATCCCTGGGAGCAGCCCTGGCTCCGTGGGGTCGGGATGGCATCATCCCTGCTCCCCAAATCCCTGCCACGCAAATACATCACGTTCCCCCTCTGCCCACAGAGGCGCCGGCAGCGAGCTCTGCCTCCGCCTCACATATCGACGGACTCTTAATTCCCATTTTTCCCCCCTCCGTCTCCCTCCGCAGCATCCGCAAGGCTCAAGGTGAGGCCCGGCAGCACCGCGGGATCGCCGCCGCCTGATAAATTACATTTACGCGCCGGGTCCTTTTCATGGCTGGTGACTTTCCAGCAAAGCAATTATCACTGCAGAATGCGTAATAGCCTAATTAATTACTATTGTCAGGCTGGCCTCTGTGCCATGATTATACCTTCCGAAGCCAACTTTTTAAACATTTGGAAGCAGAAATATTACTATAATTGACTGAAAAAACGGTAAAACTCCCCCGGCGCGGCGGCGAGGACCGACCGTCTGAGCGTCCCCGCTCCAAAGGCGCGGGATTTGCATCGCACCGGCGGTGAGTTTATTCTTATATCCATGAGATCAAGTGCAGGATAAGTAGTGGGTTATTTCCATCTAAATACTGGTGGCAGTAAACCACAAATGAGCTCTTTTTCAGCGTAGAGGAACAGCTGCCGGGGGAGAAAGCGGCAGCAGAGACCCCAAATGTTGAAGAAAACTGATGAAAAAATTAATTCAAGCCTTCGCTATTTTCCTTGCCTTTTTTTTTTTTTTGCTGATGTGTAAAGAAGTCGGGGAGAGCAGGAGGGTGGCGGTGCGGGGGGAGATTGGGAAGGAGCTGCTGTCCCAGGAGAGATCTGGGTGATTGGGATGGACACCCTGTGTGTTGAGGTCCTTTGGTGCCTCTCAAATGCTTCATGTTCGACTGACACCTTAAGTCCATCATGGGTGTGCACCCACAAACCCACCATGCACCCACAGATCCATCACACACACCCACAGACCCACTGTGCACCCACAGACCCATCATGCACCCACAGATCCAGTGCACAGACACACACACAAACCCATTGCAGACACCCACAAACCCACCACACAAACCCACCACACACATACAGACCCCCTGCACACCCACAACACCCACACAAACACATTGTACACACACTCATAGGCACTGCACACACACAGAGACCTCACACACCTGCACAAACCCACCACACACGTGCACAGACCCACTGCACACCTCCACAAATCCACCACATGCAGTCAGACCCATCACACACACACACAGACCCATCACACACACACATACAGACCCATCACACGTGGTCACAGAACAGTCACACCCACACAAGCCCACTGAACACCCAGAGAGACCCACCACACACCCACAAACCCATGGCACACTCACCACAGACACTCACAAACCCCTTGCACACCCACACAGTCCCATCACACACAGCCAAACCCACCTCACACACCACAGACCCACTGCACACCCATTCCACACCCACACAGACCCACCTCACACACTCCAGACCCACTGCACACCCACTGCACACCCACAAAACCCCATCCCACACGGCCAAAGCCACCACACACACCCACACAGCCCCAATGCACCCCTTGCTTCCACAAGCCCCCCCCGCCCCCAACTCCTCCAAAGGCAGGAGCAGCTCCCAATGTTTTCACAAGGCCAAAAAGCAATCCATGTCAGGAAGATCAATAATATAAAAATAAAGCCTGAGAATTCTAGTTAAAGGGAACATCACAGAAATATGTTGTTCACGTCCAGGATTTGGAGATTTTTAAAAAAAAAAAAAAAAAAGAAGGGAAAAAAAAGAATCAATATAAGTTCTTCAGATGATGTTATTTCTAATGAGAAATACACCGAGACTGCTGCAAATAACTGCTTAAAAGAGAAAAAAAAAAAGCATTAATAATTTACTTTTTAAAGCACGGGATCCCGAAAGCAGCAGGAAAATTGCTGCTGGTTCTTAATTTTGTTGTAATAATTCCTGACAAGTTCAACAGTGCTTTGGCAAAGTTCTTGGGAGCAGAGGCAGGGGATGTTCAGCTCACTAGGTTAATTTTTCCCTCGTTTTCCGCAGCATCCTGACACTGTCGGCTCCAGGAGAAGGTGCCCAAGTTCTTCCCTCGCTCTGCCCTGCAGGATTTCTTGGGCTGACCCTCCCAAATCAGCACCAGAGAAAATATTTCAAGCTTATTTTACCACCCTCAGCACCATAACTGAATCCACATTTTTCACTGACTGCTTTAGTTGGTTCTTTCCTTAATTTCTTTTTTTTCTATTTTTTCCCCTGAATTAATTTTTTTAGTGTGTTTGCTGACAGTTGGCAACTCCAAACCATCTGCCACCAACACACACCCCAAAACCAAACTCCTCAGCATCCAACCCAACAAGGACCAGGCTGATTTCTGACCATCACCAGGAGAAGGTGCCACCTGGGCAGGTTAATTCCCAGCAAGGTCAGATTTCTTGCAAGCCCCCAAAATTTTCTTCCTGGGGGGGGAAAAGCCCCAAACCACGTTTTCCTGGAAAATTATATTCCTGGAAACGTATTTTCCTGCAAAAATATACAAAATTTCCTGGGCAGAGGATGCAGACAGGGATGCTCAGGCTCTGCCTCCCTGGCATGGACGATGGGGGGTGATGAGGGGGTTCCCAACGGCCCCTGGATTTGGGATGGGGCCAGGATGGAGTCAGGACATCCCCGCACCCCGAGCATCGCGAAGTTTCACCTCCCATTTAGCAGAACAAAACTTTTAATTTAGATGTTTTCATCTATCTATCAGAGTAAAAAAAAAATAAGTTTAAAATAATGACTGTAATAAATGAAGGTAATTAATTGTAGTTTGTTCCTTTACTGTCTAGTCAGCTTAATTTTACCTTTTCATCTAATAATGAGAAAATAATTTTTGTGCTCTGAGGGTTAATGATATGTAACTGCAAGAGCTGCTAATTGCATGTTGCAAACTATTCATCAAAATCCCCATCTGCGCTACTTGATTATGTTTGCTAAATTATTGCTTTGAATTATCTTTCATAAAGCAACTTTTGTAATTAGCAGGGCTTTCGCTCTGCTCTTTTCTCTGGCACAAGGATATTCAAACTTTGTCCCTCTCAAGCTGTTGCCATTAAACTGCTTTTGGGGAGAGAAAGGAGCTGCCCTTTAGTCGATGGAGGGGGGGAAATAAAAGCCGGGTTTATCCTCCGTGGTTACAATTTATTCTCCTGGTCCTGCTACTCCTTCCTGGAGAAAAAAATTATATAGGAACTGAAATATATAGGAGATGTATCTGGGAATAGCAGAGAAATGGCCCATCCACCCCTCCCCCAGATTAATATTTAAAAATTATTCCCCCCCCCCCTTTTTTCCTCCCCATTTAGAGGGAGAATGTTTGCCATTCATCACCCCACTTTTATGGGCTCCTTCCCGTGATGCAGGTGATGCAGCACTTGGCCCTCCCTGGTGGATGTTCACGGGGAGAGAGGAAAAGTGGGATTTGAGGGGGGAAAATATGATAGGAGTGGGTGCAGATTTTCAAAATTAAAAAAAAAAAGGGGAAAAGAGGAAAAAGAGGGGAAAAGGAGAGAGAAGGGATGAAAAAAGAAAAAAAGGGGAAAGGAGGGGGGAAAGGGAGGAAAGAGGGAAGAGGAAGAAAAGGAAGGGGAAAGAGAAAAGAGGGGAAACGAAGGACAAAAGGGGAAAAGAAGGAGAAAGGAGAAAAGAAGGGAAAAAGGAGAAAGAAGGCAGCAAAGGAGAAAAGAGGTGGAGGGGGGAAGAGGAAAAATAGAAGAGAGGAAAAGTGGAAAAAGTGGAAAGAGAAAAAAGAGAAGAAAAAGATGACAGAGAAGAAAAAGGAAAAAATACTTGAAAAGAGAAGGAAAAAAAAGGAAGGGAAAAAAAGGAAGGAAAAAAGGAAGAGAAAAAGGTAAGGGAAAAGAAGAGGAAAAGGGGAAAAGAGAGGGGAAGGAGGAGAAGAGAGTCCTGAGACCCAGTGAGCCTGGCTCCAGGAGCAGCACACTGGTGTCCATCCTGCTCCTCCCAGAATCCCCACTTCAGGGGAGCAGAATCCACCGTTTGAGATAAAATCCTCCAAAACCTCCCATGGAAAAAATTCCCAGGAGGGAGGAAGGTGGCAGAGTTGGGGAAGCAGCTGCTGCCGTGCTGGGAATTACATCCTGCTTTCCCTCACACCCCCATAAATCCAGGGCCACTTGGGCAGAGGGGCCGACTGGGCTTCCCAAAGGACATTGCTCATATTCCTGTAGCGGATCTAATGAAGACTATTGGAAAAAATGCAGTATTTAAAGGACTGAAAATGTATTCCTATTGTTATCACTCTCTTTTATGTGTTTATGCACAGAGCATCGGAATGAATCAATACTGGATTGCCCTATAAATAAATGAGCATATCCGTAAACCCGGTAATAAAATGAAGTGATGAAAAATATGGAAATCAGTCACATTTGTGTAAATCCACTTATTGTTTACTTTAATATTTTCTTATGCAGCTCCGTAGCTCCAAAGAGACATATTTAAAACCAGGTAATGCTCAGCAGATGACAGATCCTAATGTGTCGCTGCCGGCGAGCTCAGAATACCGGCAGCTCTCCGGGGATTTCCATCCAAGCACATTAGAGGAGCAGAGGAAGCAGCCCCTGAAGAGAGCATTAAATTGCCAGGGAGAAAAGAGGTGTCCTGAAGTGCCATGTGACTCTTGAGGGCATCAGGGACGGAAGCCAAGGCATCTGTGGAGCCTCCAGGGCTGTGCAGCACCTGGGGCAGGATGGAGGATGGAGGAGTGGGATGCCTTCTGTGGCAGTGTGGTAGGATGGGTCCATGTTGTCCCACCCTGGTGCTCAGCTCCTCCTCAGATTCCCCACTGCAACCTAATCTGGGAGACCCTGGACATATCATGGCATCTGCTGTGCTAGTGCCTGGTCACAGCATGGCATCTCCTGATCACAGCATGGCATCTCCTGGCCATGCCATTGTCCCTCCCACTCATGCCACGGCATCTCCTGACATCATGGCAGCTCCCAGCTACACCATGGCACCTCCTGGACAGACCATGGCATCTCCAACCTTGGCATCTCCTGGCCACTCCACGGGCACACATCCCCCGCTCCTTCCCTTGGCTGGAAGCTCTCCAGGCAGGACCACCATCCCCAGCGTCCTGCAGGGGACATCAGGGAGCTCACTGGCAGCAGGGCCCTGCCCACCCCACCTACAAGGGAAGCCAAATCAGATGGTTTTATCAGCTGCAGAAACCCTTCAGGGACTGGGGACAGTGACCTCCTACCTTGGCCACCCCATGCCACGTCCAGTCTGTCCCTCCCAGGGCTCTCCCCATTTCAACCCCCCAAGAGCTGGCGTGTTGGGAAGGGTCTGGGATCACCCCCAGGACTGTGGGGGGCGAGAGCAGGTCCTGCTCCCCTGCCTACCTCTCCTTTGAGCATTCCCACTACCACTGCCAGCTTTCCCTCCCACCCACCCAGGCTGGCAGAAACACCCCATCCCACACAGCCTCCAAGAAAAGCTATTTTAGAGTTGCTCTTTTTTTTTCTTCCCCACCCCCCCCCTCCCTTCTCGTCTTTTTTTAATTCATTTTCTTTTTAACAAACAACCCATCTCCCCCCATCTGGGCTGTGAGCTGGGTGCCAGCAGCTCCGCGCCGAGCGCTCAGCGGTTGCTTTTTATAAACGCCTCGCCACCCAAAGTTTCCTCCCCTGCTGCCAAGGACGCATCCAGGTGGATACCACACCCGGGAGGACGCTGCATCTCCCCAGGAAGACCCTTTCCCCCAACTCTGCCCATCCAACTGCAGGCAGCGAGAGCCAGAACCACCCAAATCCCAAGGTTAGGGGCTAAAATTTGTCTTTGTGGCTAATTAGCTTCCCTTCTGTTAGTCACTTATATCTAGAGATCCCAAAAATCTTGTTGTTGAGGAGGGGAAAATCCACCGTCCTGACGAGTTAATTCCCTACCAGCAAATCTCCTGCACCTCAGGTGCATTTTTCTTAAATTCCCAGCTGAGTTCAATTAAATGTTTATGAGACCCCGCCTTTTCCCCCTTTCCACTGAAGGAACAGCATCAAGCTCCTCCTGGAATAAAACAAAAACAAAAGGTGGAGGTGGGGGGAAAAAAAGAAAACGGGAAAAAATAAAATCACGGTGGTTTAGGAGGGTTGGGGTTTGAAATTGGAGGAATATGATTCCCCCAGACTGGCTTTGCTCCGTGTTGTGCTGGCAGCATCGACAAGGGGGTTTATATGAATAATTGAGGAAATTCTGTATTCCCTGCAAAAGAAAAGGCAAGCAGAGAGGGTTGTTGAGATAATCAGGAGCTCGCTAATCAATATTCTCAGCCCCAGCCTCCTCCTCGCTTCTCCAAAAGGAGCAGTGCCATAAGCTCATCAGTAACTGTAAAAAAAACATCGCACTCCGAGTGTCAAAATAGTCAAGCACAGCATATTGTATTGCCAGATTTCCCTCCCGGTCCACCCCGGTGCCAGATTCCATCCATCAGTGGGGAGGGAAGCCGTCCAACGCTGACTTACTTACGCTTAAGTGTTCATAAATAAGGTTTTTAAGATATAGATGGCTTTTTAATTTTGGTGGAATGTAGGAAAAAGAGGAGAGAGTAAAAAATGATGGGGTTGATGCGGTGGGAAGCGACCTCTGGGGTGCTGCCTGGTAAATCCTGCAGCCTGGGGATATCCCGGTGCTTATCCGGGTTGTACCATGGGGAAAACAGCTGGAAAAAATTTAGGCTGGCACCATAAACCTTTGTCTGGTGTGGGGCTCTGGTGAAAGGATATATTCCTGCTACTGAAACCTCATTAGACAAAGTCTAATTACCTCCCTGCAGTGGGTGGGAAGACACAGACACCATCAAACTTGAGTGTGGGGGGGTGGCCATTAATTGCTTTTTGATAAATTGGGGGCTGAGGTGCCGGTGCTGGAGGTCAGGAGGTGTCTGCTGGGGATCAGCTGAGCCCCAAGTTCCAGTGATCCAATCCCACCCCCAACTCTCCCAGCTCCCAAAAATGGATGCTTTTGGGGCAAGTTGGCTTTGTGAGAGAAGGAGCTTCTCCCACAGGGATCCGCAGCTGGTCCTGCCTGCAGGACCCACAGTTTGCTCCATCCTCATGTCCCACCAAAACCTCAGGGCTGGGACCCCCACGGAGCCGGCCCCGCATCCCGGCGCTGCGGGATTTAAGCCGTTGGCTGCCTGGATCGTGAGGGATTTGGCTCCTTCCTCCCTGGCACCACCAAAAACCTGCCAGGCTGTGCCATGGTGGGATGTGACGCAGGAGACCCGGCGTAGGACGGTCACCACCACCCCCTGCCAGAGAGGGTGACCCCAGCCATCAATCCCCCCCTCACCGTATGTAAATCCGTGATGCCAGAGATGTATGGAGCCAATTACCAGGGGTCACTGCCCGCTGGAAAATTCAGGCAACGGAGCTCCCGGTCTCCGATGAATTTGTGCGAGATTGCAAGTTACTGCCTTTTATTGGACAATATAAATATTTCACTGTTATATAAAAAAATATTGGCAAGAAAGCAGATAAAGCCGGGTCCTGTGTGTATACAGAGAAGCAGGGAGTGAAAAACGGCCGTCAGCATCTTTTTAACGGCTCTGGTGCAGCACAAGAACGCGGGATGGGAAGGGTTTGATGACCACAGTGGCACAGTGAGATCAAAGGATCTCAAGGACCCCCATTCCAGACCCACCAGGACTATGCTGGAAAAGGGAGCGATGCCAGAGGCACAGCCTGGACACACTGACAACGGCGTGGTCAAAGGGGTTGTGCCACGTTCCAGCCACGATGGAGAGCAACACATGGGATGCAGCAGCACACAAGGAAACCCTGGAAGCTCGGCACCATTCCCAAGAAGCAGATGCTGTCCCCAAGCCAGTGCCCACCTGAAGAGGCCCAGGAGGATCAGGCCAGGAACAGCCTCACCATATGTGTCAATCTCAAATGCATTTTCCTAAGTCTCCCCAAATTTGTCCTTCTGGGATCACCTGCAGACTCCTGTGCCAGCACAGGACACCCTAATTTCACGTTCACCAACACATCAACCCTTCCCTGTGACAATAAAGCTGGAGAAAAGGAAAAAATAAAAAGCCTTTAGGAATCGATACCTCTTTCTCTCTCTCCCTATATTTTATTAAAAACTTTAGCATCAATATTAATGTTTAAATCCTCACCAAGCTGAGTTTAATTACCTGTAAACTGCATCCACAGCTATGTGGACTTTGCTCCTCACTGCGGTAAATACAGCTGAGAAGGAGCAGTGCCAGCATCTCCGAGAATCCCCTCCCCATCCCCACAGGAAGGGATGTATCCAACCCCCCCAGCCCTCAGCACCACACAGGGAGAGGATGGTGGGTAATGGAGCTGGAGCCACGACCTGGTCTGGGCATGGATGGAGCCAAAGAGAGAAGAAGGAGATGAGAAAAGGGAAAAAAATGAGATTCTAGGAAGAAAATGATGCGTAAATATAAAATATCTGGGGCTCTTGCTGCCAAAAGGAATCTGCTTCCAGCCACTACATGAATCACAACATTTGGGAGGGGGGGGGACGAGGGAGAAGCAGTTGAATGGAGTCCATTAGTGGCTGAAGACGATGAATAACTCGCAGGCAGCAGGAACCGCTCCCGAATGCCGGCGAGGTCACGGATGGCTGGCATGAAGGGCTGGGAGCTGCCGGAGAAACCAAGAGGACTGGGACCAGATCCCACTTAACCCCCACCAGCAGCCACCTCCTCCCTCTGCCTGCTGTGCCAGAAAAGAGGAATACAAGCTTGTTGTGCCTTCCTGCCCGCTCTGGCACCCGCGGGGACACAGCAAGTGGCAGGGAGCAGGGGCAGGTCCCCACTGCTGCCACTGGTCACCCACCCCAGGGCCCACCCCAGGCCACCAAAGTCCAGGGCACAGATGCCGAGCACGGGATTTCGGCATCTGAAATGGAATCAGGGTTTACAGTGCGTTATCAGAGGAGCCGTAATGGGATCTCGCAGAGGGCAGAGATTTGAGACGCGCATCAGATTCCCATTCCCAGGGAGCCAGGAGCAGGCTGTGTTTCTGAAAAACCCATCTATCCAGGGATGTTATCACATGTGCCACCCTGCTCCTTCCTGAAGGCTGAAGAGGAGCTGATGGAGGGGGCCAGCCTGGTCCAGTGCTCCCAGACCCCACATCCCTGCAACCCACCTGGCATCCCACAGCCTCAGCTCTGCCCAGCCGGCCCCATTAAGGCCCCTTCCCTATTAGCTCCATCCCAGGCAGCTTCCCGAGGCCAGGGCTGGGACGGCGGCGGCAGCGTTCGAGGGCTACGCTTCCACAATAATATTCATTTCCATATTCATTCCGTGTTTATCTCGCAGATGTACGGAGCTGTTACAATGGAGAAAAAAGAGAACTCGGAATTTGTTCTCCAAAGATATTCAAATTAGTTAATCAAGAGTCCTTTTATCACGTGTCTCCTGTACCAGCAGCAACTATCCATCGAGATAAATGATCAGCTGCTAATAACTGATTACACTGCAGCAAGTGTTTTCTTATCCCCATTACCACCATGTTTAAAGACATTTTATAAATTTCTAATTATTGTAAATTGTTTCTCCTTTGGAAAACATCTTCCCATAGTCATCAGCTGTCAATTTGCCCTGAAAATCTCTCTCTGAAACGAGCTCATTGCAGGATGCTCGGCTAGCAGAGAAAACCCTTCCAGGCTCCTGGCTGGTGAGAGGCAGCCTGGACACCTCCATACTGGGGCAGTGGGGAACCAGGATGCTCCTCCAGCCCCTTATAAGTGGATCAGGCTTGAAAATAAAATAAAAACATCCATAAATTGCATCCATTCTGGATGGTGCTGCCTTTAACTGGTGCAGGAGGCCAAGATATGGTGGAAAGGGCTATTGCTCCAAATGGATTCACTCTCTGGAGAACCACAAAGAAATAAATAAGCCAACAGCTCTTGGCAAGCAGGAGGCACCAGCTCGTACCCACACCGGCATCCGAGGGCAGATCTGGGCTTGGAGAGCCCTAAATAAGATCCCAGTGGCTTTGTGTGTATTTCACCAGTGAAAGCTGAAATAGTTGAAAGGGTTTGAAGCCAACCAGGACTTTAAATCCAGCGGCCTCGAGCCGCCGCTCCGGCTGATTTCTGGGCCCCATTCATTATTGTAATCAATCAGCTTAAAGAAAAACAACCGCAAAAACAACAATAAACCACCCTCTAAACTCTCTAAGGCACTTTAATGGGTCCTTCCATCTTTCCCAGCCATAACCACAGGGCTGGAGCAGCAATCCACGTGCCATGGGCCAGGCTGCAGCTGGCAGGGTCCATACTGGGGGCCGCGATGGCACGAGCAGAGCGTCCATGTGCTCCTGGAAGGGACCTGGGATGCAAGGAGCATCCCTGGCACGGCACCAGTCACACATCCCTTGGTGGTGGTGGCTCCACTGGCGACATTTGCTGCCCAGGGATGAGACCAGGACAGGCACACCCCCACCATGCCCCATGGCGTAGCCAGGCCCTGGAGATATTTGTCAGGGTTTGGCCAAGGACCTCCTTACTGGAGCTGATTGAGCCAAAGCTGCTGGAGGCGGCGGTAACGTGGAGACACGGGATGGAAGGAGGAGGAGAAGGAGGTGGAGAAAGGCTGCCCAGGATAACCTCCCTGCAGAGGATCAGGGTGTCCAGCCAAGCACGTTCTCCAGGCAGAGCAGAGCCCATGGCTGCCAGGAAAGGGAGGAGCAGCCGGCGGGACACGGAGCCCGGCACGGAGCAGCCAAGGTCCTTCCCGGCTCCAGGGGGGCTCAGACCAGGGGAGGAGACGCCGCAGGCACCAGCCATGCCATTATACGCTTTATTGATGCTGTTCTGAAGAAAGCTAATCAATATATTAGATTTCCCAAAGAAAGAAAACACCAGCTGCCAGCAGCACAGAACTCCTGCGCCGCCGCGGTGCATTTTTCCATCAAGCCCCGGAGCCGAGCATGTCTGAGCAAGATGAGGTCACGTTCAAGAGGAGACCTCCTGCTCCCCCCAGCCACCAGGTCAGGGCCAGGGCCACGGCCACTGCTCTGCCACATGCCAAAACCTGAGGCCCCTGCCTTGGCTGAAATTAAAATGTGAAATTCCCCAAATATCTTGCACCAGCATCTGTGCGGGATGCAGGGAGAGAGCCCAGATTCAGCACGACAAACCCAGCCTAGTCCAGCAGGGATCCCCAGGGAACCCCGAGTCCTGATGTTTTTGCATCCCTGTGTGGACCCACAGCTCCCAGAGCTCATTTGGGTTTCATGAGGGTTCCCACAAAGCTTTCCCCACCGGAATAGCCATCTTGGAAACTGCCCTTTCCCAGCCACATTTCCCTGCAGAGCCATTCCCACGACACTGATCTGCCCCTGAGTGGTCACTCAGCCACACACCGGCACTGGAGAGAAACTGCAAAGTATCAAACCAATGGATGCAACTCGGGATCCTGGCACATGGAATACCAAAACGTGGCACCTGGTGTGCCGTGCTCCCCACTGCCCACACCCCACCACTGCTCGTGGTGACCATTCCTTAAAGCATGAAAGCCCATGCTGTGGCAGCTCCAAAAGCCATTTGAAAAGGACAGAATAAATCCACGTTGGACCAGCAGGAAAGCAGACTGACGTCACGGGGAATTGATTAGTGCGTTAATAGAATTGGATCATCGGGAGGGCTGCAGACCCTGTTTCAGAAACCCAAATGTTATGCAGATTCACACTGAAAACCCTAAACCAGGGCACATTTATTTAACCGAGGCAGAGTAAATGTCCCACATTTCCCCAGGATTATCTGAACCATATCAGATATAATCCAATGATCTGTAAAGTGATTATACCCAACTGAATATACGAGATCTCTTCTGGTAATGCAATATTTCATCCAGCTGCAGACATTAGGAGGAGGCAAACAAAGGAGGAGATTTAATAAGTGGAAATAAAACTATAGACAGAGATAGTTTTAAATTTTTCTTTTTTTTTTGTATCGCATCTAATTGCAATCAACAACAGACATCTGACACAGTGACAGCATCAGCAAAATTGCTGCTGAGAGCACAGAATCTTTGTCTAAAAATAATCAGACATTCAGCGCACCACTGTTTGTTATAATGGTAATCGATGCTGGAGGCTTTGAATTCCATCAATTTATAGATCTGCTCTGTTCTGCCTGGTGATTGTGTTCTGCACACATCCCCTCCCGCCCGGCGCAGGCAGCGCCGGGGCACTGTGTGATTAAGATAAGCTCAGATTCCTTTCATACATTCCTTATCAGCTCTAATTCTCCACCAGGCAGAGATGTTCACAGCAGTTAAAGATTAGTTCAGCTTCTCAGACGCCAAATTTGAGGGTATTGATCAATAAATCAAATCACGGCAATCAATCGCCCGATCCAGCGAGTCTAGCCGATGCATTATTACTGGCGCCTTCCAAGCTGAGGCTTTTTCATGGGTTTCATCAAAACGTGGCTTCCCTGGCTCCCCGCCAGCTCCTGGGCTGCCTAATAGACTCCGCAGCAGAGGAGCTCCAGCCCAGCAGAAGAGCAATAAATCTCTCATCAAACAGCCGATAGAGAAACAAGATGAACATCTGTTTTGCTGCAATGAAACTCCTGTGTTCTTCAGAAGCTGCAAACCAGGTCTGACAGACCACCCCAAAGGCAGCTTTTGCCTTCAACAAAGCAGCAAAGCAGAATATTTGCCGGTTATTTCAATCAGGTAATTTAAGAAGACTTTGCATTCTCCTCTCTGCAGCTGCCGGAGCTTTACAGACAGGATTCCTGCTCAGTCGATAATAAAAGCCATCCTGGGACCCCGTACTATGAAGGCAATTTTATGATACCCATTATGTGGCAATGTAACTTCATTAAAAGCTGTTTATTCCCTCTAAGCATTTTAAGCACTTTCCCTCACCCATAAAGAAGAGCCTCTCGGTGCACTGGGAAGGTTATTTGTGCCGGGAGCTGCTTTTGGGTATCTCTTAAGGGGATGAGGGTTGTCCTGGCAGCAGGATCCTGGCAAAGGGGCTTCTCCTGGTGGGCAGCGAGTCGAGAGCTGCTGAGAGGCAGCTGTATATTATTTTTGTGATACTGTATATTATTTTTGTGATACACTCCCGATGAGCCTTGTTTACTGGAGATCTGTTCAGGTGGCATTTATTATGCCACCTTCTTTTATAAATTAATATGGACAAGTGCCCCAACAATCCACCTTCCCTGCGAGGATGGCTCGGCCCCTCTGCACACCCACTTGCTCTTCCATTTCGGATAATTCGGGGTGTCACGGCCCTGAGAGCTTAATTTTCTGACCCAGTGTTATAATTCAGCATCCAGAGATGGAATCATGGCCATGGCAAAGAGGGAGCCAGATCCCATCCCGCAGTCAACTGCATCCCTGCAGCATTGCCGGAGTCATCTTGCTCCACAGGAGGGACAAAATGAAATCCTTCAGAACAACCAAGCAACCCCTAAATCTTAAATTTAATGCTCCATATTCCTGATGAAACCATTAGCGCACAAAAAACCCCCACCAAAAAACTCTGATAGTTTGATCCCATCCCACTCTTCATAAGCGCAGCCAATAAACCAGGGATGGGTTGGGATCAACTGTCCCAAAAGCTGCCAAAAAAAATCCCATGTGGAGCTAAAGAGTTAATCCCCCATGGCAGGGAGGGTGTTTGCCTCCAGATGGGATTTAGGAGCCCTTTCACCTCTCCAGGCTGATGGAGCAGGTGGATCCTTGAGCTGCCAAGGTGGCCACAGTAACTGGATGTTTGTGCTCCGCTGATACTCAGGAGTCAACGAGACCACCCGTGAGCCACCTCCCGGTCTAACAGTGTGTCCTCAATTAGCCAGTGGCCTGGAAGAAACTATCCTTAAAGCAGGGCAAGCCAGCCTGTATTTCTAAATTCTACTTAAAATAATGTGATTTAAGGAAGAAAAGAGGCAGAGGATGAGAGAGAGAAACTCTCAGAAATGACTCACAGAAAGTGGGTGAATCCCCAATTTTTTGCTCCTGGAGAATTTTCTCCTCCAGCCACCCAAGTCTTTCCCATTGTACAGAGGCTGTGATATCTTTAGGGAATGGAATTAAAGGTCTGTTTAGGAAGGACCACCATACATTGCCCCCACATTCTCCTGAGTTAGTATTTCCCCAAAACACCTCCAGGAATGTGATCAAAGGATGCAGCTGCATCTTTAGCAATTAATAATCAGGACAAGCATTGGTTTGAATATCCATGTTTCAAGGAAAAGAGAATTCCCTCCTTGCTACCTTCAAAAAGACGTCACCTTTCTCCAAATAAATGGATACAGAGACTTGCATGGCTTGTGGGAGTAACATAGGGCAGGGCAGGATTCCATGCTCATCACTGAGCACCAAACCCAACAGCAACAGCTCGATATTCTCCCACAAACACACGCACAAACATACAGAAAATACTGTTAATGGCTCAGTATTTCTTTAAACACAGTCACCAAGGAAAAATAGAATTACTAGAATACATTTTAATTGATTTACAACAGCACTTAGTAAACAGGGATAAAAGAAAAACTTGTTTTATTGGACTAATTAGCTGGACTGACTCTGGGTTGGAAAAGAGTATCCCTGCAACCCAGCACGACCCTGAGTGGCACCTAACACCAAACAGCTTTTATCTGTGGAAATTCCTTTATTAAAATCAGAGAAAACATGCTGCCAAATGGTTACTGCCAAGAAACAGGGAGGCAAAGGGCTGCTCCAGGGATGGAGCCACCAAACGGGACACACCAGCCCCTCTGGAGGATTTGAGCATCCCTTTTCCATCCATAAACACGCCTTTATTACAACTCGGATATATTCTTCCCTTAACGACTTTTAAGGGCAGCAGATAAAGTCGAAAGAGGCGTACAAGCAACCAGCAAATGTTTAATATTCAATAAATGTGTCAATTTTACATACGGATGCAAATGGGGCTTTATTGAAGAATTGGTAAACTTCCTTGGAGGAAAGTAAGTGCATTTTAGCCTTCAAGGGGTCCCTGAAGAATAGAAATGGAATGTGATTTGTGATAAAACTCAGCTGCTCTATAAAAGACGTTAAATAAATGTTGCTGTTTCACTAGGGATATACAGAATTGATTGCATTATAGACTGATTCCAAGATGCACATTCCCTGCCAGCCATCCGCTCGCTCCCGTGCGCTGTGCAGTCCCTTCCCATCCCCTTGCCAGCATCTTGTGTTGGCTCCTTAATTCCAGCACAGAATTTTCTGGAATTACTTTAAAACAACCCTTCCCTGTGGTTTTGCCCGCTGTGGCATCCTGAGCATCAACTGCAATGGCACAGGGTTGGATCTCCCTCAGCCTCAGGGAAAAACCTGCAGTGCAGGGCGACACTCACCATGGATCATGGAGCCATGGAATGGTTTGGGTTGGAAAGCACCTTAAAGACCGTCAAGTTCCAACCCTCTGCCATGGGTAGGGACACCTTCCACTAGCCCAGGCTGCTCCACACCCCCTCCAACCTGGCCTTGATCCACCTCCTAAACCCCATAATATCCCCCTATTTTTGCCTCGCTGTGGTTGACAGTGAAGAATCTGGAACCACCACTGAACACGACACTAACGGGGGATGAGAAGCAACTAAAAACATTCTCACCACCAACACCAAGCCAAGCCCCCAACCGCCCCGAGCATCCTCCGCTGGCACCGGGGGACCACTGGAGTGAGGAGCTACACCAGGAAGGGCAAGGCAAACAAACCAACCTCCGACAGACAAATGAGAGGCCAACGGTACCACCGCGGCGAGCACAAACTGTGATATAATTGTGCTGCTGCTACATCATCTTTAATCAATAACATGATTGCGCGCACAGCCCAAATCCCGGCCTCCGCCAAGAAACAGCATGTTGTTAAAAAGCCCAATAGCTTTTTTTTTGCCAGCTAATAGGTGGCTCGTTCCCTCAACCCCGCTGATTTTTTTAAATAAAGCTAAATTCCAATAATTGTTTAATGTTTATTTTTATTTAGCTCTGGTTCACCTACCCTGGCTCTCCGTGTCAGAAATTGATATTTTTGTGCCGGTGACTGGGGGGAAAAAAAAAAAAATAAAATTAGGAGACTGTTGGTTATGCTTCATCATAGTCGTATCGCATCATAACCATGGCTCGGGGTGGCTTCCAGCATTGTCAGAGGTTCTATTCCCTCTAAATTCATATTTGCTGCATTTTCCAGGGATCAGCTCGCCCCAGAACCCTTGGGTTCCCAGCACACAAGAGCTTTCCCACAAACACAGGATTACTCTTTTCCCTTTTGCCTAACAAAAGCCTGGGTTTAAGCCCGAAAGAGATGTTCTTGCTTTCCAGGTGGATTCATCCCTTTAAAATCCACCAGCAGTGCCGCTGCCTTCCCGCCCCCCACCCTGAGCGGGGTTGAAGGTGATTCTGGAAAAGTACAGGAAAGCTCCAACCAATTCCTTTAGGAGATCCATCACGTCAGATTAGCAACTTAGTTTCTTATTAGCTATTTTCCATCCTATCATATTAATATTTGTTTTCACTATACAATGCAGGAGTCTTATCATATTAGCAACTTTCACATCACATTAGTGAAAACAAATACTAATACAATACAATACTAATATGACATGATCTGATGGGAAATTGCTAATACAATAAGACTCCCCTACCATATTAGTACAGAAACATTGTGTGTCCCACTTACAGCTCTCTCTGAACTGGGTAAATACCTGGAATTTCCAGAACCAGCCACGCTCATCGTGTCCCAAGGTGCCCGCGTGGGATGGCAGTGAGGATGCCCGTGTGGGATGCACATGCAGAAGATCCACAGCAGATCCATTAAATTGCAGTGAAATTCCTGATTCAGAAGTAAATCAGTAAAATCTGGGTCCCCACACCATGGGACTGGGTGTCCTGGGTGCGGTGGTGGATGGAGATCAAAGTCAGCTGCCAGGACCTGGGAATGCCACGCAGCTCCAGGAAACATCGCGGGCTGAAAACTCTTACAAGCAATAATAATTTGAGGGAGAATGCAGTTAGACCAAGAGCCTCATAGTAGTCCTGGTATCAGCAGCTGCTTCTCCCCAAGCCCTCAACGCTCCCCAAGCTCCCAGCACAAACCCACAGCGGTGCCAGTGGGAGCAGCCACGGTGCTGGGAACTGTCCCAAGGAGCAGGAGACTCCGCAGCAAGTTTGCAGCAGGAACTGGTGCGGGGAGCACATCTGAAATGCCAAGGAGGAATATTCCCAAGCAGAAATGGAATACAGAGCTTACACTGAGGAGAAAAGATGGACTACAGGAAGGCCCAGTCAGTGGTCCGTGGGACAAGGATGTTCACCCAGAGCCTGGGCTGAGCACTAGGCCAGCAATGAGATACAAACCATGCATTAGGAAAAGCAAACACCTTAAAACACCAGCTCCATTGGGCAGCCTCCTCTGGTCCTGGCCAGGAGTTCACCCCAATCCGCCAGTGCCTGGAGCCACTTTCCTGCTCTCCTGCTCCACTTCTCCCACAGGTCCCACCAAACATCTCCCAATTTTGGCCATGAGCTTCAGGCTTGAAAACAAAGCGGGGTTTCTCGCCCCAGCTCCACGGCAAAGCCATCTCCAGAGCTGCTCTCTGGCTCAGCACCGGCACTGGCACACACATCCATGGATGCTCCATGCCACCCTGGCCAATCCATGGATGCTCCATGCCACAACTGCTGCGGAAAAGCGCTCCCGCATGGAGCGAGGCAGCGCATCCCCTCCGAGCCATGCCCAGCTCCAGCACGCTCAGCACTTTTCTATTCTCTCAGCAATTTTCTGTTCTACTGAATTAGTAGTTTGTATTGAATTAGTATTCATTTTCCCTAATATGATATATAAGCATAATCATGTTAGTGACTTTGATATCGCATTAGGCTCTACCGCCGGCACGAATCCCGGCCCCCGCAGCGCCGGTGGGAGCACCACCTCCAAGGAGGAATTCTGTGGGAATGCTCCAAATGTGGGGCTGGATCCTGCTCTCACCAACCCTTCCCAGTCCCGCAGTGCCGAGCTGAGGTCCCTGCCAGGATTTCCCTGCCTGTGATGGCAAACCAAACTAAAAGATGCTGCATCCCAAATGAGGAACTCCATCTAAAATGAAAAGATTCCCAAAAGCTGCAGGTGCACAGCAGCACCCATGCCCGGCAGCTCTGAGTGCTCCTCTCCTTGCAAGCCATGGAAATTTGGGAATTAAAGCCGAGCAGACAGCAGGATGCAGGCAAGGAGATCACAGTAACAGCAGGTATGGGGGATGCTCGCTTCGCTGCAGCCAAGAGCTGGCATCTCCCGTGGGAAAACCCCAGCCAGCACTGAGCCTGCCTCAGTTTTCCCATCAGGATGACACTGGGCTCTGTAGGGCCCAATCCTTAATTAGCTGATGAAGTTGTCATGAGCAGAAGCAGCAAGAGGGAGACAGGGGGGACAGGGAAGGTCCTTGTGCCACGGGGCACAGAGGGATCAGGGATGGAGGGAAGGGCACCAGGGCCAGCACAGGGCCACTGGTGGGCACAGAGAGGTGGTTCCAGAGTTCACCCCGCACAGCTCCATGCACTTGGCAGCAGAACAGGAATGGGTCTGTGTCGGGAGGAGCAGCTCCGGAGCTCCATCACCAGCACACCCCCCACTGCCAGCACGGGGCGAGCGGTGAGGGTTGGCCACCTGCCACATCCCAAATGGCTCCTGTACGGACTCAAATCATCTTCACACCAACAAGAAATCGCGTCTCTTTTAATCCACTGCCCACAAGGCTCCGAGAGCATCGTGCCTGCACCTCCAGTCAAGATTCCATCACCCACCGTGGGTGTGAGCGGGAGGGACCAAACCATCACCAGAGCCAGCGCGGAGCTGCCCGGTGAGCATCAGCCAACGTCAGAGCAGCCACGGGGTAACAGCACAACTTCTAATACATATTTATATACACATGTTATATTTTAAATTTATTATATATATATTTATATAACAGATATATATTTATATATATGAATCCCTACCTGCAGATGCCCACGCAGACATCCCAGGAGAGCCGGCAGCTCTCGGCACCGAGCACCCAACCCAGAGCCCAGCGGTTTCCCAGGAAAAAAACGCTCCCAGCCAGGCACAGATGTGCACACACGCGTGCAAACACACACAGAGGCATATTTTAAAATCCTAAGAAAACCCTGAGTCTTCACTGTCAGTGCTGTATATCACTTTGAGATATATACCATATTAGCAAAAAGAACTGAATTATATTGCATTCATGATGCAATTAAACACTTCACTAGGAATCAATGTAAAACTGATGAGGCCTGAAAGTAGTGCATATGGCTTAGAACATTATAAAACATTACCTTCACTCAAATCCTTTTCAGTAGCAATTTAAATCTTCTTACAGTTACTGCTGCCAATGGTAAACCATCTACTGATTCATAACAGTGCATGGGAACGAATGAATTTTTTTAAAAATTTATTCAACTACTAAATTACCCATGAAACCGGAATAGCTGACAGAAGTAATCTGAATTATTATTAGCTCTGCAAGTATTCTGCATTAGCCAATTTAAAACCACGGCTCACAGGCAGAAACCAGTTAGTACAGGCAGGGTGTTAAATGACTGCCATAGTTCTTCATTTTACTGCTGCTTACGTTTAAAGGTCAAGAGATAAAAATTACATATGACTGCAACCACAGAAAGGGTGTTTATCTTTTTTTTTTTTTTTTTCCCTACGAATCAGGTCAACCAGAAACTTTCAAAACATTTGGAGAGATGATTGTGTAAACCATGATGCCTCTGAACAACTCCAGGATTTAAGAGGGGGTTGTGGAGCTGCACCAAGGGGGGTTTTTGTTCTTCTTCATCCTCATAGTTTTTTGTGGCAGAAAAATGGGAGAACACAGGGATGACATGGTCCTGAACTCTGAAACATGGGCGTGGTGGTGTGATCCAACACCCAGCTGAGCTGTGGACAGGGGGATGATGAACCCCACAGTGACAAAGGGTCCCATGGGTGAGGAGGAGGGGTGGCTAGAGGGGCTCTCCAACCCCTCTCCATCAACTCCAGCACCAGGAACTGCTCGCAGGAGGATGAGCAATCCATCCCCAGCTGACATCCCTGCTGGGTTCCTAATCCAGGGGCTGATTAGTCAGAAAGGAAAACTACCTGGGGATTTGGGCACTGGCTGCATCAGACCCTGGTGCTCCTGAAAAAAGGGGAAGGGATGGCACTCAGGGGCAGGCACCCACTGTGCCATAAATCACCCCATTTATAAACCTTGTCAAGGTGAGAGCAGCCCCTCAGAGGCCACACATGCCACAGCTCTCTTTACCTCTTGCCAGGCAATTCAACCTGTGCAAGGCTGGGGAGGGAGGAGCTCAACCCCAAGCACGGGCACACTCAGGGTCCCTGGTGCCCATCTGGCGGTGAAGAAGGTGTCTGACCTCACCAAAGGCAGTGAGGGGCAAAGCTATGCCCCAACACATCCCACAGGGATCTCAGTGGTCACTATGCCCATTTTCCACGGATGAAGAAGGTAGGCCAGGGCGGGTTTCCAGGCAGAAGCCCCCGGTGCCAGCGCGGAGTGGAGCCGGTGTCTCTTTAACTGACCATAACACTGCATCATCCTTTCTCTTCCTATTTTCAGTTTTATTAGCAAAGCAGCACAATGTTTATACTAGTGGGTATTACATTTGCCAGAACAATTACGCTATGACAAATGGCACATCAATGTAATCCATCAACTCGGCCCAGACAGGAATCCTTTATCCCGGGCTGCCATTAATTCCCAGCCGGGTCTCTGGGGTCCCATGCCTCAGTAACCATGACAACCCAGGGGACGCTGGCCGGCGATGGCACCTCGCTGGGAGAGACAGGCACCTTGCTGGGGTGCTGGGAATTCACCTCTGGAGCCGGCATGTCACCCCTGGGATCGGACATGGGGGAGGCGTTCACAGGGCGAGACCCCTCCGTGTGGATCGGGGCTGTGCAGGAGCCCAGTGTCACCGTGGGGACACAGGGAGAGGCCACAGAGGGTGGTGGCACGGGAAGGTGGTGACACCAGAGGGTGGTGGCACAGCCCAGGCTCCAGCACACAGCTCCTATGTGGATTCTCCACTGTCTGCTATGACATTGTGCTCCCATGCCATCTCCCCACCAAGGACAATCGTTTAAGGTGGTTTTCTCTGGGCAAATTTTCATGGGATTTTTTCACTGGAGGATCTCTTAAAACACATCACCAGAAATGGAGTTAAATTTAACCAGAGGGATCCAACATTCCTGAGGGGGATGGACATGGAGCACAGCCTTCAGCACTGCAGGAAGACAGGCACAGGGAGATGGGACAGGCATGGGACAGTGGGGATAACCACTGTGGAGCCCACCATGGCTGGACAAGTGACGAGGCAGTGGTGCTCTGACAGGTGGGAGCCAGCAGCACATCCTGCACTGGTCAGGAGGGATGGCAGGAGGTGCCCAAAGCACCTGCCTCTTCGGGGATGCCTGGGCAGGCACAAACACTGGGAGATGCCTCAGCGCTCCCTCCCCACCCATGAGCACACAGCTTACAAAAAAATGAAGACAAATTCCAGCAGGCAGGAATTCCCAGGAGCCAACTGCTGCCACTCAGGAGCCAAAACCAAGAGGAAAAATCAAACCCTCCCCACGGCCACGCTCTCCAGAGCACCGAAGGGTTTCTCCTCCTCCGCCAAATCAATGTGGCCCCGACCCAACGATGCACGCAGACATTCCTCACCCGTCTCCCCTGCTCCATTAAGCCATTCCCAGAATCGTCTTATCTCCATTTATAATGTTCAATGCATGGTCTGAAGACTTCTCTAATCCAGTAATTAGATGCAACGCTTTGAGGGATGAAATTGGGAGGGTATTTCACTCAGTTATGCTGCATTTGCCAAGGGTCTGCCCCGATTCCACTTCCCCCTAAAAAAGGTTCGGCTCACTTTTGGGAAAGCAGATGGGTTTGGGGGGGTAATGCTGCCACTCTGAACTCTTCACCTCTGCTGGGGTTTGCCCTCATCCCACCACAGAATACAAATATCCAGGAATATCCCTGGAGCATTCCCACCCAGCACAGACCCATCTCTCTCCCACGATCCACCCTCAAGGAGTGCTGAGCCAGGAGGAAAACTCCGTTTTTTCCCGTTTTCTGTAGGTAACACACTGGCTGCTGCAGCTGCCACAATAAAAGCATTTTCCCTCCAGCCTCTCCCACGTGCAGGGCCAGGAGACGGCTTTATCCCCCTGAACCCTGTAAATCATCTCAAAGCCATCCTCGCAATTTATAGGGAGGACATTAAATATTATGGCCACTGACGGCATCAAATTATGCTTGAAAAATTGAGTTCTGCTGGAAAATGAATTTAAAAACTAAATTAAATTAAAACCTAACCGAATTAAAATTAGGTTTCTAAACTAAAATGACTTTTTAATATTTTCAGGAGGAAACAAAAAAAAAAAACAAAACCAACAACCCACCACCACCCTTCTGTCAACTAATAAAATTTGCCAGTGTCTTTTACAGCTGACAAGTCCTGTCTGAGAGCAATCCTGGTGATGCTGCATAATAAATAACTGGGATAGAAAAGGTGGAGGAGGATGGGGTGATCAGCTGTGCCATCTCAGCTCCTCCAAAGGGGGCTGGGAAAGGACAGAAAGACCCTCAAAGCAATTAAAAAATAATCATAATTAACACGATCTTGAGCAAACACCTGGACGGGGCAAATCCAGCTGCGACCGCTGTGTTCTAATGATGTCGGTGCTGCCCCAGTGCACTGGTGGGATGTCTGGGGACCATCCCAGCCCACAGATCATGCAGCATTCCACGAGGATGCTTGGCTAGGGGTGCTGGAAGGGAGGTTTGCTGATGCAGGATCTAGGGACTTCAGTCACTAGGAATGAGGGCATTTAGAAATATATCTTTTCCCCAGGTCTGTCCTGCCAGATCTGCAGGGACACTTCAAATCCCATAAATTCTAGTTGGTCTCATTAGGATGGGGGTTCAAGGATCAGAGTATCCCAGCCATGATCAGCAACAAAGCACCATGAGGTACCACCTGCTCATGCACCATGTAAGGATGCTGATGCAGTGCTGATGGGACATCTGGGGACCACCCCAGCCCACGGGTCACGCATCATCCCACGAGGATGCTTGGTCAGGAGTGTCAGAGGGAGGTTTGGGGATGCAGGACCAGAGGACTGGGGATGCCCTTGTTCCTAGCATTGGTTAGGAACACTAGGAATGAGGGCACTCAGATATGTCTTCCCACCAGGTCCATCCCCTGCCAGATCCACAGGGACTCATCAAACCCCACAAATTTGGGTTGGTCTCATGTGGGTGGGGAACACGGACCACACCATCCTAGACTTGAACTGAAACATCAGCAAAGCACCGTAAGACATCACCTACTCAGTTTATCTCACACTCAAGGCTCCAAACCATCGGCTGAAGCTTCCTAAAGCTTCTCTCCCCGGTCGTTAATGGCGGTAATTAATTCATCCTGCTTTTTAAACAGCCCTCGATGTATGAGCCTGCCCGCTCACATCTTGATCTCGTGCTGTCAGGGCCGTGATAGAGGAGATGCACAAACAGCCTGGGTGACCATACGTCTATTGATTATCAGCGCAGGCAGATTTAACACCAGCGCCGTAATAGGACACAGCCAAACGAGCTTTAGGAGACATCAAGCACGCGGCGGGCAGGTCCACACAGCTCATCCAGCAATTCCCAGCATCCAGGGCTTTGCAGGTATCTGGCCCTGCAGAAGCATCCCGAGGAGCATCACCCAGAGGATTGCTGCCGGATCGCAAAGGCGAGAGGCTCAACGGCAACTGCCGCCCCACAAGCCCCTTTTTAAACGCTCTTTTTTATCTCTCCGTATTATTTATTGCTCCGTTAAATTGGCAGTTCCCTCAGTGGGGGACATTTGGGGGGGCG
>JAWWES010000037.1:10112997-10135539 GCA_035583135.1 Lophotriccus pileatus
CCGCCCCCCCCCCCCCCCTCCACACCTGGCTGCGGCTTCCCAAGATGCCAGACTCGGGGGCCAGCCTGCGAGACGCCAACCCAACGGTCCTCTTTCAACAACATTAATTATCTCGAGCTTTCCATAACAACAACAAAAAAAAATCTTGATCCCACTGGCTGCCAATAGTGGAGAAGCCGGCGGAGGAAAAGGCTTTTATCTCCACATCTCAGAGAAGAGCCTTGTGTTTGATCAGTCGGGGTGTTTTTTTTCTCCTTCCCTCTTTGTACATTTTGAACTTTATAGACTGATTAATTCCTCCTATCGCGGTAAACTGCTGTGTATACTCTCGAGTGTTGACTTGATTTTCTTTCTATTAAAAAATAAATATCTTCATAAGAAATTAAAAGAGCTGAGCACATCTTTGCTCCGTGAGCAAGCTGGGAAGAACCTCCGCCTGCCAGAGTGGGATGGAGGAGGGGAGGGAGGCGAGTTGAAAAGATTTCTTTATTTTAAATTAAAGTTTAGGATTAAAGGCATCAGGCTTTCAAGAGTTATTGTGAAAGCCTTTTTAAAAGTCCCAAGTGCATAGTCCATAATCTTCTTTTAAATGGCTAAATTTAGAATGAGAAACCCTCCAGCCCTCCGAACTCCAGCCCTCCACGTCTGGCACCGGCGAGGGCTCCGAGGTTTTTTTAATACAATCACTGTTTCACAAATACCAAACAAGATTTACACTATTTTTGTAAACCCTGGCTCCACAAAGCCCAGCTTTATCAATCGGATAACAAGTAAGTGCCTGTCCCTGCTGCCCATCAGCACGAAGGATGGAGTCAGGAGAAAAAGACTGGAGCCTTTGAGTTCAAAAGTTAATTTCTTTGGCTAGGCAGGGAAGGCAGGCATCAGCCCAAATATCAACAGGCCACATCAAAAATCCCATTTATTGTTATTTATTCCTTACCTTTTCATTTTGCCAAATTATCTTAACCCTTACCTCTTATCAGGGATCAATGGACCAGCTGGAAAAAACTCTGAGCCGGTCACAACAAAAGTAGGTTTATGTTTTACTCTCTTTCTTTGCATCTGGAGTTCCAGGATTGTGTCCAACACACACAGGATTTGACTGAGTTTGCAGCTATTTGGGTTAATAAATGCTTCCAGACTGATGGTAGTTATTCATGCAAGGACCACATTACATGTAAATCAATAACAGAAAGAACAATTGGCTAAAAATATAAATACCATGTTTAGGCTTCAACGTTAGGAAAGTGGGATTCTTTGGGGCTGTATGTAAAATAGCTGCACCTGTTTGAGTTATCAAGAGAGATCAGAACAGTGCTCCATGTTAGTCCACCCTAAAAATAGGAAATATCAGCAACTCCTGCTCTTCCAAAACAGCTCCCAAAGCCATGAGGGGCTGGGGGACCTTGTGTCCATCCCCATAAAAGCTCAGTTACAGAAAGCAGAAATAATTGCAAATAAATAAAAATTAATTGCCATTAAATGAAAATTAGTTTGTAAACAAATGCAAAAGCTGCTGCAAACCTTCTTGCAAGGAAACACCAGTGTTCTGGGGAGACCTGTCCCTTCCTGCCCATCCATCTCCCAGCAAACTAGAGCTGGACCCAGAGGTGGTGTCAGTGGTTTTTCCACTCCAGCCTGACCATCACCATCCATCTCCTGTTTTGGCTGATAGCACAGGAAGGAAGCAGAGCCTCGGGGTTCATTTTTGCTGTGGTTTTTGGTTTTCCCTCTCCAGCCACTCCTGGGCATCCCCATCCCACAGCAAGGCAGGACGTGCCACCCCCAACCCAGGCAGGATGGGTGCTGTGGGAAGGCCCTTTTTCCCACAGGGATGTGCTGAAGAGAGACATCTCTCCCTGTAACTCCATAACTCAGAATAAAAAGCTGAAGCTCGAACACAGCGCAATTAATGCAGGAAGCATCGATTTCTGCGCGGCACCAAGCTGGCTCATTAATCCCAGGTGCTCCTACAAGCCAATTCCAGCACCGGCCTCCCCGCCACAGGAGCCAAACGGGAGAATATGGAAGGAGAAATTCCTCCATACACTGACCTTTTGTCAGCTCAGAGCTTCAAACACCACACGCTCGCAACGCAAAACCCATTTCAGCTCTCAGTGTTGCGGAGCCACGGGAGTCACCATCCTGGGAAAAGGGCTGTGATTCCAAGGGCAGCATCCCACCAGCCTCTGCCAGGGATTGGGGTGATGCTGGGAGGCAGGGATGACTTTCTGGATGCAATGGACAAGCCACCTGCACGTGCCTCGCTCAGCCTTTGCCACAGCATCCTCACAAAATCCCCCCTGGTCCACCCAGCAACACCTTCCTCCCCTCCAGCATGGATTCAGGAGTGGGGTGAGGGGAATCTCCGTAGTTTTTGGGAAGCTGCTGCAAGTCACTTAGAGCCCCACAAACCATCAGAGACCAAGGTCGATGCCCTGGTGCCACCTGGCCAGGAGAGCATCTCCCCACACTGGGAGCCTGCTGGCTCCAACAGCCCTGGAATGGTAAATCCTGGATTTAGGAACATGGCTCAGACAGCTAAAATATAACACTGAAGAGGGGTGAAGTTGCCTTTTTGCCCCAAACACTCCCAAGGTGGGGAGGCCTGGATGCAGGAATATGGCTCAGGCAGCAAAGAAATCACTTTGTGGGGGGTGGAAAAGCTGCCTCTTTACCACACAGCACCATGTTCCTACGCGGGGGTCGGATGCAGCAGACGGCTGGGAGGGAAGGCGGGAGCATCCTCCCCTCCGGAACGAATGCCAAATCTGGTTTGCACTTGACAGAGCCTGACAAGAGCAACAATCACAGATTAGTAGGAAAACTTCTTGCTTTTCAACAAAGGTTAATAAATAGTGACAGCATTAAGTCTCTTCTGATTAACTATGCTGAAAGATATTATTGCCGTTTGGAACACGGAATCATTATTGGATTAACCACAGTGTATAAAAATGAAATGTGAGTTTTAATCTCCGACGCAGCCTCGCCGCGCTCCGACACACACCGGGCCATGCACAACTGCTCCCTCCTCTGCCTTCCCTGACTCTGCCTGTGCAGAGATTCCATCGAAACCACGTCGCCTTTCCAGTTTTGGGGGGGATTTTTCTTTCCTTGGCTGTGACAGAGCCACCGCGACTTGAGAGGCACCTGAAAACGAGCCACGTGTTCTGGCTAAAACTAAGCCCCAAATCCTCTGTCCTTTCCGAATCCAACATCTCCCAGGGAGGATTTCACTGGGCTCCAGTGCCCTGGCATGGAGCAGGCAGGGATGAGGGCAAGGAGCAGGAATTGCTGCTCTAATTAAGGAGGCAGCAAATTAAGCACTTTTGCCCATCCTGTGCTTCCTCACCCTCTGGGCAGAGATGACTCGGAGGGCAATGCCCAAGGGCAGAGCAGGGCAGGGGACAACCCCAGCACTGGGGTCACCAGTGCCAGGCACCCCAAAAGGGATAAAGCCCATGGAGGGACCCCTGCAGTGACATCAACGGAGACAGGATGGATCCAAGCTGGTGGTGGGGTGGGATGAACAGGAAGGCAACATCCCCAGCATCCCAACACTGGGATGAGCTTCCCAGAATGTACAGTCACTCTTTAGGAGAGGGGATATGGACCCAGGGTGTCATAATGGACATCCCACTCCCAGTGCCAGGCTGTGCTCAGAGAGAGGAGACAATGGGAGACGGAGACAGGGATGGTTCAGTTGGAATTGACCTCCAACAATCATCTAGTCCAGGATGTTCAAAGGGAAAAGCTTTTCTAAGCATACAGTTAAAAGGAAAACTCCCAAAGGCAGAGGAATGAAGGCAGTGCCTATGCTGACACCACCCCTGTCCATACGGCACACAGGGCAGGGAAAACCTGCAAAGCCTCGGGATTTGCTGTAACTTAACAGTTTCCATGCACCACATCAATCCTCTTCAGCTGCTCACAGGGCAATTTGTGCCCAAACTCAAGGCTCAAAATAGAGAGAAGGTGCTGCTGCATTTAATTAGACAAACTTGGGCCAAATCCAGGCATAGACCAGCCTAACGCCAACACAGTGATGCTTTTACCCATTTTACCCAGTGATGATTTTACCCATTTCTACTCAAAATTGTCTATTGGGGAAAAAAAAACAAAACAAAACAAAACAACAAAAGCTCATGACTGAGAATTTTGCCAGCTTGGGGGTGTGTTTGGGATTCCTCCTTCCAGCCCTCCCACCAGGACTTAAAATATCTCCAGGCTTGCCAGAAGAGAATATGATAAATAAAATATTTACCACCTTATAATAAACATCACGCTATAATAAATAACAGGTTAAAATCAGGGGAGAGAGAAGGCAAAGTCACAACCCCTCCCCTCGGAAAGGATGGATAGGGAAGTGTGGAAACCCTGCAGATGCCATCACAGCCCCAGGATCTCCTGGAGCCATCCTGGATGAGGCCATGGGGGCAGGACCTGGAGTCCTGCAAAACCCCAAACCCCACAAAAGGGCTGTTTGCCTCCCAACTAGTAGCAGAAGTGGTTCTTTTCCACAAAAAACATGTCATTTTTATGAAAACAGGATGCATTTTCTCCAGAAAAGGTGTTTTTGAAACAAATTCAAACATCTTCCAAAAGAGAAAATTTCTGTAGTCATATTTTAGGAGGATTCTCTCCTGTTTATCATTCCCACTGTTGGCTTTACACCCACCTTATTTCACTGCACAGCACCAGGACTAGTCTATAACACGACAAAACAGCTCCGCTATCCTATCATGATATTTTTTCTTATTTTTATTTTTAAAACCAGTAAAAGCAGCTGCTACTTAGCACCAGCTGAAACCCCTTATCTCCTCTCCTGGATGAAAGGGGGGGTCTGTTTGTTGTAATGAAGCCAGTTTGCACTTAGATCAAAGCCTCCACTGTTTGCATCCTCGGAAAAGTGTTTGACACTCGTGTCAAAGTGTCAAACTATTTCATTACCACGCAAAGCAGAGACACTTTGACTAGAGGAGATAAGATGTTTCCGTCAATCAGCATCCAGAAACAGCCTCCCCACGATGATTAAAAAAAAATAATATACCAGAGTGGTTTCAGCCACAGCATCCGAATGGCGGCTGGGGAGGGAGTAATAAATAACAGCACCAAAGCAAAGCTCAACAGCCAGGCACGAACACCCCACCATGCTCCTTCTGGGGAAATTCCACCTGATTCATGGGGACAAAAACCAGGGGAGATAAGGAACTGCTGCCCAAAGGGAGAGGGGATGGTGGTGCTGGCTCATCCCACCGTCAGCCCTGGTGTTTCACATTTGAGGATGGAGTTTGAGGGATATCCCTGACCTTGTAGGTGGGAAAAGGCTGAGAAATGTCAGCAAGCCTAAAAACAACCCATCTCTCCACCCGTGGAAAATCAAATGCATAGGTGGGTAAGCCCACAGCTTCTCCACCCTCCAGCCCAGGCACGGAGGAGATGAGGATGAACAAGGGATGGGATGAACTGGAGGGATATTACAACACCCTCAAATACATCACCAGCACGATGAACTGCAGCCCACACCAACTTCTTCCATGGGGCACCACCAAAAACACCCCACCAGGCAGCACCAAGGAACAGGCAGGGGTTGGGGACTTCAACACAGTCCAGGACCAGGTCAGCAAAGCCCCAGGAGGGAGCTGGGACCCCTTGGATACACCAAAGGAGCATACTGGATCATGTCTTAAGAGACTCATCACACACAGAGAGTCCTTCCTATGGAAGAGCCAAAAACCAGCTGCAAAATTTAATCAGAAAGGAACATCTTGGGTACCAGCAGCTCCATCTCCTCTGGAAAGTCCTCACAGGAGCTGCTGGTGGTCGGAAACACTTTGGGGAAACACCCCTAAAATCTGTTGCTCCCTATTTCTGCTCACTCCTCCCTAATCCACCCCTTAGAGCAACACATAGTTGGGGTCCACAAGGTGACACAAAACGGAGGGACACTCGTGCTCAGTGCCAGGAGGTGACATGGTCCCTCTGGTGTCACCAAGCTGTGCCAAAACCAGCAAGGACCCCACAAGCGGGCAGTGGGATCTTCTCAGCAGTGGGTGCAATGAATATGTTTGTTCAAGGGAAAATAGAGTTGGAAGCAGCATCCAGCTGTGGCTGAGATTAGAGAAAAGCCTGCTTAGACCCGGCTGTGCTGGAGGAGCCGTACGGGAACACTTCATCCCTGTGTAAACACCGCCACCGGAATGCCGGCACGGCTCCGGCTCCGAGCCCGGCAAGAAGTTATCAGCTGAGCAAATGCTGCCTGTTTAATTTTCTGCTGCCCTCAGGCACACTCACCTCACTGATTTTCCCCCAAATGCTCTTTTCCCCTCTCCCCTCTGGAGGAAGGAGACTTATTCCTCAGGCTGACCCTCCCACAGGATCCACGTGGATTTCCAGAAGCAGAAGAGGCTGCATCCCGCTCTGAGGATGATTCCCAGGTTAATTCAGGTCGAGCTCCTGGCCGGAGCGAGCTGTTTGGGGCACACATGCAGATCCTCTCCGCTGACCTCTTTGCAAACTCCTCTTGCAAAATTGGTTTCTAGCAAAGCCACTTATCACCTTAACCATCTATCGATTCCCTGACTCCCGGCCAGAGCTCCCAGGATCCAACTGCATGGGCAGGGGAAGCAGAGGAACACGACTGTGAAGGAGGGCACTGTACAGCACGTGGCCAAAATCACCCCAAACACAAGGCAAGGGGGTCAAAGGCTCACCAGGGACATCAATGGCCTGGCCATGGGGCAAACACTGCCAGTCAGGAAACTGCTTCTATTTTATTGCCACACTCAGCACAGGAAAGATGCAGGTGATCCTTGGGATGGATCCTTGGACTCCGTCCCACCAGGCACAAATCCTGCCCTCAGATGTGGCTCTACACTACAAGAAGGACATTGAGAGGCTGGAGCGTGTCCAGGAAAGGGAATGAAGCTGGTGAAGGTCTGGAGCAGCAGGAGGGGCTGAGGAAGCTGGGGGGGCTCAGCCTGGAGAAAAGGAAGCTCAGGGGGGACCTTCTCACTCTCTGCAACTCCCTGACAGGAGGGGGGAGCCAGGTGGGGGTCAGGCTCTGCTCCCAGGGGACAAGGGACAGGACAAGAGGGAACAGCATCAAGTGGCACCACAGGAGCTTCAGGTTAGATATTAGGGAAAATTTCTTCATGGAAAGCATGGCCAGGCATCAGAACAGGCTATCAGGGCAGAGTTGGAATCACCATCTCTGGAAGCATTCAAAAGGCATGTGGATGTGGCACTTGGGACACGGTTTAGTGCTGAGTTAACACTCGGACTCAGTGACCTCAGAGGTCTTTTCCAGGCTTAAAGATTCCATGATTCTGTCCCACCGAGCTGGGACCTGCGCAATGCCAGGACCTCCACCTCCCGCACGGCAACTGCGAAGGAGAATAAACAAATAACACCTCCCCTCCAAAGCATCCCTCCCTAAGGAATCTCCCACGTGACAGAGGAGCCACCTAAACCCAAGCTGGGCAGCCAGGCCTGGCCAGGGGCAGCGGCTCCAGGCCAGGGGCTGGAGCAGGAGCTGCCCGCGGGAGCTGCCGCCTCTCGCGCTTCCCGGCAGTATCGATCTCCCGGCAGTAACAGCTGGTATAATTTTTGCTTAGCTTCAAATACCTGGTGATCATGAATTCTTTGGCCACAAGGTTATAAAGCATTCTCTAAAACATGAGAAAAAGATTAAGCCTGCTTATAGTTAATAATATACTGTACACTGTCTATCAAGCTGGCTGTTTGCTATTGAGAGCCTACTATTAGACACTTATTTAAAAGGCCTTTCAAGGCTTCCCAAGAAAGTGCAGTTATGCATTTTTTTTTCTGGCAAGAACTACTATAGATAAACATCAATTCGCTCCTGCGGATCACAGTCCAGTAAATAAATTTTTCAGGAAGCTAAGTTCCATACAAAGCCTCCTCAAAGCTCCCATTTCACACAACATCAATGTTTGGCCTCCGAGAAAGAAAAAGCTCGAAGGTTGCTTTATATCCAGACCTAAATTATCAATTGTAGCTGCTTAAGAAAAAAACAAAAGAGAGGGTGCTTCGATGAGAAATCGGGGTGGGAGGTAAACAACACGGTGGGTAGATGGTGATGCCAGGTGGAGACGAAATGGGGAAAGGAAGGATGATGGATCTGGACCCTCTCGGGTGGCGTCTGCAGCCCCGAAATCATCGCTGAGGCGAGGAGGGAGAACCAGCTCCGGGCAAGCTCAGCAGCCACCGCCCGCGCCAGGCTCCTTTATAGCTTTTTTAAGTAGCAGCCTGGGATTATCCACCATAAAGTGTGTCACCAAAAAACCCCCACTCCAGTTGTAACCGTAAAAGCCGCAGCTCCTCGGATCGCTCGCAGGGGCGGGTGGAGGGAGAGCTGCCCAGCACAGGGCTGAGCCAGGTCTGCCAGCTCAGACAGGGGGAAGGAGTTAGGAACCATCGGGGTCCTGAAGTGCTTTTTGAAGCAGCTCGACGGCATTCAGCCAGGGGATAGGAAAGCTGGGCAGGAAAAGCATCTCAGCTCACCTCTACTTAACAAGGCCTTTGTAATTTTGGTGTCCCGTGGGGTTGTTACCCACTGCCTTCCCAGTAACACAGTCTCAGGGGGGGACAACCACATCCTGAGCTCCAGGACTCGCTGGCACTGCTGGGGTCAGGGCCATGCTAATATCCAGGACACTCCATCTGCTCTTTAAATAAAGAGATGCTGGGCTCTGTTATTATGGTTTAATTATTAGCCTAAAAAAAGACCGGAGCACAGAAACCCTTCCAGGCTCAGCTTATGCATCCTGGTGGGAAGGGGAGTCCTTCAATAAGAGAAGGAGGGATGGGTGAGGAGAAGAGCACTGCTGCCAAAAGGCAAAATCTGTATGGTCCCCACAGTGAGTCTTAATGAACCCAAATTCCCTGCAGTGCCCAAAATTGCTGGAGCATCATACTTTGCTAAATGGCTTAAAAAATCAAGGAGGAAGAAGGAGAAGAGTGTGTGCTGGTCTGGGTAAGTCTGGATCAAACCAGTGCAGCTTTGGAACAACACATGGGACTGGCTGGGGTACAAATTCACAGACCCAAAATGAATCAGAGAATCACAAAATGGTTTGGGATGGAAGGGACCTTGAAGATCATCTCATCCCAAACCCCTGCCATGGGCAGGGACACCTTGCCCATGGTTGCTCCTTGCCCAGTCCAACCTGGCCTTGGACACTTCCAGGGATGGGAACCCTGGAATAAACCCTGAGCTGCAAAGGAGCAACCCTTTTTCATGTCCTTAAACTGCAAAGGAAGCAGCAAAGCACCATTTCCAGCCCCATCAGCACCATTTGCTCCCCTCACACAAGACTTGGCTCCCACGCAGTAGCAGAACTAGCCTCAGCACCATTTTGGATCAATCCTGTCCAGAGCAATGACACTAAAACCCAGGGATCCATCAGCAATTAATTTACTCAGCTGCTAAACACAAGGGCAATTTTGAGAGTTAATAAGTGACCAGAGGAGCCAAGAACTGGGCAAATCCCCAGGGCAACTCCCCACTGCCCAACATTGGCAGCCAAAGCCTCACCACCTCCATCAGCACTTTCTAAGCCCCCACTACCAAATAAAAAACCAGCTCAGCTGCCCCTCTACTCTTTGCAAAACTGTTTCTCTTCCAACTCTTCTCAGAAAATAACCAGCAGATGCTCAATAGCGGAAGCACATTTTCCAGCACTAAAACAAACTTAATTTCAAAGCGGTGAACTTGTGACACCCATTGCTCTCCTGCAAATAAACCCGCCAGGGATGATATAATATGCATATTTAACCTTCTGATGTCGCTAATGTATTTAGGAGGAGCTGATATATCGCTGATGGGTGTGAGAGCAAACACCCACTACCTGCAGCGTTATTCCCAGCTTACAGGAACGAGCCCTTGGGATTATGGGGCTGTTAAAAGTTCTGGAGGAGACCTCGTAGTGAGGCTGGTTGGGGTCAAACATCAACAGATACGGAGCATGTGGGTGCCCAGAGTGGGGCTGGAAGAAGCCACAACACCCAACGGGACCAGAAGGCTCATCCCCATGTTCACATCCCCATCCCTGGCATTCCCATCTCCGGGATCCCCTGGATTTCCTGGTGCTTAAATCACTCCCTCAACAAATCAACGGAAAAAAACACTGTACATACAAATTCAGAAATACACCAAATTTTAAAGGAGAGGCAACAGTTTCAAGGAAGAAATAAATAACCCGCCAGGAGCAATTCCTCACCCCCAGCCATGAATTTAATTGATCTGAGGGAAAACATTTATTTAGGTTAAGGAGACTGCCAGAAGGCACAAGTTTTAAAAGTAAAAATCCCAAAGCACCCAGGGTGAACCCATGCAAATTATCATCCCTAGGAGTTCTTGTCTGCATCAATATCTGCCAGTGACAGTGTCCCCAGCCAGCCACCACACGGCCAGCATACCTCTGTGACACTCTTGTATTTATGAGACTTTTACCTTTCCTGTTATTAAAAATCAGAATCTCCTTTTCAGGCAGTGCTGTGACGGTGGCTTCAAGCCAAAATTTTGACCTGGCGGATTCCATCCAAAAAATAATAATAATTTATTATTAAAAAAAACGGTGTTTATTTTACGCACGACTTTACAAAAAGAAACACGTTTCACGATGCAATGAAATACGTCAACTTTGGATTTTTGTTTGTGCCCCGGGTAACCAAACAAACTAATTCTTAAATAAATAAACAAAGCTTTTGGCCAGGTCTCTGCTCAGTATTTAACTTTTCACGGGGATCCATCTTTTTAATGATGAAATCAAAGCTAGTCCCTGTGAAACTCTGCTCACAGGCAGGAATTTGGCCAGGACATTTCCACATCCCACCAAGGTTTGTCTCCTGCTCTCCCAGCCCCCACAAGCTCATCCTGGTGGCCCTCAGAGAGGGGGGAGTTCCACACAAGGAAGGTGTGAGCCAAACACCCCCAAAACGCTTTTATATACAAGATTTTTGTTTTGATTGATAAGCGTTTTCCATCGATAACACGATAACTAAATCAAAGCTCCAGCGTGGCCTCGGATCTCCTGAGCAGCCCCATGGATTTCCTACCCAATCAGTGGATGGATCAAATACCTGGCACGAGGCTGCTGATAATCCCGGCGATTTATTTTGGGGGAGCCAGGGCAAGGGAAGGCAGGGCCAGGCTCCAGCCCCGGCGAGGATTTGCGTATTAGTAAAAACAAACAATCCTGTAAATAACGAGCCCCTCGTCCTGTCTCCACCACGCTCCTCTTATTGAGTGAGTCAGATGTTCTGCTGATTAAAAATTGATCCATTTCAAAATCTAATCAACAGAATAGGATTCTTTCATATGTTATCAAGGCAGCTGCTGACAACAAAAACCAAACCTGTTATTAACCCATGAACCCCGACGACCTGAACCTGGCTGGGCTCTGCAACTGTAAATTATTCAGTAGTCCAAGAGCAATACCCGTAAGCCTGATGAATTTACGCCCCGACCGGAGCCGGTGGGGGTTAAAGCCAATATCACAGACCCGGGGGTCCCCGGGGACACGGTTCACGACACGCTGCCACTCCGTGTCATGCCTGGGAATACATTACAGGCATCTGCTCGCCTTCACCTTGCAAATGTCTAGTCCTTTTTTTTTTTTCCTGGATTTTTTCTTTTATTGTCGTTTTGAAATGACTTTCTGGATTCAGCACAACCAGCTGCCCCAACCCCGTGTCACCAGCGCTGAGCAGAACTCAGGGAGCAAATGGTTTGCATCCCTGCATTGCTGGTTTGGCCACGAGGAACAGGAAAACCGGGGGAACAACTGGGATTTGCTTAATTTCAATCGTTATTTTTGAAGTCCTGCTTGCAACTCCAGCCCACGCTGCTCAACCCAGCGATGGAGACGTTGTGATGGGTTGATGCCACTGCTGGGGGGGCCCCTGGACCTTGCCTTATGGGCTGCTGATATTCCTTCATGGGCATGCCCAGCCAGGAGTCATTATCCAGGGAGGTTTTACGTTCTGCTTTCCCCAAAAAACATCCCATTCACCCAAAAGATGATGCAGAGAAGCCCCAGCCTTGCCACAGATTCCAACCCCACACCACTGCCAGCATCCGAGACCGCTGCGGGCTGAGCCACCACAGCATCACTTGGTTCCCCAAACCTCAAACCAACGTTCTTCTGCAAGTTTTTTGGGGGAAATTGACAGCTTTAAGTGTAGATTTTAATGCTTTTTGGGGTAAAGTCCCCCAGCCCAACACTGCTGAACTCTTTATTTCCTCCCCCGAGCTGCCCAGGCAGCCCCAGCCTGGCTGATCCGCCTGGCTCCAACCAGAACGGGGAGAAATCGGCGCCACATAAACCAAGTTCAAAGATAACGACAGCTCTTCTCTTAAATCGTAATATATTTATAAGTTTAATGACTCTCTGACCTCTCCTTAAAGCCCAAATAACCCCTGGGGAGCCCCCTCAGACCGGCTGCGATCGATCCCGGCTGGGCTGCTCCTCCCAGCCAGCGGCTCCTCCCGGGGATGCTCCAGGCATCAGGTGGGAGGTGAAACCCCTCCTGCTCCCCCCAAAACCCCACTGGGTGACAGCAGCATGCTGGGATTGTTCTGATATTTAATACTGAGCCCATCACCATCCTTCACCCCACAACCTCAGGGGGATCCAGGGGACCCCAACTGGCACCATATGGCTAAAAACACCCATTATTGATTCCCCCCCTGCCCATATTAAGTCCAAAAGGGCTTTAAAAACAATCCAGAGCACCGCTGGCAGGGGCAGTGCCCACAGGGATACTCCTGGACACTCTGGAAGAGACGCCCAGGCTGTTCCCCAGCAGGGATTTTGGAGCATTGTGCTCTCCCCGGCATGCTGGAATCCCAGCCCATCCCTACACCCCAACATGAGTGCACAGACATCATCTCTATCAATTCTGGATTCAAACATCAGGTGAAGAAGTTGGGGCTGGAGGTGTGGGGGCAGAGCACATCCCCCTCTTACCAGGAGTGGGAGAACAAAAAACAAACAAAAAAACCCAACAGCAGAAACTGGGCAGTGGGTACCAACCCCACCAGCAAAAAAAAACACAAACAGAGCATTTTTGTGTTGCTTTTTCCTACTTTTAAACCTCCCTGGACAAAGACTCCTGGCTGGACATGCCCAGGCTCTGCAGCCAGAGCAGGCTGGTCACCCACATAATTCCTGGATTGAGGCTCTCTGATCCACCCTACTATGGGGTACCTGGATTAAATCCAGGAGCTGCATCCTCACATCCCCCTTTGGGATCCCCCAGACAGACCTCCCCATGCACTTCAGCATCCTTCCAGGGATGCTGCCCAGTGGGATACCAGGGGGATTCAGACACTGAGAACACAGCAGGGTTTTTCCTCTTAATAAACCAGATATCCCATAAAATTTCATTCTATTACAAGGTAGATACTGGGGAGCGAGTCTTGGAAGAGAAACCCAGAGCCAGATCCAGCACAGAGCAGCCCCATCCTGGCACAACCAGAGGTCCATCCCCAAAATCTGCAAGGATTGTCTCTCCACCATCCTCCTCCTCATGGCCAGGGCAGGCAGGCTCACCCAGCCCCGACCTCTGCCCCGTCCTCTCCATCTCATAATCACACTTGTGCGAAGCCGTTGCCATACATAAGGAAGAAGAGAAAACATCCTTGGAGAGCCTCACAATCAGACAATTTTTAAGATCATGGAGCATTAAACCATTCCCAATAGGGTTTACTAATCAAACAGCCAAATCCTTCATAACCAACCAATCCCTACAGAGCAATTAAATCCTTCCCCTTTAAAACACTTGGCACGCCGTCTGGGGAGAAAAAGAAAAATTTGCAAAATTCATTTGATAAATTAACCAGGGAAAAGAAAGAAGTGAATCAAGCTTTGTTCTTTTCATTTTTTTTAATTATGGAATTCACAATGCCTGAATAATGTTTAATAAGAACTATGAAAATTCCTAACAGTATTACAACACAACACAAAAGAATTAACCTGGTTACCGTGAAAAATTGCATATTTAATTAAGAACAGAGAGTTCAAAACTATCCAGAGATTTCAAAAGTACCGTTGCCTAAGGGGCTAAATTACACGCTCGCAGTGCTGCTAACAGGGCTGGAGCGCGCAATCATTACCCAAGTGTCCCCATTAAGTGACAATGGGCAGATGACATCAAATTCATTTCAAAAGCAACAGGAATTGAAGCATTCGCTTGGGTAGTGGAAAGGAAAGCGACTACCCTGCTGGTATAAACCAGACCCCTTGTTGATAAAGGCAATAATTAAAGAATAATGTTAATTAGCTGCTTTTATTTGAAAGAAAAGTGCAGTGGCAGGAGATGGTACCTCTGCGGCGTGTGCCGAGCGGAGAGCGGAGCGGGGGAAGCTGCTGGCCTGGGATGCCTGGACACGTGCTGGAGCTGTGCCCAGGGCAGAGTCCTGTTGGCCTCAGACACCTGCTGGCCCAGCCAGCCCTGAGCTCTGCCAGGGATGGGGCTGGGAGGAGTTTGGAGGCGGCTGGGATCGGCAGAGAACAGCCCATCACTGGTCCCAGAGAAAGGGAACTGGAGTGCCACAGCCAGACTGTCCCACTGCAGCACAACAGATGTGACATCAGCAACCACTCAGGGGAGAGACCTCATAAACTGACAGAATCATGGAATACCCTGAGTTGAAAGGGATCCACAAGGATCATCAAGTCCAGTTCCTGGCCCTGCTCAGGACACCCCAACAATCCCACCCTGTCCCTCAGAGCATTTTCCAAACGCTCCTGGAGCTCTGGCAGCCTTAGGGCCGTGACACTGCCCTAGGGAGCCTGTTCAGTGCCTGACCACCCTCTGGGGGAAGAACCTTCTCCTGAGATCCAAGCTAACCCTCCCCTGGAGGGAGTTCACCCCCACCATCCTGGGGGGTACAGGGAGAGCTACAGCATGAGAGTCCCAACAGCCTTCCTCCTGGAGGGCACCATCCTCTCCATCACCTCATCCCAGCCACTGTGCTGGGCATCACGGGGGCTTTCAGCAACACCACTCACCTAAAGCAGAGCCAAGAAACTGGGGAGACAAGAGGGATAATAATTACCCAGCTCCCAGGGATGCAGCAGTGTTTGTGCACCGCTCCAAGAGCCGCAGACGGAGGCAGCTCTCCCTGCCGGAGTGATTAATAAGGAATAAATGTCCTCTGCAGCCAGGCTGAGCAATAACAGCCCGGCTGTGGCTCCGTGCTTACAGCACACGTTACAAGCCCCGCTGCCAGCGCCAGGTAATACTTTATTATGTTATCCCGACGGAAGAAAACAAAGGATGCTCGAGGTCCTGACTTTGGTGTAAAACCACGGGAGCGTTACCAGAGGCAACGGCGGCGTGCTCGGAGCGGCTGACGCACGGCACAGCTCCCACCAGAGGGATATTTACACGGGGTTCAAACTGCTTATTTACTTTTTTTAGGAATCCTTGTTGCAGGAGGCCTGGCTGGCACAGACACGCCGAGTCATCAATATTAAAGCGGCCCTGCCATCGCGACGAGCCGCTTAAACCGCAGCGAACTCAACGCCTGGGCAGGGGGGGGCTTTGGGGAAATCACTGAGGGTCACAACAAACTAGTCCAAAAAAACCCAATTAAACAGGAAGGCCATAGTAAAGAGTAAAAGGCACCAACACCATTTGGGAAGGAGGTGTTGGCGTGTCCAGGGACGCTCAGGTTGAAAAAAAAAAGCCGCCGGTCGTGGGAATGTTGAATATCGCAAAGCAGGGCTTGGGCAGACACAGGGAAAATAATTCATATTAAATATGGAGATGGGGTTGAAGGAGACCATCATCACACACTGCCCCTTCTGATGGGGATCCTGGCTGCAGACCTGGGGTGAGCAGTTGTTGCCCTCCATCATCTGAGGCTCCCTCTCCATCCGGAGCCGGGATCTGTGAGTGTCAGATGGGGCTGACTGGGAAGGTGGAACTGCTGCTGTGCCCCTGCTCGTTAAAAGCACTCTGGCTCATAACGAGCACTCCAGATTTCAGGCTATCTGAGCTTTTTGGATAGATTTTGCTGATGACCCCCCACAGCTCGCTGACTTTGAGAGCCAGCTCTTCACTGTGAGCCTGGACCTCTTGGCAGAAACACCCCCTGAGATCCCCTGCACAGGAACACAAACGATATATGCAACCCTTCTGAGGGGTCTGTGCTGCAGGAGATGATGGACCAGCCCACAGGCACACACCCAGGGCATGGGCACAACCCCCACAATGCTGCCAGACCCCTTTTTGGGGTGATTAACCCCAAGGTGCTGGTTTGCAAAAATACTCCATCCCTTGTGCCCCAGGAACAGGGAAACTGAGGCACAAAGGCATGGCCCAGGGCAGCACGTGGGTGCTGGGACAGAGCCCAGCCCAGTGAAGAGTGTCACAGCTGTTCCACTCCAACCCAGTCCAGAGATTTCATAGAATCATGGAATGGTTTGGGCTGGAAGGGACCTTAAAACTCATTTAGTCCAAACCCTTGCCAGGGGCAGGGACACCTTCCACTATTCCAGGTTGTTCCAAGACCCATCTAATCTGGCCGTGGGCACTTCCAGGGATGGGGCAGCCACAGCTTCTCTGGGCAACCTGTGCCAGGGCCTCACTACCCTTACAGGGAAGAATTTATTCCAAATATCTAATCTAAATCTACCTTATTTCAGTTTAAAACCACCCCTCCTAGTCCTATCACTCCATGTCCTTGTCCAAAGTCCTTTTCCAGCTCTCCTGGACTCCCTTAAGGGACTGAAAGGTGTTCTAAGACCTCCCTGGAGTCTTCTCCAGGCACCTGTGATGGGGAAGGGGACACAATCCCATTATTTCACAGTGGGGCTGGGGACAGGCATGTTGAGTTTCAACCCTCCCAGAGAAAACCCAATGCTTCATGCTCAAGCCCATCCTCCCCACCCCCTGAGCCCTGAGATGATGGGGTGAGGCACCCACAGATCCCACTCCCCTCCAAACCCAAGCCAGGACAGCAGGAATCACAGCACAGCAGGGATCTCAAGCAAGCCAGACCCAGCACGGGGCCAAATCCTCCCTCCCAGGTTTTGCTGTCTCGGAAAAACACACAAAAAGCCGCAGCAAAATGTGCACCACCAAAAAAAGGAAAAAGAAAAAGGTAATCAAAGAAAGCTCAGTTACAGATCCTGTTGCAACACACAGGAGAAAGTGTTACAGAAGGGGAAAACTTTTTAATAAATCTGCAAGTATATATTCCTCCTTTATCAACCTCAAGATTTATTGACCCAAGGAGCCATATTGACTGAATAAATCTTGATAATGACCCCAGCAGAAGTCAATACCTGCTTATTATCTCCCAAGTTGGGGAATTACATCTTTCGGTAATAGGAGCAGGATGGTACAAAATGTTCTGAGAAACTTCAGCCAGGCTTTTTTGGGGGGAATGGATGTCTCTAATGTGCCTTTTCCAATCTGAGAGGGAACGTGTTAGACCATCAATACAGCAGGGGAGCCGTGGTGTGGTTTCTGTCTCGAACCCTGGTGAGGGGGGGGAGCAGAAAACATCGCTTCCCAATCCTAAATTAATTCCATTTCAAGGCCTGCCGAGGATCAGGATGCTGCAGCTCCCCACTGCCCTCCCTCCCTGCAAACAATGGCCCTGTAATTTCAATTTGCCGTGTTGTGTTGGCGGCTCCCGGGATAATTCCCTGAAGTTTGGGGTGTGGGAATTCCTGCAGTCAGGGATGTAGCTCCACGACTACACCAGTATCCAAGGGAGGAGAGGAACAGCAACATCATCGTCTCACGGGACGCAGAGACTCCTCTGGGAACCAAAATACACTGATTTTCTCCAACCAGCAAAAGCAGGGAGGGAAAACAGGGGAGCAGGCAGGTCCCTGGACCTCCAAATCCACAGGCAAGCCCAGCCTCCTGCATTTAAAGATGGTGCTTCTTTTGCCAACACTCAACTTCCCGTTGAGCAGAGAAAACAGGAGCCCTGGGACCGGCACACACAACGATTTGCCTGTATTTTTATTTCAAGTCTCTGCAGACAGCGAGAAAAATTAACTGAAGGGAGCAGCTCCTGAGCCAACATATGGAGGGAGATGAATCGTGAGCTCCGCGCGCTCCGCTGAGGTTATCTGGTTAAGCAAGTGCCTCCTAAAGGACTCACAGGCTGGGAGTGCACTGCCTGCTTAATCTGGTCATAAATAATAATTCGGATCACCAAAGCCTTTAACATTCTGCTCCACCTGCAGCACAGAGGCCCTGCTGAGCCCTGCCAAACTCACGGCTTGAGGCAGCGGGAGGCGATGCTGCAGCCCTGAGACCCCAAGGAAAGGGCTCCCTGCTCACCGCCATCGATGCAAGAAGCACCCCATGAGCCCCCCTCCACCCTGTCCCCCCTTTCAGTCAGCACAGCAACCCCAAGAGCTCCACTCACTGTCCCCATACCCAACTCCAAGCTGGAAAACCCACCAGGAGATGGCACAGCTCAGACTTTTCCCTCCAGTGCCATAAAAATCAAATTATATTTCCATCCCTGTCCCCCATTTGCCTCTTGGCCACAATCCCTTTTTTTTTTTCCCCCCTTCCAAGGCCACAGAGACAATCCACTAAACTGGATCAGGAGGCCAGCGCCTACATCTCTAATGGGCTGCAGCACGCACACAATTAATTAATGGATTTATTAATTAGGGAAGAAGTCACTCTTCGGGCTGGAATTGGGGTCACCAGTTTCTAAAGTGAGAGCTGTGGAGCTAAAGATAAACTCTCATTTTCTGCAGCTCTTCTTGTCTGGCAGTGTCTCAATTATTCAGCCACAAGGAAAAAAAATTAAAAAATCAGATTTCAGTTCAGGAACTTCACGGTCCGACTTTCCAGTGACACTCAACACAGACCCCACAGCAGGTGGCCCTTCTCCTTCTCAGCTTCACATACGAATTGGAAATAGTAGAAATACCAAGTATTTCCTTCCAGTGAAGGATTTGGGGGACGTGGGGTGGATGTTGCACCTCGGCCTGTCCCAAGGAGGGAGCTGTGGTGGAGGAAGGGGACATCAAGGTGGTCAGTGACAGTGAAGTTCAGACACACGAGTCCTCCAGCCACCAAGGTTTGAACTTGCTGATGCTGCAGCATCAGCTACATCCCAGAACCCTCAATCTCTAAGGAAACAGAGCTCCTGGGTGAAGGAAAGAACCCAGTGTTCCTATCAACAGGGGGGCTACAGAGCACAGCCACAACAGGAGACAGCAGAGCATCCACGCAAGGAGCACCATCATGAATGTCACGGTCATTGGGAACCTCTCAAGAGGAGCACACAACTATCAGACCATACACAACCCAACCATGAGACAGGCATCTGCCAGAACAGCTTCCTCAGTGCCACTGCTCCCAAATTCCTAATAACTGGTTAAACCGGACGACTCCGCAGCCAACGCTCCCCACGCCCCGATGCACCGGGAGCAGCTGGAGCCACTGGAAAGCACAAACCACATTCCCAACCTCACAGGGCTTCTCAGCCAGCCCCAGGCACAGGCTGCACTTCCACAAACCCTGAGAATTCAGCTTGGAAAAACAAAATCCCCCCCTGAGATAGAGGCACCCAGGGCCCCCTCGGGTTCCCCCTCTCTTTCCCACGGGCACCATCCCACCCTCCAGCAGGGATGATGACAGATAGTGTTGGGTGCTGGAGATGCTGGAGGAAACTAGAAGGCCCCACCAGTCTCTCCATAAGAGCCCTAAAAACACATGGCACCCATGGAATTTGCAGGGGTGAAGCTCCCCAGAAGCACCTCAGCCTCCCCCCGAGGTTATCCTGCTGCTCCACAAGAATGCAGTTAAGTTTATTAGTCCAAGCTCCAGGAATTAAGCTCTAGCCAAGAGGACTGATAGCTTATTTACTGCTGTCGTCTATATAAAGCAGAATTTTGACACATTGTTAAATGATGCACATTTAGATAAGTCAAGCTGTCATATCATTTAATGGATGTCTAAACTCCCTCTGTAGCTGATATGTAAAATTTATGCACTTCAGAATATCATAAGGTTATAATATTTTAATCACATCCACAGTTGTGTGGTTGGATTTTTTTTCTTTTCCCTTTTTTTTTTTTTTTTTTTGCCTCCCCAAAACTTTAAACACCAAAAAAAAACACCACCAAATTTCATCAAGCAGACCACGCTCCGCAGGCTCCCGGCTCACCACCATCCGGCAGAGCCGCCGAAGTTTGTGCCCAACTCCAGCACAGGGAGAACATTTGCATTCCCGGGAAATAAAACGAAGAACATTTTATTTGACAAACCAAAGGCTGGAGCTGTGTAGCCGGAGCTCATCTGCATAATGAGATGTGAAGACATTTATAAAAGATGGCTCTAATCGCTCTCACTCGCCGTTGTATTTATTATCCCAAAACCAGCAGCTCGCAGCTTTTCCCTTTTTTTTTTTTCTGGCTGTTTTACCATGGAATGGGTCGGATTCCAGCAGCACACGGAGCGTGGAATCCATACGGCGCTACCAGGAACGCGATAAACCCCCAGCAAATTAAAACCCAAAAAAACCCCCAAAAGCCCCACGAAGGTACGAATCCCACTCTGACTATTACACACAAGAAAGCTGTAAAAAAATACTGCATTAGCAATGTACACAATAAACCAATCTCATAACCCGGTGAAATACGTCTGGTATTATCTTTGATGGAATTTTATCTCTTCTCATTTCCGCGACTCTCTGCTGTAAAAGGGCTCAGCGCCGTTTCGATCCGAGCGCTGCCGAGTAGCACATTATCCCTGTGTTTTCCATATGCCCACCATTCATCAGGGCGGCTCAAACTCTGCCGTTCCCGGCCAGCCCCAGGCCACCAGAGCTGCTCAGACACATCCATTAAAAAGGAATGAAAAAAAAAAAAAAGGAAAAAGCTCTTGGAAGAATATAAATGGATTGTTTCCCTTCCTTTTTTTGGTTTGGTTGGGTTTTTTTTTCTTCTCGTTTTCCATTTTTTTAATTTTATTTTATTTTTTTTTTTAATGGAGGGCATTAGGCCAAGCTGGCACAAGGTCACCTTTCCCACCGTGATCCCGGAGAGGCGGCAGAACTGCTGCCTGGACAGGAGTCAATCCCCACTGCTCCCTCTCCAGCTCCGCACCCATCCACAGCCCCCGGCAGGCTGGGGAAGGAGAGCTGCCACCTCCCAGCCCACCTCTCCCTCCGGCAAAGTTCGCCCCTGAGAGACCCACGGCAAAGTAGCTGCCAATATTTATCTTTAAATAAAGGTCTGCGCGCACCCAGGAAAAGTCATTAGCGCGATTTAGCGGGGAACGCTTTTGTATCCGAAGCGCTTAGAGCCGTAATCCCTTCCCTTCCACAAAGCCAGAGCGGAGCAGTCATGGCAAACCCACCGGCCGTGCTACCTGCGGTACTTTTCGGGTCGTGCAGCGCAAACGCAGCACATAATCTGCTTAAAAGCCAAAATGTATTAAATGCTGGAACTGTTGAGCCGGTACCGGAGCCCCATAAATCGCATTGCAATTTGTTTACTCCCCTCCGAAGCATGCTGCATTTTAAACTCCGGAATATCCTACAGTGATAAACCCGTTTAATATCCATGGAAATGAGCGTTCCGGCTGTTGTAGCCGCTCCAGGTTGGGTTTCATCCCATTATGTTGGGAGATCCATTGTGTTAATTATCCGCCTCCTATTTAAGGTGCGCATTTAAGGTCACAAACTGTCAGCAGCCCCCGGCCAACCTTCCCCCGCACACGGTAACAAAGGACTTACCGGGAATTTCACAGACCGAGGGTACCACGGTGGGATACGGCGGCCGTGACCTGCCCGGAGCCACAAAGGAGCTGCCGCCCCCCCGCCGCATCCATCCCCGGCCCGAGCAGCACCGCCTGGCACCGACCGCCTTCCTGGGGCTCAGGGCTGGCCGAGCCCCCGCACCGGCCCCGCACACCGGCCCTGGATAACAATGGCAGGGCGGCGGGGCTCCGGGCAGCCCCGCTCCGCCATCCCCGCATCCATCACCGCACCCGCGCGGCTCTGCCCGCCCCGCGCGCACCGGGGGACGCGGGGACCGGGCTGCGGGGGGCACCGGGGACACTCGGCAGCCCGCGGGCACCTGCGGCTCCGCTCCGCGGGCGGGGACCGCCACAAACTTGGCGGGGCGGCGCGGGGGGCCGCGCTCCCCGCAACTTCATCCCGCGCAACTTCCCTCCCTCCCTCCTCTTCCTCCCTCCCTCCCTCCCGCCGGGGCGGAGCGGCGGCCGCCCCCCGGCCCCGCTGTCACCTCGGGGGCGGCGGGGCGGGGGCCGGGGCTCCATCGCGGCTCCATCGCCGCTAGCGCTGCTCCATGTTCCCGGGCGGCGCCGAACAAAGAGCGGCGGCGGCGGCGGCGGGGGATCAATTTCTGATACCTATCGATGGGGAAGGGCGGGCGGAGGGAGGGGGGCGGGCGCGGGGGGGGAAAGAGAGAGAGAGGGAGGGAGGGAGGGATGGGGGCGGCCGCCCGGGTCCCCCCCCCCCCCCCCCCCCGCCCCCCCCCCCCCCCCCCCCCCCCC
>JAWWES010000037.1:10136596-10208750 GCA_035583135.1 Lophotriccus pileatus
GGCCCCGCGGGGGGGCGGGCGGGGCAACCCCCCGGGGCCACCCCCCTTCCCCTCGGGACCACCCCTTTCCCCCCCGGTCCACCCCTTTCCCCCCCGGGACTACCTTCGAGCATCGCCCCCTCGTCATTCCAGGACCCCCCGTCACTCCAGGACCACTCCTCCCTCCCGTGGGTCTCCGTGCGGGGAAGGGTCGCGGCGCCCTCCATGTGATGGGTTGGTTGTTTGGTTTTTTTTTCCAGCCCAGTAGAGGTTTTTAGCTGGAAAATCCCCCGCCGGAAGCTACCGGTTAAACTTTTTCAGGGGTTTTTGTTTTTTGGTTGTTTTTTTTCCCCCTAACCTGACCCACCCAGCACCTTTGACCTGCCGGGAATGGCTCCAGCAAACACGCTCTGAGCGCTCCGCAGCCAGAAACACCCCGAGTTCAGGAACACTTCGAGTTCAGGCTGGTTTAGGGCTGCATTTTTAAATTTCTCAAGACGGCGGACTCTGAGGAATCCAACCAGCTTCAGCAGAGCCCACTCAGCAGCTCCTGTCCCTGGAATTCCCACTCTGTTTCCCCACCACAGAAAGAAGAACTTTACGGTTTCAGCCCCATAGCCTGTTGTACTGACCACCCCGACATCCAAAGGGCTTGGACAATCAATTCCCGTTCCCCTGGGAAGCGGTAACCCCCCAGCAGAGCCGTGTTTGCACTGGAGGGACCCCAACCCCGCTGGCTGTGACTCGGTTTTGAGCAGAAAAGGACGGGGCTGCCCCTCGGGTGCTTTTTGCAGGCGGGTATTTGCAGACCAAGCGAGAGCAGCGGTTTAACATTCCTGCCGAGGAGCAGGTAACGAACACCCCGGGCTGCTGTGCGGACACGTGCAAGTCTCTGCTCGTGGAGGAGCCCAGGGGCTCCTCCCAGGCAGGGACACAAATCCACGTCCCAGCTCCCCTCCCCGAGACAAGCTCATTCCCCACCACCACCCCACGGAGGGGGCTGTAATCCTGAGCTGTTCCCAGGGGTTCACAAGCTGCTTTGCCTCCAAAACCGCAGGGAGGATGAGGGCACTGAGCAGCAGCCACCTTGTCCTGATCCCCCTGTCTTACCTGTCACCTTTTGATCCCTGTACTCGGAAGGGCTGGAGGGAGCATGGATGCCAGCAAACCCAGAAGTGCTCCTGCAGTGGTCACTCACAGTCCTTCACTGTTCCCAAAGCTCTCAGCTCCTTTTGCTGCAGCACAACTTGCAGTGCTGGAGCTCCAGCTCAAACACACAGCTGGGGAAGAAACAGCCCCTTCACTGCCCAGATAAAATCCTGTTGCTGTTCCCTGCATTTTGCAGGACTCTTGGGATCCCACTAAAAAGCACCATTTGAGTTCAGAGGACACCAAAGAAGAGGAGCACCCTTTAAAACTGCTCCCTCCTCTGCAGGTGCTTCTGACTGTCACAGGGACAGGTCTGCTCCTGGGCCAGGAAAACTGTCCAAAAGGGTAAGGCAGACACCCAGAGTGACCTTGGCCCCGCTCTGTAGCACAAACAGCCAGGAAATGATCTTGTTCTTCTCATCTCTTCCACTCAGAGAAACTCAGGAGTCGCTCACAATCCCACAATTGCAAAACGCCTCAGGCAGAAGAACAAGTGAACAGAAAATCAAAGTTCAAAGGAAGGATTTGCAGGAGCAGAGGCAGTTTGTGTCAGAGAGAGCCTGGATACTCCTGCAAACCCCGTGTCTGCCTCTTCTTCACCTCCAGAGCTGCCTGCAGAAGGGGGTTCCCATGGCAGATCCCTCTCATGGTCCCACAACAAAGACATACCCCTGGAAATGGGGGACCCCAGATGAAAATGCTGAGCTGAAATTTCAACCCTGTTGGCATCAACAGCAATTTTCACAGATGCCCTGAGACCCCAACCATGTGTACTGCCCCTCCTTGGAAGCACCCAAGTCAAACCCCCTACTTTGCTTAGGGAACCAAGGCTCTATAAACAGATTTTCTCACCCCCCTCCACAATCAGGGAGTAGAAACCATTGGGAGTCGTTGAGGTTTGTAATGAGATTGGAGCTGCTGGTGGTACCAGGCAGCTGCTTCACCTCTGGCTTAATGAGTCTGTAATTAGCCAGGGGTGGGAGCACAGGCTGTGCAAGGGGAGAGCCCACGTGGGAGTTCATTTCCATCCCTCCCTCAGGGCCAGGGGGAGGTTTGCTTATGGATGGGTCAGTAAACCCACGTGGGATGGGTGGTCTTTGCTGGGGGTGAACTGGTTTCTGCTCTTTGATGTGAACGTGCCCTCTCTGTGCCAGCAACAGGGATTGCCCAGTCTGTCCCTGAGCAAGGTGCTCCAGGGATTTGCTGCTGGATCCCATCAGGACAGGTCCCGGGCAGGGGGACTTTCTCCTGCGCCCACAAAGCTGATCTCACGCCCATAAATCACCTCCCCTGCTCTGCTGCCCAGGGAACAGAGGAGCCTGCTCATAAATCAGGAATAAAACTAACTTGGCATCTTTGGTGAGCAAATTAAATCGTGGGCTTTGGAGGAATGTTTCTGTTTGGCCGAATCATTAATAAATCAATGGGAGCCATAAGGAAGAGGAGAGAGGCTGTGCCTTGTGCCACACAGAGAACTGTGGGGTGGCACAAACCATCTCCGTCCCTGTGTCCCCTCAGGCAGTGCACAGTGGCCCTGGAGCACCCCGGGGAGACCAGGGGGACCCCGATCCTACACACACCCCTCATGTAGGGCTCCCCCACCCCAGGGAACGCTGGCGAGGCGCAGGTTAATAAATCAGTTTGTCTCCAGCCCGGTTTGCTTTGTGCGCCTGACAATAGCCCGTTGTAAATGGCAGCCCCTTGCCTCCTCTACTGAAAGGCTTTTAATTAAAATATGGAAGGGGCTTTTCTGTGTACTTAAAAAAAAAAAAAAAAAAAAAAAGACTGAGATTTCAGCACACTCCCATTCCAGTTCTAGGCGTTAATTTATTCCTGCCTTCCTGGCGTTTGTGATCCACGTCTTTGTGCAGTGATCCAGCCCCATTGGGCGGTTGAGGGGCAATGCCGGGAGCAAGAGTCGTGTGCCAGTAGGGGTGGAGAGCCAGTGGTGGTGGTGAACCAGTGCTGGTGGGGAGCCAGAAATGATGGTGGGCCATCAGTGATGTGAGCTCACTCAGTCACCTTGTCCCAAGGCTGGGCAGAGGGACAGCAGGAACCCCACTGTGGGACAGTGGTGCCATCAGGGCAAGTGGGAATGTGTCAGGCCCTGTAACTTCCCAGGAGCTCAGGCCCGGCTTCAGCCCTGGGCACAGAGAAGAAAGATCCTTACGGGGACGCAGACAGCTGCTCCCAGAGCTCTGCCCCCATCCCGTGCTGTCACTGAGCAGGTTTGGTCCTGGGGTTCCAGAAACCCTGGCAGGGGTCCTGCTGCCTCCCCCATGCCACCACTGTTTTGGGGGTCGGGTTTTTGCCTTCTCCAATGGGAAAGGCTGGGGCCATCCCAGGGCTCTGCCTTGCCTTCCAGCAGTGAGATACGAGCCATCCCAGCGTTTCCCACATCCTCACAAATGATTTAGAGTGTTTGATAGGCGTGGATGCCCCATCCCTGGAAGTGTTCAAGGGCAGGTTGGACGGGGCTTGGAGCAAACTGGTCTAGTGGAAGGTGTCCCTGCCCATGGCGGGGGGTTGGAACAGGATGGGCTTCAACAACCCAAACCATTCTGTGACAGCACAGAAGCGCATCACCGCAGGTGACGGAGCTTCGTGGCCATCTCCCCTCTCCTTCCAGCCCCTCTCTCCCCGGGCTTTCCCCCCATCCATCCCTCTCTCCCCATCCCTTTCCCCCATCCCTCTCCCCTCGCCCGCCGGGCCCGCACCGCGCCCGTTACAACGTCGCCACCTGGCGGCCACTGCGGTAACTGCAGCGCGTCCCCGCGGGCCGGGCCGACACGGGGGGGACACGGCGGGGACAACCCGAGGGGGACACTGAGGGACATGAGGGGCACAGGAGTGCAGGGTGGGGCACCTCGGGGCACAGCACCCCTCCGTCTCCCCTCGGTGCCCGCGGGATATGCGCTGAGCTGTGCCCGGTCTCAGCCCTGGCTGCCCCCCCAGGATGCCCGGGGAGGATGCCCGGGCCGCTCCACCGGCCGCCTTTCTGCCACGGCTACTTCTTTCCAGGCACATTCTCCCTACAATTAGCACATGCTCTTTAATTAATTTTCCTCTTTTATTGCTTCGCCCAAATTATCTCGACTCCGGCACTGTTTGTGTGTGCTCGGCGGATAACGCTGCTATTTATGGCTTTCCCTGTCAGAGCTGTGGCTCGGGAGGCCAGGACAGAGACCTCTCCCCTGGGCTGCATCCTCTTGCCAATGCAGGGGACAGCCCTGGGACAGGCCAGGAGCTCAGGGATGGGGAATCATCTATCCTTGTCCCCCATCCCCAGGCCAGCCTCCCCCTGGCTCTGTTTGGTGGGTGGCAGCTCTTCCCCAGACCCCTGGGCTGGACAAATCCTCCTGGCCACAACCACGGTGATATATCCTTCTGATGGAAAACAGAGCTGAATCAGGCAAAACTAGTGAATTAAATCTCTCTGGAAGAAGCTGTTAGACATGGAAACCTTCTGAACACGAAGAGGGGAGGGATAAAACCCTCGGAAAGCTCCTGAGGATGCTGCCAGAAGAAAGGGGCTGGGGGGGGGGGGGGGGGTGATGAGCAAGGGAAGGATGTTCCCAACACTCCACGTAGTGGGAACTGAGGTGCAGGGATGTGACAGAGGGCACAGAGGCCGACTGAGACAGAGGAGATGAATTCCAGCCACCAGCCAGCACTGGGACACACAGGTCACCCCATGGCCCCCTCAGTGGGGATGGGGTTGCCACCAGGGCGAGCTCCGAACTGCAGCTCTGAGCTGCACAGGAATCCATCCTTCTACCTTTAATGAGCTTTCTCCCTTTGAAAATAATCATTACCAATAAACAAATACAACAGCCAGTGTATATAAGCATCAAATTAAGTAGCTACATGCATTTGTTATATTTGATATAGCCTTGTTAACTGGAAATTCCTGGATTTGGAATACGTATTGATTTCAGCAAACATATATTATTTTACTGTAAGTACCAACAGCCATTGTAGTTAATATACAACAGTTTAATTTAAAATGCATTAGTTTAATAAAAATGCATAAAACAGAAGGGAATTGCATTAGCTTCAATAAAAAATTCAATTTCATAAATATTATCCAGTGTTAAAATGCATTGATTTCCTGGGAAAATGTATTGGTCAGAGGTAATTTACATTGGTTGGGATGGGAACGTCCTGGTGTGTATACATATGTATTAGTTTAGTCAAATGTGGCTGATCACAGAACAAAAATATAGGTTGGAGGAAGGGATATTGGTAAGGAAATGGTGTGGAGCGAGCGGCGGCACGGGCTGGCTCTGGAGCATCCTGGCACGCTGATGTGGCTGTGTTGGGCCTGGACACCCTCAAACCAGCTCTGTGGATGCTCAGACTCAGGGACACCATGGAGCTGCCAGGATTCCCGGGACACAGGGAGCCTGTTATCGTCCCCGGGCAGGACTTGGCTGGGGCGCAGGAACACGCCTGGCTCAGGCTGAGCACACGCCTGGCAGAGAGCGGGAGTTAATCAAATCCTTTTGACTCCAGTTTTTATCGAGCTCGAGAGGGGCTGGCCTATTAATTAGAAAGGCTTTTTCATGTAAAACACAGGCTCTTTTGCAGATAAGAAGGGACGATGCCTGATTCTGCCGTGGCACGGGTACGTGTGTTATTCCCTGACATCCGTTCCCAGGCTGCAGCCACTTCCCACACAGCTCTTTTGTTCACTGCAGGGCTCCAGAGGCACATATGGACAGACAGACATATTTACAGCACTCAGGTTTTCCTGGGTGCAAATAAGCCCCCTGATATCTGCAGTGGGAGAAGGATACAATTCCTGGAGGTGCCTCTGTCCACAGGCTGGATCCTCATGGGGAGCAGATCTGGCCTGTGCAGCGCAGAGGATTGCAGCTGACAGCAAGAAGTGAGCACTGGAGCAGATGCACTGCCTTACAAATTACAACAGAAATCCATCCCCTCCCAGACTTCTGTGCCCCTTCGGTACCACTGACCCCTCAAAGCCCCCCAGTCACCACCTCATCTCAACCACAACCTGGGCAACACCGGGGAGAGACCTGGCTCTGGCTTCTTCCAGACTGGGCAGGCAGAAATGCTTATTCCCGAAAAAAATCCTATTCTGGAAGATCTCCATGGCTCCAGGGCTGCCTCCTGCACTGCCAACCGTGCCCAGCACGGACACGGAGCCGGGGACAGGAGCGCCCAGGCGGCGCCGGCGGCTCCACGGCAAACCGGTGCCGTTGAACCACCACACATCACTTCCCTGATGCTTATGGATTTTTCCTTAATGCCACAAATTAAGGTAATTGGGCTCGGCTGGCCGATGGATCCAGCTGAACTTGGCAGGAGGAGGGAGCGGCCATGCCGAGATTGATCCCCCTCGTCCCCGGCTGTGCCCGGGGCTGGGCCTGGCCCCAGCTCTGCCCCCAGACCCCAAAGCACACCCTGAAATCCCTTTCCTGAGCTGCAGCTCCATCCAGAGGAGGCGGTCATTCCCGAATCAGGATTTTTCTCCTCTCCAGGCACTTTTCCCAACACATTTCCCTGCTGCCTACAGAAATCCTCCCTGTAATGCCATCCTTGCTGGCTCGGCCGCAGCAGCCGGGCAGCGAGGTGAGACGGAGCAGCGAGTGCCAGGGATTAAACACGATATTTGTGTCCTCTGGGAGAACAAGGGCAGCGTCTGGGCAGAGCCCAGAGCTCTGGGGATCTGGTTTCACAGTCCTTTTTGTTCCCAGCCTTGTCCCAGACCTCCAACCTCCTCGGCATGCAGAGGGGACAATGCCAGGAGCAAGGCTGGCAGCCACTGGGTCATGACCATGCCAGGCATCACAGAGCTTGGGGGCTGATGGGCATCATTGGGCTGCCAGCACCATTCCCACCCCAGCATTCCCACTCATCCACCTCCAGCCTCATCCGGGGCAAGGCCAGAGGGAGGGGAGATAAAACAAACAGGCTAAAAATACTGAAGACAAAAGGCCACCACCAAATAGCCTGGTCCTGGCAGCCATCGATCCTGCTCCGTGAGAGCAGTGCACATGGAACAGGTTTTGTGGGATTGCCCCCTGCCTGCCTGCCGTGGGTTCCATGGCTCCTGCTGAAGAAATGCAGCCTCTGGACAGGGCAGTTGTGCCATGGCCAGGATGGCTGTGCCATGGCCAAAGTGGCTGTGCCATGTCCAGCTGGTGAGTCGTGGCATCCATGTAGGGTGAGCGCCATCACTGCCGGGTGCTGCAGGATGTGTCCCTGGGATGGAGCCCAGCATGGGGAGAGTTAAATCTGTGTGTCCCTGGGTGACAGGTGCCTCAGTGGGGGGGGACACTTGAGAGAGGAGCCCTTTTGCCTGCCCAGCTTTGTGAGAGCTCAGCATCCACCTCTGGCCTCGTCCCGGACGGGGCTGCAGCAGGATGGTCTCTGTGCAGCCTCAGATGGAGTGAGACCAGGCAGCTGCTCCTGCTCTTGGGGCATCACAAGCGAGGGGATCCCAGGGCAGGGGGGCTCCTCCACCTCCAGCATCTGAGCAGAGCCCAGCTTTGCCGTGCCAGTGCTGCGATGGGGCACCAAGCATCCCAAAGATGCCTGGCAGGACCGAGGGAAAACTCCACAAGGCTTGCGGGATTGTTGCTGGGAGTCCCCTGGGGCCAGGCCCTCCCTGCATGTCCCAACTGAGGGGACAAGCCCGGCCCCAGCCCGAGTGACAAAGGCAGGTGGGGCTGTTCCTGTGCAGTCTGGGGTCAGCATCCCCAGGGTGGGAGCCGGGGACCGCCGGGCACTTGGTTAACCTTGAAACCCTCCCGGGCTCACATGTCACGTCAGCCGGTGACAGCAACAAGCTGCTGTTCCAGATTAGAGAGAGAGAGGGCCAGAGAAAGGCAGAGACAACAGGGTTGGGGGCGGCCAACTCACCTATTACAGCCAAAAGTGGGCATGGGGCTATTTTTAACCCGGAGGGGGGTGTATTTATTGTCTGAGCCGGGGGGAGCGAGCGACTGCCTCCAGGACACCCCTCGCTGCGACATCGGCGGCTCTGCAAGGCCATGGTGAGTACTGAGAGCCCAAAGCTCCAGTGGGGAGAGAAAAAATCCACTAGATTTTTCATCAGGATAGCTTTAATGGAAAGAGAGTGATGGAGGCAACGGGGATCTGAGGGTTGAGGGTGCCTCCTGCCCTGGAAAGGGGGTGAGCAAAGTGGGGAGCATCTGGCTGGATCAGCAGCACCCCATAGGGAACAGCAAGGTGTATCCCATGCTAGCAGAGCTTTCTAACTGGGGCAGACCATTTGGGGTCCAAATGCCATCTTGCTCCTTTCTCTTCCTCCATGCAGCCAGAAGAAGGGCTGTTGTGTCCCCCAAAGCCCTCCTGCTCTCCCTCCTCTTGGCAGACCCCTCCAGTGAGAGGGAACGGCTGCTGGAGCAGGCACTGGAATGAGGGATGATGGGCAGGGTGGGACAGTGAGGGGCTATGTCCTTCACTCCTCTTTACAACACACATGGAACCGTTTCTGCTTGTTTCAAGCCTCAGTGAAGGAGGAGACAGAATTCTTTATTAAGCAAACACTTTAGTAAGGGCACAGCAGGGTAAGGAAGCACCTAATGACTCCAGCCCTTTTGCAGCCTCAGCACCACTCCCAAAGCCGGGGTTCCAAAAGGGATATCTCGCCCCAGTGCCAAGCCTTTCACCTGTGACTGGGAGAAGTGATTCCCTGCCTCACCTTTCCTTGGACATATTTGGCTAGATTCATCAGGAGCTGTAATCTAAGCAGGAATCTTAATGCCCCTCTGTATCCCAGAGCTGCAGGGGCAAATTAGCAAGCCCCCAGGGAAGAGAGTCCCAGCCCAGACCTACCATGAAGGAGTCATCACTAAGGGCGATTTCATGCTTTTACTTCACCCCATAAAAAGCCAGGGAGTTAATGATACATCCTTGAACCCCTGCAGGCACCCAAGAAAGCCAAGAAGAGGATTGAAGGTGCTAATTCCAATGTCTTCTCCATGTTCGAGCAGGCCCAGATCCAGGAATTCAAAGAGGTAAGGTGGGCTTGGTGGGTAGGACTGAGGGTCCTTGGTGTGATATGACCTTCAGCTCTTTTCTTGGTGCTCTCAGATCAAGGACAGCCGGTTCTCAGCAAGAGGCAGCACACCCGGTTTTTGGGTTGTTTTATTTTAAAAGTGAGAATAACAATTCAGTGACGTTGTTAAATACGGCATTGCCTCCGAGCTTCCAAGGAACCTGCACCCCACAGAGGAGCTGGCAGCATCCCGGAGAGCTGGAGCACATCTCCCAGCTAACTCCCACCTGCAGGGCCAGGAGCTCTTACCCCCTGCACGGTGGGCACATGGTCCTGTGTAGATTCCTGTTCCAGGGATAACCGGACCCAGTCGGGGAGCTGATGACTCAGGCTGGCCTCTGTCATTGGGTTTCTACAGGATTAGGGTCTGGGTTGCCACTGCCCGAGGCTGCAGGGGCCAGGATTGCTGCTGGATTAGGGATTGGGGTGGGTTGTTGCTCCCTCTCTGGGTGAGGACCCCCAGAGCCCCACCCTGGAGGGCTCAAAGGGCTCTTGTCCCATCCAAGCTGAAGGCAGGAGGAGGAGAGTACTAAAGCCTTTGCAAGGGCCAAAAATCCTCCTTCTCCCTGTGCTCCCTCCTCCTGTGTTCCAGGCATTCACCATCATGGATCAGAACCGGGATGGCTTCATCGACAAGGCGGATCTGAGAGACACGTTTGCTGCCCTCGGTGAGCCCCTTTTTGGCCCCCTCCCCTCCCCAACAGCCTTGCCAACATCAGACCTATTAAGTGAGACAGGAGGGTGGAGCCCCCATTTAACCAAGCCCCCATCATTAACTGGATCTCCCGTTTCACCAAAACCCTCCTGATCCAAACCCAGACCTGGGAAATTCCACACGGGTGACCCGGAGCAGCTCCCGCAGCAGCAGCTGATTTATCCCACCCGTACTAGAGCCAGCTCCGGGATTACACTCAGCCAGATGCCTCTTCCCATGCTTAGAAGCACCTGGCTGTGCCCATCCCACGGTGTCCCCGGGGTGTGTAGGCATTAAGGGGATTTATGGGATTTGGGGGGGGCTGTGACATCATGAGCTTGGCTCTCCCATCGGGGAGGTCACCATGAATCAGCAATGGGCTGGGGAGTCCCAGGGATAACCCAGCCCCAGGAAAAGGATGAAGACATTCAGTTCCATTACCCTCTGGAACTGGGGACCAGAGGGAGCCTCAGTGCTGGTGGCTCTGACCCAAAACACCTCCTGAGTAGGGCTGAAGCGGGCTGATCCGTGGGGCAGTGAGGGAAAGAAGCAGCACAGCATCCCTCTTTTCTGTGATCCTGGAGCCCGAGGAACCAGAGATGGAGATGGTTCTCTCATCTTGCTCCTGCTACTGCTGTTCCTTGTCAGAGGTGGCTCCCCAGGGATGTGCTACTTCCCTTGGGTGGGGGGAAAACCCCCACAGAAAGGGTCCCATGGTGTGTTTTAGCCCCCAGCAGACCAGAGCAGCCAAACATGGACATGGAATTGTTCCAACACTGCTCTCCCCAGGGCGCCTGAATGTGAAAAATGAGGAAATCGATGAGATGATAAAGGAGGCCCCTGGTCCGATCAACTTCACCGTGTTCCTCACCATGTTTGGGGAGAAACTCAAGGGTGAGTTTGGGGAGCTGGAGGGGTGGTCAGTGGGCACCCAGGGAGCTGGGGGGTGGTTGGTGGGCACCCACACCATCACCAACATCCTGTCCCAGCTGAGGAAGGCACCCAAACCCTTCCAGGTGAGACCTGTCAAAGGCTCCCTGGAGGATCCCGATCTCACCCCACCTGTTGGGGGGGTATGAGATGGTCTCCATGGCTCAGTTTCCCCAGCCATTTACAAAATCCAAATGGCTGTGATGCTGCTGTCCCCACAGGAGGGGGGGGACAGGAGTTCTTGTGGTACCTCTGAGGGTTCTGACACCAGCGGTGGCACCAATGGCCTTGCCGGCTACCAGCCACACTTTGACCCACTGTCCCATCCATCTGCACCCTGCATCATGTACTTAACCCAAGGAATGCAGCCTCCTGCAGGTCTCCAGGAGACTACAGGGCCCCAAGGGCTGAGCCTGGAGCTCTATAAATACCCTCCAAAGATTAGATAAATGCCGGATGCCGGAGCGGTGGCGACACAGCCTGCTTTGTGCTCACGCCACCGCCCCGTGTCTGCTCCTTTACGTGCCACCACCCTCACTCAAGTGTCCAGTTGCAGGGTCAGCATTCCTGCAGGGACCCTGCTTCCCCCTACAAAGGCCAGGGGAAGCAGGAGGATTCCTGCTCTGCCACCTCCGATGGCCACGGCTGTGTCGCCCACAGGTGCCGACCCGGAGGAGACGATCCTGAACGCATTCAAGGTGTTTGATCCAGAGGGGAAAGGCCTGAAATCTGCCTAGTGAGTGCAGGGGTACCTGGGGCAAGGGGTGAGGAGGGGGTGTCCCCACCAAGACCTCACCAGTGCTTACCACAGTCTCTTGTTTGCAGCATCAAAGAAATGCTGATGACACAGGGCGAGAGGTTTTCCCAGGAAGAGGTATGAGCTGTTTTCCACCCTATGCCAGCCTCCCGTGCCTTTCACCCCAACAGACCACATCCCTTCTCCCAGCCCTGCTCCCAAACACCTTCTGTGCCACCATTTTAACCTGGCTCTTCCCTGGCAGATCGACCAGATGTTTGCAGCCTTCCCTCCAGACATGTCGGGCAACCTGGATTACAAGAACCTGGTCCATGTCATCACGCACGGCGAAGAGAAGGACTAGCCCACGCTCAGGGCTGGGGCTGCCACTGGGAGATCACCTCTGCCCAGGTCACACGGGGCTTCCCTTTCCTCTTCCCCTGGAGAGGCATGTGCCTGGGAATTCGGCACAGGAATGGCATCCACATTAAACTGCCCTTTGGCAAGAGGAAATGCAGCTGCTGGTACGAGCGGTGCTGGGGCACGTGTGGTGTCTCTGCATGGTGCGTCTGTGCCCCACGGGAGCCCCCAGACCTCTCCCAGACCCCACTGCCCCAGACTCCCAACCCTCCTGCACACCACCCTTGTGTGCCCTCGAATCCCTCTGCCTTGCTGTCTCCCTGCTCCCACCCCACGCTGGGCTGTGGCCATCCCGTCTGGTCCCACCAGTCCAGGACCATCACTGAGCTCAGATTTACTTTAGGCAGCAGAGAGTTACCAGCTTAGCAGGGAACACCCTGCGAGCACAGTCACCCCCCTGCATCCCACCCACCACCCCTGGGCCCCTTGGGCAGGCACGGTTGAGGAGCAGGACCGTGGTCCCCAAATCCGGCTGCAGGAAGCACACTGGGCTGTGTGACAGGGATGTCACCCCGACATAGGGCAGCTGACCATAGATCCTGACCATGGTGGTGGGTCTGTCAGCAGCAGGTGAAGCCTGGCCAAAATACCACCTGGTGAGCTTTTGAAGCCTGGGGAAGGTGTTGGGAAGATGGAATGAAGTCCAGGTCACAGAAGTTCAAGAATGAAATTGCTTCTTTACTTCGCCCGTGCTGGGCTCTTTGATGGGGATCTCCTCCTCTTCCTGCCCGTGCTGGGGGGCCTGGCTGCCTCCTCCTCGTGCCTCTTGATAACCATCTGACGCAGCTGGCCCTTGTCCAGCGGCTCTTCCACTGCCCAAGAGAATGGCCACCCCATTGTACCCCCAGCTTTATCCCCCCGGTGGGGCAGGACGGGCTGGTTGGGGCTGACCGGGGAGGATGTGTGTGGATGTGTGTGTGTGGCTGCAGGGGTTGGCCCTGGGGGAGTTGGGGAACGGCTGCTGCCCGGCCATGGCCCTCCCCTCCCTCCTCCCGTGCTCACCAGTGGCGGGGTCGGTGCTGTCCAGGCTGGGGGCTGGCGGGCAGAGCTTGGCCCGGTCCAGCGTCCAGAGGAGCCCCGCGTTTCCGCTCATGGGGCTGATGAAGGACTGCGACCGGTGCGCGCGGTCGACTGACGTGTAGCGCAGGAGGGACTCCAGCACCAGGAACTCATCGATCTTCTCCTCCACGGGACCTGGGTGGGAAGGAGCAGCGTCCCACAGAGTCCCTGCACCGCGATCCTACACCAGGACCCTGCCCAAACCCACCCCTGGCCTTTGCAGAGCAGGGGTCCGTTGGCTTCCCCGAGGCAGTGCCGGTGGGCAGCCTGACTCCCCAGGGGCCAGGGACCAAGGATGGGTCATGGAATCATAGAATCACAGAATCACTAAGGTTGGAAAAGATCTCCAAGATCATCAAGTCTGACCTTCAGCTGAATACCCCCATGCCTAGTAAACCATATCACAAAGTGCCACGTCCACTCGTTTTGGAACACTTCCAGGATGGTCCCCTGGGGAGCCCATTTCAACATTTGATCACTCTTTCAGTGAAGAAATTTTTCCTAATATCCAGCCTAAACCTCCCTTTATGCAATTCCCCTTGTCCTGTTGCCAACTGCCTGGGAGAAGAGGCTGACCCCCACCTCTCTACAACACCCAGGGAGGAGATGAGGGTTTGGGGAACCACTGGGATGTGTATACAGCTGAGTTGGCTCCCGAATTCTCTGGGAATCTGGTGCTGCAAATTCACCTTGGGGACACCCTGCCTGATGGGGCAGAGGGAAAAAAAACAACTAAAACACAGGGGGTGGTGGACACACACAGCTCAGGCCACGTGGTGTGGGAAGGCAGGCCTACCAAAAAGTGGCAGCAAGCTCCTCCCGAGCGGCTTCACTATCTTTGTGGTGTCGCAGTCAATGTCTTTCAAGAGGGACTCTATGCGGGATTGAAGCTGTCCCAGGAGTTTGCTGGTCTCTTTGCATTTGGCTTCATACCTGTTGGCTTCCTCAGTGGCTTCTGTTATTTTTGCCTGTCAGCAAAGGTTTTGGCAGGTGTCACACCAGCCCCTCGCTGATCCCACCACCCCAGTGCTGCCCAGTTTCAATCTGGATGCTGGAGACAGTCACAGAATCACAGAATGGGTCAGGTTGGAAGGGACCACAGTGGGTCATCTGGTCTAACCTTCCTGCTCATCCTAGAGCACATCACACAGGATTGGATCCAAGTGTTTCTGGAATATATCCAGTGAAAGAGACCCCACACCCTCTGAGGAAGGTCTGATCCAGTGCTTGGCCACCCACACAGTACTTTTTAAATACAAACCAGGAGAGGCTGTGAGGTGCTCCCATCCCTGCAGGGAAGAGGGTCTGTGAAGGGGTTCCCAAGCTCCCCATGCCAGACCAGGGCTGGCAGGAGCCCCACAGTCACCCTCTCATCATGCACTGGGAGCTGCCAAAACCTTTGTGGGGCCCATTTCTACCCACACCTCTCCAGCCACTTGCCAGAGCAGCATTGACAGGCCCAGACTCCCTGGGACAAGTGCCGGGACAGACAGGGATCTGCAGCCCTTCCAGAGGGAATCCATGGCTGCCATACCTCCAGCTCCTGCATGACATGAAACCGGGCCTTCGCCTCCTCTTCCCGCGCCGCCGTGGTGGCTGTCATGTCATCCTGTGCAAGCACAAGCCCGTGGAAGGGGTGCTGATGCAATGCCCACCAGACATGTCAAACAGAGGCTGGGGACATCCCTCTGCCCTGGGAGCAGGGACATCCCTCTTGACTCCTCTGGGGATTGCTGTCCCCAGGCCAGGAGGGCAGGGGAGGGATGTCCCCACTTTTCACTCCAGCCAGCGCCACACACTTCAAGGAAGCTCTTGGCTGTCCTGGATACTGCAGTATTTTTCCTGGGTACACGGTGGCAGCATTGAGACACGTTTAGTTCTGAGAACACAGCCTTGGGAATTGTGGTTTTGGCTACTCCTTTGCATCCCCCAAATCCCGCCCGTGTGGGAGCCAGCCAGCCAGGCTCTGGTGCAGGCAGTGGTGCCGGACACTCGGGAGAGGACAAACCCAGCCCAGGCCAAAAGCGCTGCATGGAAAGGGGAGACATGAAGAGCCTGGAACAGACCTGGATGTTCTTGATCCTCTGTCTCATGCCCTCATTCCTGACGTTCAACCTAATGGCATAGGCGAAGAGGATGAAGAATCTCCTGTTCTTTTCCACGAACTCATCCAGGAGCTGGTCGATCTCTCCGTCCGACAGCTCCAGCAGGCGCTTGTAGGCCACCTCATAACTCTCTGCCTCGCTCTGCTTGGCCCACTCAGCTGCCTTCATAGCTGAGAAAGACACAGAGCCCCAGCTGTCCTTTGCAGAGCCCTCCCTGCAGTGCTGTGGGGTTTGATGTGGTGCTCCCCAGAGGGGCAGAGGGTGTCTTCATTTCACACAGAGACTAAGCAGAGAGCTCAATATTCTTAAGGGAATAGAGCACTATAGAGCACTCAGTTATCACTGTTCAGCCTTTTCCCTTGTAGGGTGAAGATTGGGTTAGGCAGCCTGCAGGCAGGGCAGAGGTCCTGCCTTTGGGGTGCAGTGCTATAAACCACCATAACCAGCCCCCCGCCAACTCTGTGGACTTTGGGTTTGTGGTCCCAGTTACACACATTCTCCCTCCTCTGATACCTTCTCTCTGTTTGGCTTTTTCCTTCAATTCGGAGAGATCTGTACATTTGGTGACAAAGAAATTTTTCAGTTTGATCTCCTGCTGAAGGGCACACTTCAGCTCCAGCATCTTGATGTTGAACTGGATGGTGTCTTTGTAGCGTGCCTCCCTAATGTCCGAGATCTTCGAGAGATACTCCATCCTGCGCACAGAGAGCAGCAGTCACACCGTGCTCCGTGTTCCCGGCCATTCCCATGCATCCCTGTGCCTGATCTAGCACAGCCCCCATGATGCTGTGCCTGTCCCTGACTCTCATCTGGGTGTAGTGGTGTTACTCCAAGGCCAGCAGCAAACTAACAGAGCTCTGGCTGGGGTTTGGCACTCGGGCATCGTGCCCAGCTCAGGTGGGACTCAGAAGGAAGAGACTCCTCCATGGGGCAATTCACCCCATCCTGAGAAATACCTGGGATAGGTGGAATAAAACACCCTGGAGGTACCAATCTCCCTGCACTGACCAGGCACCCAACCCTCAGCAGGCGGCTGCGGATGAGAGCCGCGACTCCTCTCTCTGAAGACACGGTGGGTCTCTAAACATCGATACTCAGCGCTGGCACTGCCCCTCAGCACCCAGAGTCCCCCACAGGGCTGGCAGGGCCACGTACCACTGCTCGTAGTCGTCTGTGGCGAGTTCAACAGAAGAGTTCAACAGTCTGTTCTGCTGAGTCAGCTGCCTTTCATACTTCCAGTAGTAGTTGTCAAAAATGGCTTTCTGGATTTTCAGGCTCCGGGTCTCCTCCCGGAGCTCGTTATTTCGGGTCAGGATGGAGTTGTAACGCACAGTGGCCTGGGGAGAGCAGAGAAGAAGGTTTGGGACTGGTGGGACATTCAGGGGCTCAGGTCTCTGCTTGAAGACCTTGACTAGGGCAGGGAGAAACACAGCCCAAGAGATCTGAAGTTGGCCCTGCTCTGTCCTCCTCTCCAAAAGAGGAAAGGCAACAGAAGACCAGGGCAATGACAGCAGAGACCTGGAGCTGGTGTTTTCCAAGACAAGGTGTCTCCAGGCAGCTTGGTTTGATCACTAAACAGGTGCAGACCTTCAGGCCTGTTGGCACGGCACAGACCCTGCTTTTGGGTCACCAAGCTTGAAGGAGCCTTTGAGATATTCTGGGAGCAATCAGGCCGGGGGAACCAGACTGGTGCTTTATGCAGCTTGTATCAACCACAGAAATTTGCACCATCACGCTTTGTCCTGTCCAAGAAGGTCCCAGGCCCCTCTGCAGCCCCACAAGGGTCTCCAAACTGTTTGCTTACTCGGTTAAGCCGGAACTCCAGTCCATCGACCTTCTCCTGCAGCCGTTTGTGATTCCTCGCCTCCAATGCCTTCGCTGTTATCTCTCTTTGCTTTTTAATCTGTCTTTCCAGCTCTATCACCTGCACACACACACACACACAGGGAAAAAAAAACAAAAAGGAAATATAATCTCCACCCCTACATTCTGGACTCTGGACGCAGCCAAAGAAAATACCCTGTGCTGACCTGAACTGCAGCAACCACGTCATTAATGAGCTCAGGGTTATAGAAGCAGCTTTTATCCCAAAGGATCCCATTCTGCACATGCAGAAACATAAACTGTAACTGGCAATGGGTTTATTTTTGTGCCAGGAAGGAAGTGCAGCTGCCTCTGGAGGGAACTCCAGCCAGGTGTTGAGCACAGCACAGCAGCACTCTGTGGGGTGGAAGAGGCAACAAGGATGGGGTTTTGGCTGGGGTACTGTGCTGGCCAGGCAGGGATCCATGGGGTTCTCCCTGGGAATCAGCAGAGGAAAATTTTGCCCCAAGTGGGAAGCTGTTACAGCAAATAAATCCATGGGAAGAATGAAGTTGTTGGAGAACAGCAAAGAAGAGGCAGGTTGGGGAGGGATGACTGAGCCAAGAGATCCCTGACTGAATGCTGATCCTGCCTGGAAAGCTCTGCAGCACCTCCAGCAACTGCAAACTATCCAAGCATGTTCCCTGTCTTCCATCATGGGCAGCTGGCTCAAAGCAGAAGGCTGAAGGGCCCTGTCACTTCATAGCCCCACGTTTCCCTTGGCCTCCCATCCCTCTGCTGCCCAAATCCAACTAGGATGTCCTCAGGAGAAGGGATGGGACATCCCTCAGGTGGTGCTGCTCCTCTATTTGTCACATCTCAGCAACACACACGTTCCATTTTCGCCTTTTTCAAGACAATAAAAAAGTAGAGGGAGAAGCAGAGGGATGTTGTGTGACCCCAGGCAGGTATGTGCCGTCCCAGGGGGCTGCAAGCACTGGTGGAACAACCAGTTTTAGAGTCTGACCTTACTTTTCTAGTCAGTGCTGCTGACTTGAACGGGAGCCTGGCTTTACCCACTTGTCACCGTCACATGTCATTTGCCAGGACGAATTAAATTAAATTAAATGACAGGCCTGAATTAAATGTGTTTTACACTGAGGAGTTTCAGCTATCGAATGGTCCAGATGCTCTTACCTGCTGGCTCAGGTCAGCTAACTGGGCTTTTCTCTCTTTGATCAGGGCTTCATTCTGAGTTTTGGTCTGAAAAAGAGTTTCAACCTTCACACGATTTCTGTTTTCCAGCCTCACATTATTCGGGGAACAGATCTGGCTCAGCATTAAGGACACGTGTCTGTGTTCTTCCTTCAGATCATCTATTTCTTTTCTGTAAAAATGGAATGACAACATTTAGCACATCCCAGCTTCAAGGCCAGGGCAGGTCCTTACCCCTCCTTATCTCACCACTGTGGTCCCCACCATCTCTTTATGAAAAAGAGAGAGCAACTTTTTACACAGTCACATAGTGATAAGACTGAATGGTTTTAAACAGAATGAGGAGAAATTTAGATTAGATTTAGGAGAAAGTTCTAAGAATGAGGGTGGCACAGGTTGCCCAGAGAAGCTGTGGCTGCCCCATCCCTGGAAGTGCCCAAGGCCAGCTTGGATGGGTCTTGGAGCAACCCGGTCTAAAGTGTCCCTGCCCATGGCAGGGGGTGGAACTGGCTGAGCCTTAAGGTCCCTTCCAGCCCAAACCCTTGTGTGATTCTGCAACCCACGGAGGAGCTTCCCAAGCACATTGTGGCCTGTGGATCTGCACTCACTGCTGAGCCAGTATCTGCCGCCAGATATCGGCATCATAAAATTTCCTCTTGCACGCTGCATGATGATACTGTGTCTGCAGTTGCTTGATCTCCATTTTAGCCCTTCTCTCCTTCTCATGCTCAGACAGCTCCGAAAGGTCCTGGCTCTTGGAGGGTTTTCTCCGCTGCCACAGAGAGGGAGGGTTTGGTCACTCGAGCAAACACAGCCAGCGCTGGCAGCCGGCGGGGCTGGCACACGGGGGAGTGGGGGGATGGCATCCCCAGCCCCAGCTCTTCTCTGGCACCCATCACCACCTGAAACCTCAGCTCCTGGACAGACCTCCACCACCAGGGAGGGCAGGGGACTGTCACACTGCAGGGACCATGTGAGTCAGAACCAAACCCACTGGTGCTGTGGATGTGGAGGAACCCAGGTGACCTTGCCCACGGGTGGAGCAGGAGTGCTCCCATCCCTGGATGTGGGAAGGTGACTTCTACAGAGAACCTGCCCAGCAGGTGAGCACTGAAGCTGTGGCAGTCAGATCCACCACCACCTGTGTCCTCAGCTGACCCATATTGCCCGAATCTGCCTCTCCCAACACCCAAATCTCAGGCCATGGCCTCATCCTGGTACAGGAGGGCAGGCAGAAACAGCCCCACTGCAACCCAGCACCTTGCTGGCAGAAGCAAGGCTGGCTCCCCACTGCTGAAAATGTCTTCCCCCAGGTAAGATCCCTATGGCAGATCTTCTGTAGTCCCTGCAAAGTTCAGCTCAAGTTTGTGCTCCATTTTTACCGTTGAGCTCTTCATTTTTCCTGTCTAACTCTGCTGGTTACTCCGTAGACGCCTCAGGAAGGGGACAAGGGAGATTCTGCAGGGACAGGATGGCTTTCCAAGGGGAAAAAAAAATGAAACAGGAGTAATGGGGTGTTTGTGTCCTCCTGCCCGTCCCTCAGCACCCGCTCGCGTGTTTGGCACAGGAGGAAACCGTCACAGATGGCTGCGAGAGGAATAAAAGGAGAGCATTTTTGGTGATGTCACCGCGAACTGATCGAGTTTACAAGTAGGGGAGGAACAGATGGTTTGAGCTCTTCCACCCCGTTCAGTACCTGGGTTTCCATAGAAATTCCAGTGAGGTCAGTCCCCCCACCCTGTGCCAGCGGGCAGAATTCCTGAGGAACACCTGGATTCAGCACCCCCCCACCATCCCATTGCTGCCAGGGAGGGCTCTAGAGTGGACCCCACATCCCTAACGCCAAAGCTGGTCCCAGGCAGCCACACTGCAGCCCCCTGGCTCCTCCTGGACCCCACAACACTGCTCAGCCCCCCCAGGATACCGCAGCTCCTCTCCAGCCAGGAGACAGCACCGTGGTGGCAGTTGTGTACTCCCAAAGATCAACCCCTATTTCCAGTAGGAAGCTCAGGAGAGGTGAGAACCTAGAAGGGAACCGGTCCCAGCCCCATCCTGTGCCCTGCACTGCCCCATGCCCTGTGGAACAATCACTGGCCTGGTTGCCATAGCGGCATCATCACAATGGAGTGTGGATGGTGCTCCAAAGATCACCCAGAAGGATGGAGCAAGGAGTTGCTGGGACCTCCCACTACATGGACCAAAGGAGTTTCCATGCCCCAAAACCAGCCCTGAACCACATGCTCTGATATCTCCCTGGCTTTGCATCCACAGCAAGAAGAAACTGTCATTTTACCTGTTCTCCTCTTTACAGTGTTCAAACTGACCCATAACCTGGAACTTTGAAGCCTTTTGCTCCAGCAGGAGCATCCAGGGGTTCACCATCCCCAGCAGCACTTTGGGGTCACAGCTGCTGTTCCCTCCCCGTCTTTCCCAGCTCCACATCCACCTTTCTGAGCTTCCTGGTTTTTATCTGTTCTGCTCATGTAGAAGCAACCACTGTTGTCACCCTCAGCATCCAGACCCCCTCGAGGTGCCCAACGTCAGGAGAGAGCAATGGTTGGCACTGCCAGCCTGGGAAAGGTCCCTGGGGACAGACACCAGTTAGGCAGCTGATTAGGGGCCAAACTGAGCCTTCATGCCTGCTTCTCTCCCTTCCATGCAGGGGAGCACATGGGACCCATGGACTGAGTCACAAGAGCCGTGATAATCCGTTCCCTGGAAGCTGGAGCGCATGGCCAGCGCCTTCCCAGGGACTCAAACACTGGGATTCCTGGAGGGCTGGAGCACAGGGAGCTGCCACAGGGCTGTGTTTTGTAGCCCTGGAGTTGCTTGCTCAGCTGTGGGTGAAGGGGAACAGAGAATTGCTGAAGGTGAGCAAAGGGCACCCGTGTCCCAGTTTGCAGGGCTGCGGCGAGTTCAAAGCCACGAGCAAAATCCTCGACCAGCACATCTCTCCCAAGGCAGCACCTCCCCTCATCCCAGAGACTTTGATGAGCTAACAACCCAGTCACCAAGTACCAGGCTAACTCCCAGCCAGATAGGCTCTGAGGAGGCATTTAATTGGAAATTATTTTCATAGCGGGGAGCAGAATGTGGTGTTTGATAAGAAACACCACAACCGAGGGCAGAACGATGCTGGGAAGGCTCCGGAGCCTGAGGGTCCTGCCGAGGCCGGGAGAAGCGCCTGGAGCTTTTCGTCCTGTTCCTGCATGAACAACAGCTCCATGGGATGATAACAGCAAGCTCTCCAGGGCTGAGGTTGTCACTCAGTCCTGGTGGCCCTTGGCTGTGTTATGCTGCACATCCTTTTTCCTCACCCTCAGCAGAAACAGAGCCAAGCCTCCAGTTCTGAATAAAGGTAAAGGTACAGGGGTGAACATCATTTTTCCAGAAACAATGCCACTGGATGGCTTGAAAGCCTGTTTTTCCTTGGCTTGGACTAGTCCAGCCTCAAAATACAGCCCACATTGTCCATCCTTTTTTATGTTCTTCTTCATGGACCAATTCTCAATTGTTTAGCAGGAACAAGTCAGTAAATTAAGCTATTGAGGAGGGCTCTGATTTGGTAGAGTCTGTGTCTGTCACCCTCATTGCAGAAGCACTGATTTCACTAAAGAGGACTGTTTTCACCCAAACAATGCCCGACTGTCAGGCTTGCTTTGAGTGAGGGTGACTTCATTGTTTGGATGGACCTTTAAGCAGAAGGTAATTGGAGCAGGATGAGATCATCCATAAGACCTGAATCCAACAAATCTCCAACTTCTGGGAGAAACAGGAGAAAAGTGACTTTCAGTGCAATTTTCACCTTAACCCATCTCCCCTGATTTAACAGGTACATTTAGCACTGATTGACATGGAGAAATTATTCTTTCAGCTGCAGATCTGGGGGGTAATTAAAACTACTTGTACTATTTTAAAGGTCGAATTCTGGTCTATGCAGGCAGTGCAAAGCCTTCCTGATTTCAGCAGAGATTTCCCTGTTTCACTGGGTCCAGTTCCCGGTGGCAGCAGGGGATGGTCAGAGCTGGGCTGGCTCTGATCTGAGCTCCCACCTGGGAGCGTCCCGTCGACGTCAAACAAAATCTCTGGGGTAAATTAGAGAATCAGGCCCATATTTTCATGCAAATGTAGTACATTCATGTTACTTAATGCCTATTTATAATAAATCCAGAACTTAATTCTACTTAACCCGTCTTTAGTGTTTGACACATGAAATCGGTGAGTCAGAGGGCTAAATATGGAACTGTCAAAACTTTCTTTTTTCCCTCCTCTAAAAGCCTGGATTAAATCATAATCAAACTCCTGTCAGCTCCAGCAGCAGTGCTGGGAGAGGCAGGAAGATGCTGACAACTGCTAAGGCAGCTGGTGATGGGGAAAGATCTTCTCAGCCAGCAGATTGATGGCAAAACCTCACAGAAAAGGTGGTGAATTCAGACATAGGCTGGGTCCATTCTCTGCTGGAATCATAGAACTGTAGAGTTATAACATAGTTTGGGTTGGGAGGGACCTTAAAGATCATGTTTTTCCACCCCCTGCCACGGGCAGGGACATCTTCCAAGTTGGCCTTTCAGGGATGGGGCAGCCACAGCTTCTCTGGGCAATCTGTGTCAGGGCCTCATCACCCTCTGAGTAAAGAATTCCTTCCTAACATCTAATCTAAATCTCTCCTCTTTTAGTTTAAAACCATTCCCCATTGTCCTATTACCAGCTGACCATATGAATGTCATCCTGTGGACCTGGAGTGATCCCTGGGCCTCCTGGTGTGACCTTACCAAGGCCTGGCTTGTAAAAGGTGTCCCATGAGCACATTTTCTACCCAGGTTTTTATTTCTTTCCTCTGATGAATGTTATCTTCACACATTCATGAACCATACCAGCCTTCAAGACCGGTTTTGACCCCAAAAAACCCATCTTGAACACATTGAGAGTTGTGGTCCTGCAGCTTTTTGCAACTCAGTCTGTTTCTCAGAGAAAAGGTTTCTTTTGAAATACACACTTGTTTGGTCCTCAAATGCTGAGCTGTTCCCTCCCTGCACCACATCATTTCTTCCAGTCTGCCCTTCCTGGATGGGGTAGAAAGGTCTCTGTACGGACACACAGCTTCAAGTTTTAAGAGTAACTGGTATGAGAGAGAGGAGAGGAGGCTGTTATCTGCCTGCTGGATTACAGCTGTAATTCCTCCCCCCACACAGAGGAAATTGTCATCGTAATTTCCTGCAGATGGGTTTCTTCTGAACTGCTGACACCAAGGGAAATGTGATTTCCAGCAGGGAACTGTCTCCTCTGTGGCATTACTGGGTATTATTTAAAGCGTCATTTGAGGAGCAAGTTCCCCAAGCCTCCACTTTGGGAAAGTAAAACTCTTCCACAGCAGGTTCAGCCGCTCCAGCAGAGCCTATTAACACGGATTTCATCCTCTGTGCTCCCTCCCAGCCACCTCTGGCTGCAGCAGGTATTCCCTGCTGAATTACTGCTCAAAGGCTGCTGCTGCAGGGGGGGAATGAAGGAGGGAAATAGTCGAGGATGTGCTGAAAGCAAAAAGAGACCTCTGAAAGTTTCACTGGCCTGAGGTCAAACATGGCATGTAGGAGGCACACAGGCACTGTGGGATGATTTTAGCTGAAGGAAGAGAACAGGGGACTCAAGGACAGAAGCTGCTGTCACATGAGGTTGTGCCTGACCAGGAATGGGTTCTCTGTGATTTCCCGTCCCTGCAAGTGTTCAAAACCGGGTTGGACGGGGATTGGAGCAACCTGGTCTAGTGGAAAGGTGTCCCTGCTCATGGCAAGTGGTTGGCACGAGATGACCTTCCAACCCAAACCATTCTGTGATTCTATGACATTGTATTTCACTGTGATTTAGGCAAAGCTTCACAAAGTAACTCTCTTAGTAGGGCTGCTGATTCCTCAGCAGTTTTGGAGGCACGAAACCCAGGCAGGGGGCAGGGTTTTGCTGTTTTGCTGAGGGGTGGGATATGCAACGCAACAGCTCTCTGAGTCTGCCAAGGCCATGGCTGAGCCGAGCTAATAAATTCCCACCATAACCTCCCGTATCCCTTCTTCCCCAGGGAAGTCTGCTGGCAAATCCAGATGCTGTGCTGGAAACCCTCCATGCCAGACTGAGCTGGGGAGCACTGGGAGGAGGGATGGGAGGGTGGTTTGTGGCTGAGGAAGTGGCACATCACAGGTGAAGTCCCTTCCCCGCTGATCCCGGTGGCTCCGCGTCAGCTCCGGGCAGAGCTGGGCAGGGCAGGAGAGCACAGCAGGTACAGCCTGGTTTAGAAGAGCTATTTCCAATTAATCATTCCTGATTACTGTCCTGTGCAAGGCTCCTGGTCAGCACTAAGAATACCTTATTAGTTGAACATGCTCTGCAAGTGGCTTAAGGCAACTCAGGATTTGCCTATATAAGATCACTCAGGGAAACTATTCTGAATTAACATTTAAAGGCAATTAATTAAACTGCTGTATGGCTGTTCTGCACCACCTGCACCCACTTTATCTTCTTTTACTTTTCCAAACCAAATAAAGGCCAGTTGATCTCTGGGCTGGACACAGAAAGAAAGTATCCTGGGGGAACTCACGAGCCCTACGGAAAGCAGGAGAATTGAAATAAATCTGCCTGGAGAAACTGCATCGCAGGTCCAGCCTGGTGGGATGTTGATACAGACAGTTCCAGAGTTTTCTGTCTCCCCAGTTGTGGCTTTATGCTAGAGGTTTGGGAATTCTTGTTCCCTTCCAACAGCAACTGCAGCACTGGGAAGAAACTGGGTTCCCCAAGTGCTCTGGCTCAGTGACATTAATGCCTCCTTAAGTAGGTGACAGTGTGAGACAGTAAATGCTCGGCCAAGTGCAAGCAGAGGACCCGAGGTGGATCAGCAGAGTGACCCTGCCCAAGATTATCCCAGTGGCTGGAATAGAAAGCTGAGGACATGGCAGTGAGCAGGTCCATGGGACAAGGCAGAGCAGCACAAACCTCCCTGGAGAGCAGTCAGCCCAGCGAAGCCACTTGGAGCCTCCCTGTTTGATTTAGGACGTGTCTCGCAGTAATTAGCCTGGCTTGGCCCTGCCATTTTTCTGAGGCAGGGTTTCAGACCAGCTCACGCCAAGAATAGCAGCTTTCCCAGCCTGCCACCGGCACCACAGCCCTGCTCTGGAGCAGGAACAGATTGTTCGGAACAGGCTGGTCCATTTGCCGTTCCTGGGAGCTGGCTGGATTTGCTGTTTATTGCCACTCACTCAGTGACTGATCTTGTGCAAGATCACAGCTATCACTGCCTCCCCTCCCGTCTGCTGCGGCTCCACTGTCAGTCCAAGGCTTTCTGAGGGACATCAGCTGATTTTTGTAATAGTTGTTACTCAAGAGTTCATTTAAATTAAAGCTTTAGGAAAGAAAATCCCAAGGGTTTGGGCTGCGTGTTTCTTTTAGTGTAAATCTGAAGCGGCTCCCAAGGAAATGCAGAGGTGACATGAATCAAAGTCAGGTTATAATGAGTCCTCCTGGGTGTTTTCCCACATTTCTGGGACTAGTTCAAAAAGGAACTGCACAGCTTGGAGACGGGTTAGAAAAGAGAGCCAATTTCTAACCCTGCTGTTGAAGGAGTGGGTTGGATGTGCAGGGAGGTCATCCCCACTGGTCAGGAGCATCCTGTCCCACCAGCCACCAGTGGTCCTTGCTTTTCCTACTGGTACCTTCCCAGGCAGGTGAAAGTAGGCTGGAACAGCCCAGGAATGCTGTGCTGGCCGGCACAGAGGGATGCAGGGATGCAGCCATGCCCTGCTCACTGCTCAGAGGGAGGAGAGGCTCGGGAGGCGTCAGAGCTGTGCCAGTTGCTTGGCAACTCCCCTGCAAATCTCTATCCTGTCAGAAGACATTTTTTCCAGTGATTTGGATGGGTTTCACGGGCACAGGATCCCGCTGGGATGATCAGGTGATTTTAAGAAACCACCCATTGTACCTGGAGAGGCCACGCACCCACTTTGGACACATCTCAGCCACACAGCGGCTCCTGAAGGGCACAGCAGAGCAGGGAGGGCTGTGAGGGGATGATGAGGCTTCCTGGGGTTCCTACACCTCCATTTAAGCCTCTGCTCAGGGACCACATTGCTCTACATCATCTGTGTCCTAGCAAACAACAAGGGATGGAGTACACCCACCCTCTCCTATCTGCAGGCAACCCATGGATGGGATGTTAGCCACCTCTGGGGGGGAATGAGGGATGGATATGAGCCCAGGTGAGCTTCTCCCCAATCTCTTTGGCTCTCTAGGCTGAAGGAGAAGCTGAAGCAGGCTGATTCCAGCTCAGTCTTTGTGTCTCTCCATCACTGCAAGAGCAAGGCTGCCATGGTATCACCCCCTGCTGATCCCAGCCAGGCTTTCCTTTGACATCCCATGCTTCAACCACCCTTCAGTCCATATCTTGAGCCCCAAACTGAGTAGTAAATCCTGACCTGGAAATCCATCTAGCTTCTCTGTGACTGCCCACTATCTGTGGTCTGCACTTTGCGTGCAGAGAGGAAGGAGAAGGAAGATGGGCCCGGGTTGTTCCCAACATTTGATGGAGAACAAGTAAAGCAGAACACTGGGGGCCATGCTGGGTTTGGCAGGGGAATCTTAACAAAAAAGCGGGAAAACAGCCCTAAACCACTGCCAAAAAGGCTGGATCCTGGCACACAGAGCATCTCTGTTCATCTCCACTTTGCTCCACTCCTACATTTCCCATGGGAGATGCTCCTGGCTTTGTCACCTTCGAGCTGCAGGAGCCCAGCATCACCATCACCATCAGCAGTTGTCATCCAAGAGAGGAAGGATGAGCCATCCACAGCTCCCTTTAACCCCCTCCGCACTTCAGCATGAGCCCATTTGTGTGGGAGCTGATCCTTCTGCTCGGAGCTAATGAAGAGGGAATTTCCTCAAGGGAAATAAAATGGCCTCAGCCTGAAAAGGCTTTTCTCGCCTGGATTTTTTGGTTGGGAAGAGCGGCTGGAATTTTCCTCTCGGCTCTGCTGACACAACCCCTTCTCCTCCAGTGTGGGAGGGGAATTTGGCCCGCTGATCCTCTGTGCCAAGTTTAGATCGGGATAATGATATACTGTTCGGGTTTCTATAGATTCTCAGGTCACTTTGCAAACATGAATTAATCTTGACAACGCAGCTGCGAGGAAATGGAGGTTTTATTGTTCCCGATTTAAAGAGAGGGAAACTGAGACCTGGGGAGCACAAGCTTTTCACAAGGTTGCACAGAAAACAAGCAATGGAGGCTGGGAGCAAACCCAGGGTCCCGAAAGCCTTTCCGCTCCTCGCCGAGCTGCAGAGGCTCCTTCCCACACAAACCCGTTCTGGAGCATCGTTTTACACCAGCCCAAAATGTAACTCTCTTTTTATATTTAGCTCCCAGGTTCTGTAAAGGGACGTTATGTAACAGACCTCAAGTGTGGCATTTTATAATTTACCAGCTCAACTTGTGCTGCTTCTCGAAACCCGCCTGTGCACTGTATTCGCCGGCTCCTCCTTGCCCATCTCCTTCTGAGCTGGCAGAACATCCCACTGGGCACCCATCTGTGGTTTTAGAGCCCCTTGGCGTGCCACCCCAGCCCGCCACGCTGGCTCTCAGGCAATTAGTGCTGTCGCCAGCTCCATTTTTATTGCTGAGTTCTTTGCTCCTGCAGGAGGAGAGGACGTCACTGGATGTGCTGCTCTCGGAGGGCAGGCACAGCCCTCGCTGGTGGAAAATCCTCTTTTGGGTTGCAACAGGGTCCAACAGGCTCTGAAATCCCCAGGGAGGGTGGGAGAGCACTCAGGCCCCTCTGCCCAGCTGGTCTCATCCGTCTATCCCTCCAAGGTATCCCCAAATGTGGAAGTGTGTGAGGTGATGCAGCAGCCAGCCAGCACCATGCGGTGATGCCCCGCTGCCACACGGCCCCTGTATCCCTGCTGCTCCCACTGCCAGGCACACCAGGAGGGCTGTGGACCCCTGTGCCTCAGAAATGGGGGCTTCACACCCTGGGATGCGCCCCTGGGGAGGAGAAACCCAACCCCAAGCTCCGGAGGCCACCCGGTGTCTTTGACGCTCAGTGCTCCCGACAGCCTGCCTGGTCCCGTCCGGATCTGCCGCTCCGGTCCAGCGCGGGAGCCTGACGCCCTGGGAAGGCCCCTCGTGGCCACACACTTGTCCCCACACGTGTCCTTGCTCTGTGACTGACAGTGAGTTAAGCACGGACCCACCGGAGCGGGAAGAGCACGTGTCCTAATGGTGAGAGCTCAGCCTGCTCCCTCTGCCCGCAGCAACCTGGTGCTCTGGGCTTGGCAGAGAGATTTTCCAGCAGCTCCTCTGCTCTGGAAGCAAGATCCTGCCTGGACACAGCTGGTCCTGCCAGGGGACAGTAGTTTACTCCAGCACAGAGCAGAGCTGGCAAATACCAAACCACAACCACACTGGCAGCCCACAGACTCCTGTCCCATCTGTGTATTGAAGCTTCTCAACACTCTGGATTTCTGGTGACTGATGAAGAGTTTGGAAATCTGGGGAAGAAGAAGGTACCGGCCTTTGGGATCCGTCTCTGCTGTCATCCAGCCTGGGAGGCTGCAAAGGGGCACTGCAGGTAAAGCACCATTGCAGGGCTGACACCTCCAAGGTGAGCTGCTGCTGCTGGCAGGACAAACACGACTGACAGCGTTCCTGGCTTCCATCCTTGCCTGCAGGCAGAGGCAAGGAGACACATTAAGGAATATTTGCTGAAGTGGAATGGAGCAGGGTGCCCTGGCTCACCCCAGCTCACCCCTCAGCCCCTGTGCTGCTGCTGGGGCCTGGGACAAGCCAACAGCAGCCCTGGGTGGGCAGATGGACGGACAGACAGCCCTGATGGACCGACAGACAGCCCTGCTGTGCTCATCTCCAAGCCAGGATAACAAAGTGACCTCTCACTTCTTTCAGCTGAGCTGAGCAATAACATGGAATGGCCTTAAATCCTGCGTGTGCCTTTTCCAAGACATTATTTCTGTAATAATATATATCAGCTGCAGCTCCCTGGAAGTTTTGCCATAAGCTCTGGTGCTGATAAGCAGTGAGAGCTCATCCAGCTGCTTCTTTCCTTCTCCCTCCAAAAATCAGACACTTAACTCCCAGATTATTTTAACCCTCAACATCTGCAATAAACAGCAGAAAGGACTTGGTGTGTAGCTCGGAGAGGGACGAGGAAATGACCAGAAACTTCAAATCCTGAGCTGAAAATACTGTTTTGCTAAAAATACACGTTCAGGCTGTTTGAGCTCATGAGCCTGTCCCTGCCCTGGGAGCTGAGTTTCAGTCACATCACTGAACATCACCATCAAACAAGTGAAACAGAAGAGCATTAATTAATCAGGCAGTTGACAGCACAGCATTTAAAGGCTGTGCTTGAGAGAACCTGGAGCAGCGAGCAGAGGATTTAGAACATCACTTCATGCTCCCACTGCACCCGAGGGGAGTTGGGGACACCCCGCAGCCCGAAAGGCACTTCCAGAGCAGGATCAGTGGCAGCACAGGGATGTGTTCACCCAGCCTGGGCATATATGATAGTTTCCATATTAATCAGAGAACAATAAAAAACACCAAACAGAAACGAGCTCGCCAGCGTGGCCGAGCTGCCACCACAGTATCGAGTGTGTTGTTATCCTGGCTCTTTGCACCCCTGGGATTCCCAAGCCCTCCTTGCAGCCTGGTTTTTAGCCCCGGGGAATTCAGCAGCGGTACCGCAGTTTCACCAAGTGACTCACGGCTCTTCACCTTTAGGTTTTATTCCCTCCCCGCTCCCTGCTTTCTCATGCAAATGTTACTCTGCGGCTCCAGGAGCGTTTCTGGCATCTCCTGCTGCTGCTGGAAGTCTGGATGAGACGGGGCAGGTCCCTTCACTAGCTGGGGCTGGGAAGGCACTGCAAAATGCACACTTGATAATAAGTAAATGCATAATAAAAATAAGTGAAATCTGGGAAAAAAGTAAATTTATTAGAATGTGTCTGTTGTCAAACAATGTAACACCGCAGGGAAAAGCTGCTGGTTTGTACCACCTCCTTCTTCATGGATGGCACCAGGGACTGGAGAACCTGGTCACAGCACAAGGGACATCAGGCAGCATGGCAGGGGGACACCCACGTCTGGAAAAGGTCATTTGAGCAACCAAAATTTAAAATGGTGCAGGGAGAAGGAAGACACAGGCAATGATGGCTGCTTGCCTTGTTTTAACCTATTGCCCACACTTACACTGCTGTGGGAAGAGAGAGAGATGGTGTTGATGTGGGTTGAAACAGCAGCAAAGACTAAGCAGAAAAGCTGTGGCTGCCCCATTCCTGGGAGTGTTCCAGGCCAGGTTGGACAGCGCTTGGAGCAACCTGGGATAGTGAAAGGTATCCCTGCCCATGGCAGAGGCTGGAATGAGATGGGCTTTAAGGTCCCTCCCAACCCAAATCGTTCTGGGATTCTGTGACTGGGAGAAGCAGCGTGTGCTCGTGGCTTCACAGAGACTGTGAAGGCACCTCATCATCAGGGCAGGCTCCACAGCATCCAGGACTGGTGTCTCCAGGGTCTTCAAGTCACCCCAGGGCTCCTGCACAGACCCCAGCGATGAGCAGATCTTGGGGGTCAGCCAAGGGTCAGCTTGTATCCATCCCAAATTCTTCCCCCGTATCACCGGTCCCAGCACGTGCCGTGGACTTCCTTACTCAGCTGGGAAGGGCAGTGACCTTGCCTCTGCTTCTGCCTCGTGTGTGCCAAATCACATCTATAAAAGGGAGAAAAGTTCAGCTGAAAAATACGGCTCACCTTTTTATAGAAGAACATGGGATCCGTTACGTTCCAGCTGAAACCCTTCCAACAATCCAGGTGGGACTTCTTCTATATATACATCTAAATAAAAACATTTCTTTAAAAATAAAATAAAAAAAAAAAAAAAAAAGAAAGAAAGAAAAGGGAAGAGGGGAAAAAAAAAAAAAACCAACAAAAAAAGAGCTCTAGCAACTATCCCATGCCAAGAAAGACATTTAATTGAAGCCACACAAAAGGCAGTCGGTGTCACCAGCAACGGCACTTCTATCGCCTCCAGAAACCCTGATGCACGGATCCAAACCCAAGGATGAATGTCAGCTGTCAGGTCCCTACGGCTCTGCAGTGACCTACATGCTGCTGAGAAAAAAAACCACCCAACACTTGTTTGAGGCTGTGCTGGAAGAAGTGACAAAGGTGGCACTTGGCAGAGCAGGGGGGTCGCCGAGCTGGGAGCTGGGGTGAGGCATCCCCTACACAGGCACTGCCTGGAGTGAAGCCCCTCTCCTGGGGAGCTTGTGGTGTGAATCCAGCTTTCACTGCTTCCTTCCTCATCCCCTGATAGAAGAGTTAAATTCACAGCAAGAACTCTGCAGGCAAGTCAAAGGGTATTGGAGAAGGAGTGAGAGTGGAGCCCAAGGGCTGGAGGCCACCAAGGCGTGAGCCTTTGGTGGAGGCTGCAGAGGAGCAGAGTGTGCACATGCATGAGGAGTCTTTGATTCCCAGCAGGGTTTCTCCATCTCTGGAGATGTTCCTCCTTCACCTCTAGAGACTCGTATTTCAGGCTGAACCACCTGGGAAGAAGTGGTTGTGCTGTGAAGTGTCCCTCTGAAGAGGTTTGCCAGAGAAGTTACAATGGTGCAAGTTGTCATCAGATAACTTCAGGCACGCACAAACTTTCACAAACTACTTTCCTTCTAAAATTCTGCCTTGTGGCCTCAAAATTCACTTTTCCCCCTCGTGCACAACAGGAAGGACCTGTCCCTGCATCAGGTTTGGCCACATTGCACATACAGAATCAATGGGAGCTTTGGGAGGTTGGTCTGATCCTCGTAGGGAAGGTAGACTCACACATGGGGTGTCTCTTCTCTGCCTGGATGGGAATCTGGTGACAAGATGTAATGATACATTCGAACCCTGAATGCATCCTTGAATCATCAAAGCTGTTCTGAACTCATCCTGTGATCTTTATTTTACCCTTTAGGTGGAAGGAACGGACTGTCCGTGCCCACAGCCATTCACTGCGAGGTACAAGCTTAACATCAGCCATCCGTGTCCGACTGGCTGACCCGGAGCTGATGCAATGCTGAGATCTCACCCAGTCCCAGCCTGAATCTCACCCACTGCACAAACATGCAGGGCATTCTTACTGCAAACAAGGCAATCTACTTCTAAATTGCAAAGAAATCACGTGAAATAAAACACATGGAGGGAAAGAAAGAAAATCGAGATCCCAGAGAGCAGGGACTGGAACAAAAGTGGCAAGTTTCCAAGGCTCCCTTTTCACCCAGATTAGTGTTTCCAACTCTCTGGTCTCACCTGCTGCCTGGCAGTGGACATGTGCGTGGAGATTTACGTAGAAGGCCAATTTATTGGCTAAACCCCACCATTGTGCTCACTATCGTTCGCAGCACTTGGATTTGTCACCACATCCAAACCGAAACACTCATGATTTGTCACCAAAGACACCCAGCTGGAGACTGGCGTGGGAGAGAGCCCGGCTCCAACCCCTTGGATCTGTTTCTGCCATCACCCTGAGATGGGATTGCAGCTCTCTAGGTTGTGTTTGCTTTAAACCAGCTCCCAGCAGCACCTGAAGCACGTGGGTGCCGTGGGGAGCCTTGCCCACCTTTCCATCAAGTCCACCCTCTCTGCTGCTGGGCTGAGCCCCCACAGCCTCTCCGAGGGGTTCCAGCAGTTTGCCTGAATGGAGCCACCTATGACGTGGAAGAGAGAGCAGCCCAAGAGAAGGAGGGATTCCTCAAGTTGCTAAAGGCATCCTCTGGATGCGGGTGCAGGTTTTTGAGCCAAGAACACGGCTCAGCACGACTCAGGCTGAGGATTCCAGAGGGGTTTAATCCGTTTCATACGCAGTCCCTCAATCGGATAATTGCCATTAATTAAACAGGCTTGAACTCTGGCCATGCTCTCTTGGAGACCTGGAGAACGTGCTCTTGGAAGTGGCTGCGTGCCCAGGAGAGCCAGTGTGGGACCACATTTGCTGCCACAAGGCAGCTGTGACAAAGGCACAACTGTTGGAATGTCCTGGACACCTGATCCCAAGGGATTCCAGGGCAGAGGGTACCCCAGCAGCTCACAATGGTGTGCCCAAACTGTGCAGACAAACCAGAAAGGAATCCAGGGATCAAAGGTGATTCCAGCCCCAGATCCCTCTGAATCCAATTTTGGCGCAATGTTATGTAAGAGCAGCCCGGCTCCTGAAAACCTGCCAGGCAAGGAGGAGGTGAGAATAGAAACAAATAAATAAGCACACGTGGCAGCTAATTCCACAGTGGACCATGTTCCCAAATGCTGCATCTAAGCAGAAATTCCAGGTGTCCAAGAGCCATCAGTGGGATTGCTCTGGATGTTCAGGAGCATAAGGGAAAACACAACCTGGATCAGCAAGCCACTGCCCTCTGAACATTTGTTACCTGTCCCAGGTGCACCTTCCTTCAGGCACATGCAGGTAGGATTTCCCAGATATTTCACCTGCATTTTCAAATCCTTGGTGCATTTAGGGAAATCCAGGGTACATGAAAGGTCTCTTTCTTGCTCCTGCATCTTACGTTCAGAGATGTGTCTCCTGTCGGACTCTGCAGAGGCACCAGAGACACAGCAGCTGTTTTACCAACAGCAAATCATCAGACTTTCATCTTATTTCCACTTTCCTGTGACAGCCCTTCTGATCCTCTTTTTTCATCAGGTTTAATTAGAGAAGCAGCTCAGCCTGGGAGCAGAGCTGTGTTGGGGTAAAATCCGAGGCCGTGTCCGGGCTGCTAACAGCATTTCTGGCCAGTGCAATGAGGAACATCCACGAGGTGCTTTCCTCATGCCACATGACACTGCAGCTGCACCAAAACGTCCCACTTTGAGGAGCAGTTGCCTCTCCTTGTTTTCCAAGGTCTGCTCCACTCCCATCCCCCTGTACCACCACATCCAGGTGTAGAAAGCAGCTCCATTCCCCAACGCCTCCTTCCCCCGCCCCAGCACAGGGAAAAAGCAGATTGTCCTCACCCCGCCACAAACCAGCTGGAAAAGGGCCAGGAAGGCCCTTTGCTGGATGTGCAGCACTGGCTGCTGCCCATGTTTTTCCCTTTCCCCTCAGCTGAGCCCCGTGGAAGCCCTCAAGAACTTTCTAGCTGGTTATGAAACTGGCTTTGGCGGAGCACAGAGATTCCTGACAAAGAGGGGAGGCCGGGGCTCCGCTCGGTGCCAAAGCGGCGTCAACTGATCCGCTACGGCTGTTCTGCACTTAAAGTAGGACAAAGCCTCCTTTGGAGCTGTTTCTTCTCTTTTTCTAAGCAATCACCACACTTGCCAGGGATGCTCAGCCACAGACAGGACACGTCAAAATGGCTCTTGTGCCTGGTGTAGCCTTAAAAGTCAGATTCATATCCGAAGTCCACCAGGAGGGTGGTATGTGCTGTGTTTTCTTAATCCAAGCAGCTGTAGCAGGAAAAATCCTGTTGTGGTCACTGCTATATGAGAAAAAAAAGTGACTTAGGACATTTTTACATGAGAAGGATTTTATTGGTAGTATTTCTGCCAGTTTGAGCCTTCCAAAGCTCACCGACTTTCCATTTGAAAATGTTTTCTTCAGAAACCCATGAAGTACACCAACTTTTAATAAATAAATAAAAAAAAACCAGTGGTCGGGGGGAGGAATGGCAAATCATATTTCTCCCATGTCCAAATAAGCTGTCTCTAAATTTTCCAAGCTGAATCTTTTAACATCAGTTATCAAAAATTTTGACAAACTTGAGATGGACTTGTCATCGTTGTTGACAGTTGGGGGCGGGGGGAGATTTCGGAGGGAAACCATCTGTTGAGGCTGGGAAACAGTGGAAATCAAGGCCTGGCTCTGGTGTGCCGAGCACAGTCGTGAGAAGAGAGAGTGTAACGGAGTCTCCAGCAGGAATCTTGTTGCTGGTTGTCTGGGAATGAGGCCTCATTGAGCTTCTGCATGTGGTTTGACTCCTCGGAGAGCCCCGAGGCGATGCCGGAGGCTCGGGAGCAGCCGCCAGCCCCGAGCTCCTCGCCAGGTCCCTCACAATCCACGGGGTTTGTTGCTGCAGGGAGATCGTGGCACCGTGTGTTTTGTAAATAAAACATGACACTAAGAAAACTCCAGCCCGTGCGTCATCAGCTCCCTCTGGAAAGGGACACAGACCCTTCCATCTCCAGCTCATCCTCGCGGCTGTTCCAGCTGCTCCTCTTTTGTCTGACAAATTGGCACCCTCCATCCCCAAAAACTCTGCAGCAGCTGGGATTTGGGGGGGGGGGGGGTGGTAGCAAAATATTTTGGGCGTCAAAATCAAGAATAGAGTGCAGAAAGGCTTTATCTTGCCTGTAACACCAGGTAATCTGGATGCAAACAGTAGGAGTTATGAAAACATTGAAGTGCTGGCTGTGGGTCAGGTTAGGAAAAATAACATCTGACCCACAAGTCACCCAGCCTTGTTTTGGCAGTGTTTGAACAGCCTGTGTAGATCTTTGTTTGAAATGTACACAAACACACTGAATTTCACAGGCTTAGCAAATATGTCATTCAAGGCGAGGGGAAGTGTGGATTTCTTAGGACCCCACCTATGGACAGGGATAAAATACATGTGTGTGTATGTAGTGTAAATATGTATTATGCACACAGTATATATATATATATATTTATATATATACAGAACAATAATGAAATCTCATTTTTCTGCTGCAGGTGGGCAGGTATTATATATATAATATAGATATATATTTAAACTTAACCAGATTATTAGCAATCATGCAATAGCAAAGCGGCATGTGCATGAGAGAGTGAGGACAAATCACTGGGGAAAGATATTTTACACGGAGGTTTCCAAGGAATGTTACCAAAGTGGTCATTTGAGGAATTTCAAGGGGGGAAAGAAGGAAAAGACACAAAGGTCTCAGAGCTGTGAGCGAGGCAAATCATACATCATCATGTATTTAGCAAAGTAGGATGAAAATTGTAGACAAATAGAAAGAAGGGGTGGAGATGTTGGTATATGAACAATGAGCTTCAAAATTAGGGAATGCTTAAAGCCCATGGGCAGAATTTAAGGACAAAGGGATTTCCCTGGTTGTTCCCTCTCTGGAAATAAATCTGTTCCCCCTCTGGAAATAAATCATTGTTGTGAGCAACACCAGAGAAGAAAATACTTTCAGGATATTTATAACACCTTGGCTGGGTCCTTTTTCTAATCAGGGCATGGGGCGAGGCTTGTTTCTTCCAGCAGAGAAAAGTTGACTTATTAAAAAGATAATTTTGCTGTGGCATTTTAATACCGCTGGCTGTCCATGGAGTTTATGGCTCTTAAGGAAGGGTCCTTGCTTTTTATGAGAACAAGAAAGACCCTGAGCAAAAATCCAGCCCCTCCAAATAGGACCCCAGGCATTGGCAGCGGCCTTTGGGACTTGGAGCTGTAACAAGTCTCGTTGGTTATCAAGGTGATGACGAGGCCTCAACAGATTCACATTTATGTGTCATTTCTCTTCTTCCCTCCTGGCTAAACCTCTTTTAACAAGAATTGACAGTGCTTTGGACCTTGCCTGATATGGTTCAGCAAGTGAGGCAGATTCTTTGCCCTCACCAGTGTCTTTTGAAGAGCTGGATCCTTCCCTCCAGAAATACAGGAGTTTCCAGCGAATTCCCAAGTGCATCTCCTGGGTTGCTGAGCTCTCCCCCTCCATCCCATTTCCCAGAGCATCGACGAGAGTGAAAGCAACTCAGGACCCCACTAAAGGTGCTCGGATCCCCACAGGACTTGTCCCTGGAGAGGGGGTAACAGCTGAGATAAGAAGGTATTTTCAGCAAGGAAAACAAGGCCAGGAAGGTTCCTCTGGAAACATAGGACCAATTTTCCTTGTTAAATAATTCAGCTAAGTCCAAGAGAACAACTCGCCCCGCAGAATTAGAAAGGATTTGAAAGAGAAAGAAAGCATTCGGTGCAAGAGCCGGAGGGGGCCGTTCCCCGGGAAGGTGCAGCACAAAAATAGATGCAAATCTGCAGAGGCTGTCACGTTGAAGTAAATCTGAAGTAACTCTATTGTTTTCAACGGGGTTACTTTGGGTTTACACCAGCGTGACTAAGATTAGCATATCAGCCTGGGCGTGCTCGTTACGATAAGGTTCGCTCGGGGAAATCAAGCGTTGAGGCTGCGATGGCAAGGGGCAAGAGCCTGCGTTCCAGGTAGACTCTGCATCCTCTTATCTCCTTCCTCCCGCAGACCTGAGGTGTGCTGAGACTGCAAGTCCTTTGCTTTATCGCCCGGACGGATTCCGAACTCTGCTCCGGCCCCGCCACAGCAATAAGCCGTAATGAATACTGTATAACCGCCGGCAGGAGGAACCCGCCAGGCAGAGTGGGAGCAATCCACGCCGGGAGGGGAGGGGAGGGGAGGAGGAAAGAGCTTGACACAGCCGTCCCTGCGAATTAAAGTAGGAGTAAATAAAGCAATTAAACAATATTCAATCAGAGACGCAAAGCGAGCAGTGGGAAAGGCCCGCACAGCCCGTCTCCCTGGCAAACGTGCTCCGGGTCGTGAGCACAGCCTCGTTTAATTGTTTGTAGCCAAGCTGGAGCTACGTACAGAATAAACTAGTGGAAGCGTGAAATAAAATAGCGGGATGCTTTTGAAAGAGGAGGCTGATTTCTTCACCCCTAAGGATTTTAAAGTGCTGTGTGTCTGTTTCTGAAGTATTTGTGGGGCAGAGCTGCGTGTCTGAAGGTGCTCTGGAGCTGAAGGGCTGCTCCGGCCAGGTTGCCTCCAGCTGTGAGGCAGCGGTGGCTGGGTGTGAGGTGAAGGATATGAGGGATGTGTTCGCTCTGCCCTAAAATGGGGTGGACAGCACCAAAACCCCTCCTGTACCCGCTGTCTCCCTCACGGCGTGCAGGGACAAGGCGTTGGGGCACGTGGGGCTGGGGGAACCAGGTGAAGGCGATGGTGGCCCCTTCCAGTTCCCTGCACAGCCCAGTCCTCAGGGACCCTACATGGGACCCTTTCTTCACATAGAGGGTGATTAGACACTGGAAAGAGCTGCCCAGGGAGGTGGTGGGGTCACCACTCCCGGAACTGTTTAGGGCAAGACTGGACATCGCAACGGTCTAGTTGACAAGGCGGTGACCGGTCATAGGTTGATCGGCCGATCTCGCAGGTCTTTTCCAGCCTCACCGTCTCTGTGACCGCCACCACCGGCCCCACAACGCGACAGCCGCGACAGCCGCGACAGCAGCAGGCGGCACTGCCGCACTACTTCCCCTGCCGGCAGCGGAAGGATCCCGCGAATTCCCTTTAGGCCTCTCTCTCTTCCCGCCCGGCCTAGAAACGGTTCCCGGGGAGGCGCCTCGCGCGCGCGTGGTATCCGTGCGCGGGGCTGGCTCGCGGAGGGGACGGCGGCCATTTTGTTCGGAGCTGGGTCTGCGCTGAGGGGGCGGGCGGGGGGGGGGGACGGAGAGAGCGAGGGGAGACGCGGAGTGGGAAGGGCAACAACGAGACGGAACGAGGAGAGAGAGAGGGAGAGAGAGAGAGGGGGAGAGAGAGACGTGGGGCCGGCCAAGCCGCGAGCGGAGCGGCGGGGAGGGCTCCGCCCGGCCACTGAGAGGCGATGGCGGATATAGACAAGCTCAACATCGACAGCATCATCCAACGGCTGCTGGAGGGTGAGGGTCGGCGGGCTGCGGGTGGGGGTGGCGGCCGGGCCTGTGCGCCGCGGCGGGGGCACCAAAATGGAGGGGCTTGAGGCGCTTTGTCTGCCCGGGGTCGCCGCCGCCTCCCCCTGCCCGGCTCTGCCCCAAACCCCAGCCCCAACTTTCCCCTCAGCCCGCGTGTTTCCGACGTGTTTCTGCCCCCCGATCCCCCCCTCCCCCCTCCCCGTGCAATGCTGTCCCCCTGCAGCTCTCGGGGAATGCTTAGTTCGGTATTATTTTCGTGGGAAGGTGTTTTTGAAAAAAAAGCCGGGGGCGTTCTCTCTGCCTCTCGCACATGCACGTGGGGTCAGGGCTTGGCTCGGCAGCCGTGGGGCTCTGCAAATAAAGACCCAGCGCGTTTAAAGAGTGTTTCGGCAGCTTTTCAGCAAGTCGGGAGGGATCTGCCGTGGGTTTTGGTGTACCCTGGGTTTAGCTTTGATTAGCTGCTCGCATTAACGCTGCCACAGGATTTTTGGCTCTTAACTCGTAACATATGGTGGGGTTTTAGGTGTGAATCGAGGGTTGGGTTTTGGTCTTTCAGGCAGTCTGTGGAAGGGCTCATTGTCTGGTGGTGGTGGTGCTTTGGGGGTGAAAAGAGTTGCCTGGGAGTTCCTAAATCAAGGGAAAACCTGGAAGTCGCAGGGGGTGTCTCCAGCATCATCCCTTGCAGGGGTCAGCACTGGACCGGGATTGACTGATTTTAGGGCAAAAGGCTGAGAAGTGGCCAGTGAAAAATTCTCTTCCAGGCACCAAGGAAAATCATAATTATTCAGAGAGGGAAGCTGTGCTGATCCAGCCTCATTTCATGTGTGTCAGGGCAGGCATCTCATCTGGACTCGCACTCGAACAGCTTGGTCAGGGATTTAACTTTTTAACATTTGGCAGAAAGTCATCTGGGATGTTGCTGAGACAAATGGTGAAGAAATGCCTTTCTTACACACTTTCCCTTTACAGGATTTTGCTTGTGTAATGCTCACATAGCAAAAAGTCAGGCAGAGGAACAAGAGTGCTATTCTAGAAATTATTTGGAGTTAAAAATCCTCTGGATGAATTAGGGGATTACAGAATAAGTAAAAGTAAATGGGGTTTTTCCTCTGATCCGTTTTGGGGTTTGCCTGTTACCAATTTAAACTGCCCTGGTTTCAATTATTTAAAGACTTCCCTTCATAAAGTTAGACCAGGATTTTCCTGAAACTCCAGTAGTACAACTTGTAAATGTCAGGTCTTGTATGTCATATGTTTGGTGAGGTATTAATACATGCCCAGGTATTGGTCACAGTTCTTACTGATTTTTCCCTAGTGCCATTTTCTCAAAGCGTAAATTCTGAATATCAAAAGCACGGAATAAAATAATCCTAGAAAGAGACCTGAATGCTTTTGAATTACTCCTCTTGTTAAGTTTCAAAAAGCAGTGAGATATACAGTGACAAATTAAGTTCTTACCCAGTTTGTATCAGTATTAGATGTTTGGAGCAGATAAGGATTCACAAATCAGGCTTCAGGAGGTTTATTGACATCTTTTAACAGATGCTTCCTTCAGCTGCAGATGTTACCTGAGGTTGCATCAGCTGCCAGAACTGAAATTAATTTTTGTCCTTTATTAATATTTCAGTTGGGATTTTGGATTCCTTGAGGCAATGATTGTGTTTCAATATTTAAAACGATTAGCAGTGTTAGTGACCTGTGCTAGGGCTTTTTTTGCTTTTATTAAATGTCTGTTATGAACATGCCAGACAGTAATGATTGACCTTTGTGACAGTCTGTCATTTTTATCCCTTTTTTCCCCCCCTAAAATGATGGTGCATTTCAGCAAACACTGCATTTTTAACAGAGTGTTAAATTGTGCAAATCGCTGTGCAATTCTCTTGGGTTGTTTAAAATTAACTTGACTCATCCTTTTCCTGAAATTATTAAGGTCTGGCCAGGTAGGTGACAGGACTGAGCTTCCAAGGTGGAGATCTGCAGGGTATTAAATGGCAGGGGGAACAGTATCTGAAGCATGTGTAAGGATTCTCGTCCTATTTAGATTCAGAGCAAGCAAATTACACTTTTTCCGTGCAGTTCTGGTAGAACCACTGATTAATGTTAGTTTACAAAGTGTGGTGTGCCTGTACCCGAGCCCTGTGTCAGGTGATCTCCCCTTCAGACAAGGTTGCACACAGATTAACATCATACTCAAGCGTGAAAACACTGCAAAATCTGGTTTAGCAATCAGAGCACAAACTGAGTTGCTGAAATCCTTGTGCAAGCTTTAATTTCAGAGCAATTTGATATGTCATTTTAGCTCTCTTCAAACTTTAAATACTCTGATATTTTTATAGCAGTTAGCTTTAGGTGATTTTGCTAATGAAATGTAAAGGGTATGAACAGAGGGGTTATCCCTTTTCAAAGGTAACAAATTGAAGTATTAAGGAGATTCCTGGTGAAACAGTAGAAATCAGTGAGCAAATACAGTTAGGCAGGGTTTTGTTTTATCATATGCACTGTTGGAAGAAGCAGTGATTCTAATGGTCGAGGCAAAGTGAAGGGTGAATAATAAATTACTCTTGCTTTTGCCCTTAATATGGGGTATTAATAATGTATTTGTGAGGGATTTTAGTTGTTCCCTACCCTGACTCCTCTGGTCAAATGAGGTTATTCTTACTTTTCCCCCAAAAAGTGGATATTCTCCCACTTACATTAGGCTGGCTGGCTGAAATTATTAGTTTGTTCTTTAAAAGGCCTGGAAGTGTATGCTTCAGCTTCTCATTCTAAGGTAAATATTTGAAGAGCCTTTCTTGCTCTGAATGTTTATGGTACAGAGCCATTTGGCATTGAAGTGTCACAAAAAACAGTTTTCAGCAACATTGTTCTCAACCTTGGAAAAATGTTCAGTTAAAACATTGAACATGCTGATCTCTTTGTTTGCTGGAGTTGAATTTATATTTGTTCCCTTCTTTACCAAGGAGGGTTGTGTTCTGCTGGGAGCAATCTCACCAGTACAGGGTGTCTACTTTTGTCACTTTTAGTAACTGTAACAATCACAAGAACGAGGCTGCTAAAATACAGTAACTGATAGTATCCTGCCCTGGGTATTAAAATGTTTCCTGAGTATCCTTGACAGTGGATGAAAGCTTGAATGTTGATGGCCATAACTCACTTTCCTGAGGAATAAGAAGGGACAAAGGTGAGAGCAGATTAGTCCCCTTCTGGCAGGAGTGCTGTGGGCAGCGACTGTGCTTCAGAGCTTGCAGCTGTGTGTGTCTGCTGAGTTAAAACTCCCAGGAGCCAAGATCCGAAACAAGCTCCTTGTAAGATGGAAAATCAGTGGCACCTGTATGGTCTTGGAAAAGGTTCCAGGAAATGGCAGAATTCCTGCTCAGCTCCCAGAAAAGAATGAGTGGCAAATCCTGAGATTCCCTGAGCGTGAGTGTGGCTTCCTTTCTGTGTGGTGTCAGATGGTGTTCCTATAACCTGAGCCCCTTATCCATTTCCTTCATCGAGTGAGTTGGCAGCTTTTCCAGATAAGGAGGGTCTGGTTTGGAGCTCATAGTAACCTATTTAGAAAACAAGATTGAAGTGCATTAGTCTTACCATGGTAACGATAAATAACAGGGTAAAATAACAGCATTTCAACAGACACAAGTGAACCCAAGTTGGAATGTGCTTCTGAAAATGTTTCCTGTGCTGCATGCTCTGCAAGCACTAAGGGAAAACTAATGAATGGAGGCCACTCTGCAGAAAGCCATGCAAGGATAGAATGGTGGCAGCCATTCTGAAAGCTCAAATCCTGGGTAGTGCACTAAAATCAGCAAAAAGACTCTTAAATCTTCAAACATTTCTGTTTATACACCCACAGATTTCTATTCCCAGTAAAGCCTGTTGTAGAGCTGTCAAGGAGATATTCTCTCTAATTTGCTTTAAATGGGGAAAGATTATCATCCAGTTATTAAAAATAGTTGAGCTAAAGAGCATGGATAAACTTTTGCTGACAACAGAGAAGGCCATTTCTTACAAATGCAGTTCTCTGAATTCTTTTTCACCTTTCTGCTAAGTACAGCATTAACTGGGTCTGCAGCATTGCTTGTTCTTTAGCTTTGTGTACTGAGATAAGAGTCTGATTCTCAGAGATGTTAATCTGAAATGTCTCACATTTCACTTGTGGGTGAGTTGGGATGCTGTGGATGAGGTTTCTCATGGACAAGCAGCACTTTTTGTCCTCTAAACATATAATTTTCCATAGTTTGTGTAGCTTAATGTTAATTGTTTCCTGCTGTGGTGCAGCAGTTTCTAGGAGTGGGAAATAGAAACTCTCAATTCCAAAACTGAGGATTAGATTCTTATCAATGCCACGGATTCAGTAAGTCTGCTAAATTCAGTGCTTGTTGCCCAGTCAGTGAAGGGGAGGAATTTGTCATCTCTGAGTGTTTGTGATCAGTGTTTGTGACCTGTTGCTCCCCATCTGTCTGCATGGGGAAGTACATTACAAGATGAAAAATTTGCAGTCGTGCAGAATCTTCCATTTGATAACACTGCTGTGAACTTGTGACATACTAGAAAGCAGACTGGAACTTTTTCTTTTTTAGAGGCTTTTACAGAGGAGTTGCCTTTCCATTTCAGTTTTGAATTTGAAGTGATCTGATCAAAGCTGGTAGTGCCTCCAGTAAAGCAAAACCTTTTTTACATCAACCACTTTCAAGTTATTTATTCCCTTTGTGCCTGTGGTGCAAAACTGACTGTGAAACTGTCGTTGGGAACTGCTAAAAAGATTAAAACCAACCTGCAGTATTTTTGGAAATGTCACTGGGATTGCAGGCATCTTAATGTAAAATATGGTAAAACCGAGAGACTTGTTTAATAAGCCAAAAAAATTAACTGACCTGCAGATAGAATGTTTTCCTTAAAACATTTTCTGTAGGACAGGTTAATTTTCTCACTTCAGTTGGCAGCTTTTCAACTTCTTTTAATGCAGTACTGAAGGGAAATGAGATGTTTGGATCACTGAAATTTCTGGCATTTTTGAACTTTCTGCTATTTTTGAATACTTTCCTAATTATCATCCCTTTCATAATAACCTTGAGTGACGTCAAGGACTGTGGCACCAAAGTGAGGATTGGAAACGGCTCGGGATGGGATGTGGAGTCTGCACTCTGCATGGATGTGCTCTGTGGGATCTAGAACGTACAACAGTCAGTTCCTGACCCATTTATCCTTCCCAAGGAAATGTAGAACAGTTCTCCTGGATGTCAGGTGGAGGTGTAACTCCTGGCAGCTGCAGCTACACTTTGTACTTGCTCTGTTTGCTCTCACCAGAATGACAGGGGTGCCTTAAGTTCTTGCTCTTCTTCCTTCTCCTTCCTTTCCCCCTCTGCTGGACGCCTGTCGTACTGCACTATTTATAATTCACTAATTTTAGAGCTGCTATCTTTTGTTGTTTTCCGGCAGTTTTTGTCCTTGTCTTGGAAAGCAACATTAATTTTAATAGTGGAGCCCGTGTTCCAGGCAGTGCCTCTGCAGAGGCACTCCAGGGAGGGATGTTTTCTGATGCCTTTTCCATCCAGTGGAGAGCTTTATTTTTCCAAAGCTTCTCACATTTGTATAGTAGAAAAGATTTTACTTGTTGGGAAGCTGCCCAGACTGGACATTGAAATTGAGGCTCTCAAGAAATGATTTTTAAGAACAGGAGCATCTCTGCCTAAAAGAGGGCGGGAATATTTTGCTGTCTGGAAATACTGCAGCAGTTGTTCAGACACAAATAAAATACTACTGGAAATGGACTGACTTTTTTCCCCAACTGATTAATCTTTAGCTTGTTTCACTGCCAGCTCCAGACTGTCGTTTCTGAGAGGTTATTTTTTATGCTTTGAAAGAACAAATGTGCCTGTGCAGGACTATTGAGCTGCTCTTTTGACTTTATGACCAAGCTGTCAATTAGTATCATACTGTCTGATCTCTGCGAGCTGCCTTGTTTTGGTCCAAAGCAGAGAAAAGAAACTGTAAACAAAACCAGATTTTTCACAGTATATTATTTGTGGCTTTCTTAGAGGGTCTAAGTAACTCGAAGACTCAGAGAAACCTTTTAAGAAGTCATTAGACTAAGCATCCTGCATTTCTGTGCCAGCTCTTTCGTTGTGGACAAGAAAACCTTTGCACTAAAAATACAGATTCCTCAAACCAACATGCACTTCTGCATATTTGATTCTTCTGAAGCCAAACCCACTTTATTTCCCAGCTTTTCAGGATATATGGGTCAGTGTTGGAAGAAACTGAACACGCTCATTTCTTCTGTGCCAGTTCCATGTTGGACAAAGTGGTGACAATGTCACTGGCAGGCAGAGCTGAACCAAATCGTCCTGTTCTTTCATCCGTCTGCTGTCTGTGCTGCTGAGTTTGGGAACTGCAGCAGAGAAGCATTTCATCTTGTCAAGGTTTTCTAGAAGCAGGTGACTAAAACTGCATGAGGATTATACCAGTTCAACGAAAACGTATTGAAGAAACTTAGAAAACCTGTGTCTGAAACAGTTCTCAGATCCTCATTTAATCTTCGGCAAAAATTAATGCATATGCTTTATTCATGAGCTTCAGTGACTCAGTGCATTACATAGCCTGTATAATATTTTGTACTTTTTAATTTATGGATGTGAAATACAGGGTTCAGTTTTAGCAATTTCTAACGAGACCAGAATCATGGAAAATTAGATTTTTGGCTTCCCCTAAAACTAAATACAAATATATTGTATTATCTCAAAGACAAAGGTGGCTGGTGAAATTTTGGATTAGGGGACAATCAGTTTTACATTTATAATTCAGCAAGCTTATCGCTTAATTCTAAAAATTTCTGTTCTTTATTGCTTCTGGATATTTGGCATTTTGAGTGACTTGCTTGTTGCTCGGGAGTCCTTGGAAAATTACTGTATGGATGAAAAAAATGACTGTGTGGATGAAAAGCCTCATGCGTGATAAACTGCTGTGACAAAGATTTAACTTCCATTTATATGCTTCATTACTTCGGATATTTTAATGGAAGACATGAAGTGCAGTGGTAATTCCAGTGCTGGCATGGAATGTCAGTGGTGGGCAGGGAAGAATAAAGGAGCAGGTGTTGCTTGAGAGATAAAGCTGTTAAAGCCATGACTTCTGACCTACAATCATGTCACTGTCAGTATAGGTTGTAATTTGAACTAAGGTTTCATTTGGAGGCTTGTCTGAGGGAAGGTTGTGTGGTTTAGGGTGTTGTGGTTCTCTAGGGCAGCTGGTGCCACCGTGCCTGAGGTCTCTGGGAGTCAGGGAAGAACTGTTGTAGCAGTAAAAATGTAGGGTTGGTGGGGGTTGTATCTGGCACGTGATTTTATGTATGGATATTGCACAGTCATTATTTTATTCGTAGTCTGGATAAGATGCACAGTGACTGAACAATAATTTCTGCTCTTGATCAGGGGCTTGCGCAAAAGTCAGAAGCTTCTGTGCTAATGAGAAATTGGAACACAACTGTGTCTGTTCTTGCTGTTCCTAAAACATGCCCCGAGCACCCCCAGCCCTTCCTGCTGCAGTTCTCGCACAGCACAAGGCCCACAGTGGCACTACAGGGATTTGAGTCATCTGCACCTTCCACATCTCTCACTGGGGTTAAACAGTGCCCAGGGAATTGGGCTGACATGGTAGCTGGCTAAGAGGTTATTTAGGAATTCAGGAAGATAATACTGCATAGGTATTTGGAAGGATTCAGGCTTGTTGCTTGCTTTTTTTACAATTAAACCCAAACCTTCTTGGATGGGACAGATTCTTCAGTCTCAGTGTAATAGGAGTTGCTCACAGTAAGTCATCTTAACGGGCAGCCTTACCAGTGTGGTGATTTGTTTCTGGAGGTGTTGGCAGAGCATTTCCAGGCAGCTGAGGCTCAGTGTTCTCAGCTCCTTTGGCTTTGATGCAGCCAAACCAGTGGGTTACATTGTGGGCAGTGACTGCTGCTCTTACTGCTTTTTTTTCCCTTCAGCTTTATCAGTGTTCCATGTTGCCTCTGGTTTTGATGCCAAATAAAAATAAGCTTCACCAGTAATGGCATACTCAGAAATGTTTTTATTTAGTCTTATCCTAACCCTGATAAATGCTGTTGGGTGCCATTTGGGCCACAGTTACAGCATTGCTGCTCTAGAAATGTCCTTTGTATTTCTGGGCAACACAAAGGGGGGTGTGAAACTTGTTCAGGCCAATCTGGTGTCTCTGGCGTCCTTGTTCAGAGAAGGAAGCTTTAGTGTTAAAGATGTTAGAGGGAACCAACTGTTAGGAATTGTTGCAGAGGGGGAGATTGAAGAGGTAATGGAGGGGTGTGAAGGAGGGGAGTTGGGAGGGTGAAGTGGCCTGGGGCTGGGACACAGATCTGCTCACTTGTCCTACTGTGCTCAAAAGGCAGTGACAAGGAGAGATGTTTTGTCTTTGTGATCCAAAACTGTTCCCTTAAGGATAGTCCTGGCCTTCCAGTCATGTGCTTCTTTATCTTCCACCTTTGCATCTGCAGTGCAGAACGGGGCAGAACAGGATTTATGGGCAGGTGATATGCTGGTTAAGGGGAGCTCCTTCAGAGCTACACTGACATTTAGTCAGGCTCTTAACACAACCCGGGGGGTGTTGCTGCTCTGATAACTGACTTCTGACTCCTCCTGACAGTGCGAGGATCAAAGCCAGGCAAGAACGTGCAACTCCAAGAGAATGAAATTAGAGGACTGTGCTTGAAATCCAGAGAAATCTTCCTGAGTCAGCCTATTCTGCTAGAACTTGAAGCTCCACTGAAAATCTGTGGTGAGTACTGTGATTTTTGGTTTGGTCTTTGGGGGCATGCCAGGTCAGTGCAGACCTTACAGAACAAATACTGGATGCTGCTTTCACTTACTAACAGTCAAACTCATAAATAATTGTAGCAAAAGGGAAGATAAAACCCTGCTGGATACGTAGGGCGGAGGAATGGGGAGGAGGTAACATGTGGGAGTTGGAGCAGGGACCAAAATATCCCAAACCCAAAAATTAACTCGTCCAGTTTCACCAGGTCTTGGGGAAGGGATTCACAGGAAGTTTTGGAAAGGAGTTTTCTGTGTCAATTAAATAATGTTTGGACCAGTTGTGAGTGAACAAGGGGAACCAGTGAAGAACTGCAGTAGTTTATTGTAGCTGCTGTACAGAGTCAAACGGTGGTTTGACAGTATTTTAAAATCCTGCTGGAAACTTAAATTTCTCTCCTGTTTCTTGGAATTACTCTCTAGTTTGGTTTCACCACACTTGCAGACAGCAGTGCTCATTTTGCACACACGTACATGTCTGCTTATGCTAAAAGAATGAAGAATGTCAACATAAAAGCCTCAATAAATGCACTTTAGAAAGGTTCCAGCAAACAGTATTTTATCCTACTCTTACACCAAGTACTTACTTCAAATTGAAGCAGCTTGTTCAATATTTATAACATGGGTAGTCTAAAATCATGATTTAGTGTTCTGCCTGTCAGAAACAAACCCATGATTTGAACTAAAGGCAGAAATACCAATTTCATTTTCGATGCTGCTGCTTCATTGCTAGAATTTGAATTACTGTTTCCAGAAAACACAGTTGGTTTCTTGGAACCTTCATTTTGTTTTCTACAAGGGTATGTTTTTAAGTAGCTACGTGCTACTACTTTGTGCTGTTAACCATTGCATTGCATAGATGTCAAACTTCAAATGTGATTACATTAACTGTAATTTTAAGTACATTATGGGCAGTATGTAACTGCAAGCTTTTTTCTTCCTGAAGCATCTTTCATTTGTTCTTTCTCTGGAATGAATCAGAGAATGTAGTGAAGGGTCACTCTGTGTTGTGTCTGAATCTCCTTGCAGGTGACATCCATGGACAGTACTATGACTTGCTCCGACTCTTTGAATATGGAGGTTTTCCACCAGAAAGCAACTACCTGTTCCTTGGAGATTATGTTGACAGAGGAAAACAGTCTCTAGAAACAATTTGTCTTCTGTTGGCCTACAAAATCAAATACCCAGAGAATTTTTTCCTCCTCAGAGGGAACCACGAATGTGCCAGCATCAATAGAATTTATGGGTTTTATGATGAATGTAAGTAACAGACGTGTTATAGTGACAGCCCCTCTGGCTGGAGGCAGCAGGGGAGGAGGTGCCAGTGTTGGAGTGGTAGATGGTTCTTTCTGAACTTGCAGTGTCCCCTTGCATGTGCTCTTCAGAGGGGCCCTTGGCCCATTTTAGGAAGGGAAGCGTGTCCTTTCCCTAGTCCTCTTGGAGTCTGATCCTCACATACAAATCAGCAACCAACGGGGTAATTTTATTTATTGGCTGCTACGTTAACTAACGGTTCTCAGTGGTAAAATTCAGAAGATAAGGTCATCTAATGAGAGATGGGAGAATGTAACTTGATGTGTTATTCACAAAAGTTCATCTCCGTTTCTTTTCATCATCTGAGGGATGATGCTGTATTCTTGTGAGGGCTGGTCTTGCTGTGGTTGTGTTACAGTGCTTGCAGCCTATTTCATATTGACAGCCTGTTTCATATTAAGACCTGTAACTCTGTAGTGTTAAAAGAGAACCCCAGAGGTGGCCCTTCCCTGGTGCAGCCCTGCTGTTCCGTGTGCTTTTGCTTTGGCCAGAACCAGCATCCCCTTTCCTAAACGGGGCAGAGCTGTGCTGCCATCAGTGTGGCAGTGCTTGGACTGAGCACCAGCTCCTTGGCATGTCAGCAGGTGCCTTCAGCTGCAGGAGGTGTTGCCTGGAGCTGTGTCAGCCTGTGGTGAAGGGAGTGCTGGTATTTATTTGGATCCTTTGGCTCCTTCTGAACACACACGGTGTGGCTGTGCCGTCACCGGCGCTGGCTGTGCCGGGGGGTGTGATGGGGGCTGTACAGAGACATCACCAGAGCAGAACAAACAGTTTTGCTGCGAAGTAGAAATGTATGTTCCTTTTTCAAAGGATGTGACTTAATCCATGTGATGTAGAGGAGATGATACTGTGAAATTAACTGTGCACTGAAGCACGTCACAACTTGTGTGGTGCGACATACTTGGCTTGCAGCTTACAAGATGTGCTCTCCATGTCTTGTTCTCCTCCAGTGAGGAAACAAAGATGTGTGTGGTATTTCACAGATTAATCACAGGCTTAGTCATAGATCTCAAAATGTTCAGGGTTTGTATCTGTTGGGAGAGGCCTTTTGAAATTTGTAAAACTGTAGCAATTTCACTTTTCAGTCCCCGTTTCGTTTTTCAGTCCCTGATTCATTTTTTCAGTCCCGTTTCCTTGCCGAGAGTGACTTTATGTGGTAAAGGAGAATTTTAAAGAAAATCTGCTTTTCAAGAATTGCTGTCTTCCCTTGAAGGAAACAGCAAGATTTTCTGAAATTCTCCAGGGGATAATTTTCCAAAGCCAAGCTGGGGACTGGCGAGCCTGACTGCCGACAGGGGAATGCCATCCTGTCGAACAGACTTGTGCTGTTCTCAGAGCTCTGCCACAATGAGAGACCTTTGCAACAGTCTTTGAAGCAATGAAATAAGTCAGTGGGTGTCAGAAGATAGGTTGTGTTTAGGCTTTCATGCTGACTTCTTGCAAGTCTCACTAAACTTAAGGCAGCCATGTTAGGGTGGTTGTGGTGTTGGAAAAGCATATTGACTTTTTTCTCCCAAATCTCTTCTAGGTAAGAGAAGATACAATATTAAGCTATGGAAAACCTTCACAGACTGTTTTAACTGTCTACCAATTGCAGCTATTGTGGATGAGAAAATATTCTGCTGTCACGGGGGTAAGTTGGGTCCTTAGATGATACTGAAGGACCTGGATACTCAGTGTCAGTCATGGCATTGCCATGTTTACATCGTTGAAGCTTCAAAACTTCAGGGATTTTTCTTGGCCCCTGCAGGAGGAAGGGTTGGGCTTGATGAGTGTCAGTTTTGAGAATCACAGAGCTGGCAGTTTTGTAGCCTTGGACAAATGATCTGCTTTTCCTTTTCCACTGAAAGACGTGTTTAACAGACTCTCCTGAGTAAAATATCCTTGAAGGGGTTTGTAGACTTAGGACTAGGCGTTTGTTCTGAATCAGAGTGGTGTGGGTTGGGAGGCACTTTGAGGATCACTGAGTAGAACCCCCTTCCACAGGCAGGGATGCCTTTCACCAGGTCAGGCTGCCCAAAGCCCTCTGCGACCTGCCAGGTTTGATTTGTACAGATGGGTTTATGCCTATGCAGCTTTCTGAGGGCATAAAATACATATTGCACCTTGAATGTTGTATCACTTGCCAGCCATTACAGTTGCCCAGGGACACACATCAGTGAAGAATGATGTGAGATTGGCTTGATAACCATGTTTCATCTTACTAGGCCTGATCATCTCAGGAAACATACCCTGTGATTTCTGGTGTAAATGCCTCTTTTACTTAACAGCTCTTTTATCAGACACTTGCACAATATTATTGAGATTATTGTAATCCTGTGAAACGTGGAAATGGCTATGCTTATCTTGCTTCCAGTAAATCTCCTAGGAAGTGAGTTGTCTTCTGTTACAAATGCCTTCAAACAAACACTGGATTAAAAAATGCCAGTTAATGCAGCCGTTGAACTGCGTAAAATGGCAGTGGTGAATCACTTGGAAAACAGAGTATTTTTGTCCTGGAGGAACACGTCAGTCCTGCAGAGCAGAGCTGGACTGACATGTGGACTGTGTGTGTGTCTTACCTCTGACAGGTTTGTCACCCGACCTGCAGTCGATGGAGCAGATCAGACGAATCATGCGGCCCACTGATGTACCTGACCAAGGTCTCCTGTGTGACCTCCTGTGGTCTGACCCTGACAAGGATGTCTTGGGCTGGGGTGAAAATGACAGAGGAGTGTCCTTCACTTTTGGTGCTGAAGTGGTTGCTAAGTTTCTCCATAAACATGATTTGGATCTCATATGTAGAGCTCATCAGGTATTTTCATTTTGTACTTTAAAACAGAGAATAGTTTAGGTTCAGGGGGGCCTGAGCTGTTCCCCTGGTCCAGCCCTGCACCCACGTGCTCAGCCCAAGGTGCTGAGGGTCTTGTCCAGCCAAGTTGTAAATACCTGTGAGGATCTCTCAATGTATCCCCGTGTTTTAACAGCCCTTGTAATGAATATTTTTCCTTAATGCATAAAAACTGTGACTCTCTTGAACAAGGGTTTTCTCAGTGCTAATGGACTCTGTTGCTGAACTGGTTCTTGTGATGCTCCAGTTTTGGTGTAAAACTTTGGAACTCATGCTCCTTAAACAGAGCCAGTCTTTCAGCTGCTGCCTCTGGTAAAGCTGCTTTGCACCTTGGCAGGAAGAATCTGCCCAGACTAACACTTCTGCTTTTCTCTCTGAAGGTTGTTGAAGATGGATACGAGTTCTTTGCAAAAAGGCAGTTGGTAACTCTCTTTTCTGCCCCAAATTACTGTGGAGAGTTTGACAACGCGGGTGCCATGATGAGTGTGGATGAAACACTAATGTGCTCTTTCCAGGTACAGTAGCTAAACATTTTTACCTCCTAGTCAGTGAGGGCACATGTTAAATTTGTGGAATTTTCATTGACACTTTATTGTTAAAAAACAGTAATTGTTCCAAATAGATCTTTACAGCTGTCACGTGTAGAGAGGGCAGTGTTTGCAGTCACATCTTCAAAAATGTGATAAGCCCGTGCTGGTGTGATTAGATGAACTGTTTTACCCTGGGATTAAATCACCCAGGCAAATCACCAGGCTGTCAGCCTGCTCCCACTACTGTGGGCTCTGGGATCAGCTGCTCCAAACCCTGGCCTAGCTCAGAGCAGGAAACGGAATTCTGGGCACATTTAGACTTGTCCAGAAGACCCATATCACACCTTTGAGTGAATTATTGGATTTGGAAATTTGACTGGAAAACAACTAAAACCTTTTGCTAAATGACCCCACTGTCTTTTCAGATCTTGAAACCTGCAGAGAAGAAGAAACCCAATTCCAGCAGACCCGTAACACCTCCCAGGGGTATGATCACAAAACAAGCCAAGAAATAGTCACTTTGGCTCTGCCTTGTTGGGACTTGTATCATAGTCTATAACCTCCATTTTTAAACCTGTCATGTTGTGCTGTTCAGCTTGCTCAAAATAGATAACGTGTTTGTGGTTTTCCTTTTCCATTTGATGAATGGCATTTGCTGGTTGTAACAGCGAATGACAGACTTTCCTCCCTCCCGGGAAAAGAGTTTCCAAGTCCCCTTTTGTCGGTGTTACAGCTGCACAGCTCCACAGCACCCCCTGCCAGCCGGGTAAGGCACGGCTGCTGGGACTGTACCATGAGTAGTGTAAATCTCGTTCTTTAGGATCTAAAGAGGGCACTCGTGTGCTGTGAGAGTAGAGATTTGTTCCTGTCAGCGATTACATACTGTTTATACAAACCACTGTGAACTTTTTTTACGTTAAATTTTGTTTTAAAGGTTTGTTTTAAAGGGATTGCTTTTCTTTTAATGTCTTTGTCTCTAGTTTTTATTGCTGTTGACATTAGGAATAACCTTCAACCTTGCCAGCATCACTGGTAGGATGTATATTTAATTCAGACACACGGTCCTCTCCTTATACTTCAAATGACAATTAAAGCCATTATTTTAAGTGTTTGTGTCTCTTTCCTGAAGCCAAAGTTCACTTAGAAACCTGTTTGTACACAACCTCCCCGCCGAGTTGGCCGGGCTTCCCATCCACACCTTCCTCTCGGAGAGCAAAGGAAGTCCTGGCTGGAAATAGCACATAAACACTTGTCCATGCTCAGAGTGAACACATTTTGTACAGTTCCCTTGTGTTCCGTGGAGCAGATCGTAGTGCTGAGACAGCAGTCCCAGGGCAGGGACAGAAATGGCTCAGGATCTGCTGGAAGGGGTTTGTGCATTTCTGCCTAAAGACTTTGTTCTACAAAGAAACCCAGAAACTCGATAAGCCAACCAGAGGTGTTACTCTTGATCACTGGTTTATATAAATCTCTCACAGAATCTTGTTTTTTAAAAGCTGTTGATCTTTTTTGAACAGATGACAGTGTACAATACCATGTAGTGAAAATCACTTATTAAATGATGAAATTGTTAAATCTTCTCCGTGTTGGTTTATCACAACCTAGACCCTGCTCTCCAAGGGCCTGACTTAGAGAAATAAATTGTTCTGGAAACCCACGGATTCTCGGTTTGGATTTGTCTGAGCTGCAAGAGGGGGGATTTTAAACAGCCGTGTTGGGTTTAGCTCTGGGTCCCCCCGGGGGTGCAGCTCCCCCAGTGACACGTGTTGGTGACGGTGGTGTCAGAGCTGGTGTTGTCACAGCCCGTGCTCGCAGCACCGCACACGGGCGTGGGAGGCCACGCCGGGCTCGCTTTCGTTGTGGTGTGCACTGAGCAGGGCTGGCCTTGAACACAAGGGCTGCTCTGAGAGGGGTAGAGCTGGGGACAAGATAACTTCTCTGGTTCCTAATTAGAGAACTGAACTCTCGCTGAAATGGGGAACTTGGGTGAGCTTTATCAGTGCCGGTGCGCGCCGGCTGCCGTGGGTGGGTTGGTGGTGTGGGTGAGGTGTGTGCCAGGAACAGCCTGGGTCCCTTGTGGCCTCGTGGAAAATGCTGTGGGGTGTTCAGCACTCAGAGGAGGCGGCTTGTTCACAGCACCACAACAGCTGCAGTGCTGCTGCATCCGCTGAGGAACAAGTTTGTCACGGGAATGCCCAGCTCGCATCCCCCACCGGCTCTGTCCTGCTGTCCCACCCGGTTCCCCTCCACGTTTGGAGTGAGTGGGCCTTTCTCACCACAAATACATTTTCTGGCCAGTCCCCAGCCATTGATTTTATTTTTTAGTATATTTCTCTGAATCAAAGAGCTGTTTTCCTGCTCTGAAGACCTTTTCCTTGCTCCCTCTGCAGCTAATCAATCAAAAACATCTTGCTAACCAGTCTGAGCTCCTTTTATCAGGTGTCACAGACTTTCACCTTTTAAATCACACTTGTGGTTTCCTTTGGGGCTCTGTAATTTTTCTCCCTCCTTGTCCAACGCCCTGTAGCCTGTTATTGCTGTAGTGAGTTGGGCTGTGCCTGGTCACCCCTCGCTCCCCGGCCCTGCTGCGCCGGCTGTGTCACACCTTTGTCCTCCGTGACTTGTTTTCTCTCCTCAAAGGCAGTTTCGGTGACACAGGTGCCAGTTCTGGGCTGTGTTCTCTGCCCAGCTGCATTCCCTGGGAGTGGGTCATGCACCTCGAGCTTCCCGGGGTGCAGGTGGAGGTGGCTGGGAAGGGAAGGGAAGGAGCTGCTGGTCCCACTGCAGGTTGTGATCAACAGCTCAGGGGCATGTTTTGTGCCCATTGGTTGCGGTTGGGGTGTTTTGATTAGTGGAGGGACAGAAGGAGGAGTAGATGCTGATTCCTGATTTTTTTTCCATAACAATACAGGTAGCTGGAGTTTGTGACAAACCCAAGTTCTCCTCAGTGCCTGTCTTGTGCCCTGGGAAGAGTGGTAAGATCTGAGGCGCTCCCTTGCTGTGGGACATGTTTCTCTAATTCCTCCAAAATAAAGAGCGTCCCCTTTGCCATCCAGCTGTGGACAGGCTGTTTTTCCGCATAACCTTTGCCTGTTCCTGGTTTGCTTTGGGATGTGTCAGGGCTGTTGTGGCTTTCAGCTTGGAGTCAAGTCAGGCTGGGGCACTTCAACAACAAAACATCCCTTTTCCTTGCAGTGTTCAGACCTGTTCAGGTCTCCACGGGGGACACGGAGGGAGGTGGGTTTGGGCACACGTCCCTCATGGGGAAGCAGAAGCTGCTGGGGTTTTCTCCTTAAAACCCACAGTTTTAAAACCCCTTACCCAGAAGGGGATCAGATCTGCAGATCTTTCCCCATTGGCTGATTGTGTTGGTGTTTATTTTGACTCAGCTGAGACCAAAATGCCCAAATTAGCTGGAACCCCTCAGGATAAACCTTCCTGCAGCAGCTCCAGAGCTGTGTCTGCTGTCCCACTCCTGGTGTTTAGCTGAGCTCTGTAAGTGGGTGTTTTGGGGGGGAGGGTTGAGGGATGGGGCATTTGGGGTTCCAGGAGGGTGTTACCTGTGCTCATTCCCCAGGGGAGGAGGATGGGGATAGGCCTGTGCACTCTGGGATGAAGTGCTAGAAAATGCTTAGGTTCTAGCAAAAGTTTTAGGTGTTCTGTAGGAGGAAACCCTTCCCAAGAAGGGTTTTGGGGCTTTAAAAGTGCAAAACTGGAGAGATGTTTATTCCTTGGAGAAAATCAGAAATGTTTCTGGTTTGTTGTAGCAGAGGTGCCTCAAAGGTGGGTTCCTGGTGCTTTTCAGAGCTGATGTTTTTTTCAGGACATTTCCCAAAGCAGCTTGTTTTTGGAAGCCAGAGGGGAACCCTAAACATGAAGAAGTCTCTGATCAAACAGGAGCCTATAAATGGAGGCAGATGAAACCAGCCCTGATTCCTGGGTTTTATATTAATGTAATCCCTGGACCTCCACCAACTTCGTGGGACTGATCTGTGTCCCTGCTCAGCAGCCGCGCTCTGAGCTCGGCAGAGGCTCAGGATTTAACTTCCCACCGTCCTGGATCTTTGCTCGCTGTGCCGGGCAGGAAAGGAAAAAAAAAAAAAAAAGAAAGAAGAAGTTTAAAAACAGTGGAAAAAAAAAAAAAGTTTAAACTCCATCCGGCGGCGTCTCCTGTTCCGGCAGCTCCCGAGCAGGGGAAAAAGAAAAGCTGCGGAAAGGGGAAATGTCGGACAAGACCGCCGGGGATGGATGGAGGGACCCTGGGGATGGACGAGGGGACGCTGAGGATGGAGCGGGGATGGATGGGGGGACCGACCCGCTGAAGCCCCTCCGGGCGCGGTGGGAGGAGGCGGCGGGGCCGGGCCGGGGCCGCCCCTGTCCGGGGGAGGCGGGGCCGGTCCGCGGAGGCCCCGCGGCGACGGCGGCTCGGGCACAGCCGGGACGAGCACGGACGGTACCGGGGACCGAGGGGAGCGGGGCCGGGGGTAGCGGGGGGCGGCCGGGGCGCTCCCGGGGCTCGGCCCGGTGGGTGCCGGCCGGGGGTGGGGGTTGCAGCGGGGGCCGCCACGTCCTTCTCTCCGGGTCCCGCCCCGCCCCGGGGCTCCGTCCCGCTCCGGGCGGGCTGGGGATGGGGGAGAGCGGGGAGCCCCGGGGTCCGGAATGCTCCACCCGCCGGCGGCGGCTCCAGGCCCCGCGGCCGCCCCTCACGGGGCCGGGGGCGATGCCCGGGCCGGGGGGCGATGCCCGGGGCCGCTCCCCGCGGGACTGCGCTCGGTGCCCGGGGACGGAGAACGAAGGTGCTGCCCCTGTGACGGCACCCCGGGACCATCTCCGTCCTCACGGCAGGGGACGGGGTGGCCGCAGCCCACCCGCCCTCCGGCACCACCGCCGCTGGGAGCGGAGCCCAGCGGGAGCCGAGGGCAGGACGAGCAGCCCCGGAGCGCGGGCTGGGCCAGGGGAGGTTGTGCTGAGCCCCCCGGGCGGCTCCGGGAAGGACGGGAGCGGGGTGGGGACGGGGGTTCTGCTGGCGGCGGGAGGGCATCTCGGAGGGTTTGTGGGCCACACAGTCTCGCCGGGCTGCCCAAAGGGGAAGGGGAGCTGGGGGGGCTGCGACGGGAACACAGGAGCCTCTCCTGCAGCCCTTCAGCCCATCTGTGAGACCCCCGGGTCTTGCACTTCTGGCGAAGTCGGTGTTTCATACGTGTGGTTTTCATTGCTGGAGTGTGGCCCTAATGATTAGGAGTTGGGTTTGGTGGCCCTGTCCCTCGCTGGATGCCCACTGGGATGCCCAAGGGTGAGGTCAGGTCTGGAGGATGCAGGGAGAGGAGATGGGGAGGTCGGTGTCACCCACCCACCAGGCTGAAACGTGGGGATCACCTGCTTCTTTTACCTGCAAAGCCTGAAATAACGGGGGTCCCTGATGTGAATGAAGGGAAACCATGGCTGTTCTTCCCCTTGGCTTCTGACCAGCAGCCTCCGTGGATCAGTGTCCAACAGAAACACAAGGGCAGCTGCCTCCACCTGCATCACAAGGTGCCAGATAAGGGCTGGTCCATTTTTGCTCCTGCAGTCGATGCTTTGTTTGAAGAAGTTTGGAAACAACTCGTGAGGAAGTTCCTCGTTGTGGAGCAGCAGACGGGGCACAAACAGGGCTGGGGAGGGTGGCGGGGGCTCCTCGTGGTGCCGGGGGAGGTGATGCAAAACCTGTGGTCGCGGCATTTAGCAACTTCCCGTCAGCTGGGCCGGTCACGGTCCCGTCCCCTCCCCGGGGTGAAACCGGGAGATTTGGCGCCTTTGGTCAGCCCTGAGTGGGGAGATGATGCTCTGCTCTCGTCCCTCAGTTGGCAGGGTGATGCCAGTTTGACCCAGAGCCATGTCCAGGTACCTGAAGCACTTCACGGTGGTGGGTGATGACCCCGTGCAGTGGAGCAATGACTACCAGAAATGGGAGGAGGAGGAGGACAATGGGGACAAGCAGCCAGACTCGGAGATCAAGGTGGAGCCCCCCAGGAGACAAATCTCCTTCCAGGACATGATGAAAAAGCTCTTCAGCTCCCACCGGTTTCAGGTGAGGCAGAACAAGGCCAGGCCAAGGGCGGGTGTGGGATGGAGCTGTGGGAGCAGGGCTGAGCTGAGCTGAGCTGTGCTGGGGGAGCTGAGCTGAGCTGCTCCCGTGGGTGCAGGTGTTTCCTGAGCGGGGACAGGCTCTGGTGCCTCGGTGTCACTGCGGTGCCGGCACCAGCACGTGCTCCCCCTGGCCCGAGCTCCCCATGCCAAGGGCTGGGAGGTGGTTGGGTTTATGGTGAGCCAGGTGGTTTCACGGGGCTGGGACTTTGCAGGAATAACCCACCATCCAGGGGGAGTGGGAGCTATGGAAAGCTCCATGAAACACAACCAGCTGAATCAGGGCTGTGGGTGTTGGGGTGTGTTCAGCTGAAGGGCCACATTGTCTCCTCTTTCTCGTCTGTCTGTGCTGGGAGGGGATTCATGTCGGTTCTTCTCGTCTGACAGATCGGGGTTGTCTGGCTGGTGATCCTGGATGCCTTGTTGGTTCTCGGGGAATTGCTCATGGACTTGAAAATCATCCTTCCGGACAAATATAACATAACCCCAAAGGTAAAGTGTGGGGAAACGTCACCATGATTTCCCCCCCCCTTTGGTGACTCAGAGCTCCCCCTGGGTAGGCTGGCTGGGCAAGGCAGGACCTGGAGTTCCAACCTTTCGAGCTGGTGCTCTAAGCACACAAAGGAGGACCCCCTCAAACAGGGGTGTGTGGGGCTGACCTGGCTCAGCTCATGCCAGTCCCTGCAGCAGCTTCACGATTCCTTGGGCTGCAGCAGAGCTGGAGCACTCCCACCACCCTCCTCCTGCTCCTCATCACAGCTCCTGGACCAGTTTCCCAGCAGCACAGGCTGCCACATACTCTGCCCTTTAGAGCAGGAGAAAAGTCCCCAGCCCTTCTCCCTGTAGATCCCAACCAGACATGCCCTCAAGCAGTGGAGGTTTTCCATCCTGCCCTGCTCCTGTGCACGCAGGGGGGGTTTTCTGCTTCCTGCCCTCAACTTGTGCTGCCTTTTCCCAGGTTTTCCACTACCTCTCGCTGTCCATTTTAACCATCTTCCTGGTCGAGGTGGGGTTCAAGGTGTTCGTGTACCGCCGTGAGTTCTTCCACCACAAGTTCGAGGTGCTGGACGGGGTGGTCGTGGTCGTGTCCTTCGTGCTCGACATCGTCCTCATCTTCCGCGAGCACGAGTTCGAGGCCGTGGGGCTCCTGATCCTGCTGCGGCTCTGGAGGGTGGCCCGGATCATCAACGGTGGGTGAGGGGGTCCCTGGGCCGGGGGCTGGATTTGTCACCTTCCCTCAATTACCTGGCCCTGTGTCTTTGTTCTCTCCTCACACCCGTCTGTGAGACCCCTGGTCCTGCTCTCCCGGTGAACTCGGAGTTCCACCCCTGTGGTTTTCCTTGCTGGAGCGTGGCCCGAGTCAGTCCTTTCTTTGGAGCAGGGATAGACATTCCACCTAAAAAACTCCCTAATCTATTCCTCTTCACACCTCCTGGACCAGTTTTCCAGCTCCACTGCCTGCCACGTCCTCTGGTTGTCCACCCTGGAGAAGGGTGGCTCACATCCTAAGTTTCCACTGTAGGATCTTTCTGGCAGTGCTTTAACAGGGGAGCCCCTGTCTTCCTGCATGTGCTTCTACAGCACAGCAGGATTTAGTGCTCTGTTCTGCTGCTACTCCACCATCCCCTCCAGGGATGCTGCAGGGAATGTCCTTGTCTCACCCTGGATCTTTCTTGCTTGGATTCAAAGGGTTTACCATAAAAAGAGAAACAGAAAAGGAAAAAAAAATAGAAATCAGACTTAAGTGACTTTGATGTGGAAATTGGAAATTGTTGCAAATAGATGTTAATTCAGAGTGTAGCTGGAAACACTTTCTTCCTTCTTGGAGAAGGAATTTTGGGATTCCAAAAAATGTAGCAATGAGATTATCTGTAATTCCCGCATGAAACCTCAACCCAAGTGCTGTCCTGTGCCTCCAGCTCAGGTTTGGTGAGTGCTCTGTATTTGGCACAGAGGGATCAGAGGAGGAGATGGCTGGGGCTAGGGCTGTTTTCAGCCCCCCAGTGCCCTGTGGATGGGGAGAACGTGCCTGGTCGGCAGCAGCCGGAGGGAGGGAGGGAGGACGTGAGAGCAGCTTGTGGCTTCTCTTAGTTCAGAGTGAAAGTCAGAGAGAAACTGGATTTGCCTGCAGCCCTGGGAGCCCCGGGAAGCTCATCTTACAGCAGAAAACAGGGCTGCTGTTACAAGAAAATCCCCTTATCCTTGGCTGCTCCTGGGTTTCCCCACAAGCTTTTTGAGGAACAGAGGGAACAAAGGGAACGGGTGCTGTGTCTGTGCCCAGCACGGTTCAGTGCCCCTGGCGGGGACTGGGTTACACCAGCTGGGGACTGTTGATGTTACCAATGCAAATAATGCCCTGTGCTCTGAGCAGTGAACCCCAAGCCCCAGACCTGCTGCCTGCAGCATGAGAAGCAGGCACCCCCCGGCGCCTCCCGCGTGCTTTTCCGCGGGAGCCGTGTCGGGGAGGAGGAACGGGATGTTCTTCCTGCTCCCACCAGGCTGATTTATTAAATTTTTTTCCCCCTCAGAAAAAGATGGGAAGAAAATGCCTTTAAGTGTGGGGGCTGAGCTCACGTGTCATCACCTAATGGTGCTTGTAGAGAAGTGACACCCCTGGCTGGGCAAGGCAAAGCTAAAACCTGGTGGATCTGAGGATGTGCCATGTCCTGTTCCCCTGGGTTAAGCCACGTCCTGATCCACTGGGATGTTCCATGTCCTGTTCCCCCAGGCCACAGCAGTCAGCTCCAGGGCACGAGCCCCAGGCTGTGCCCTGCTGTCAGAGCAGGTCCTGACTACACCTAAAACACAGCTCCATCCCCCCCAGGCTCTGCCAGGGGAGAACATTCCCATTCAGGATTTGAGTGACAGTCTGAGTGATTAATTCAGCTCTGCCTCTTCCCAGCAGAGTATCCCTATCCGGATCCCTTGGGTGGCTGATTTAAAAACCCTCCTCATTAAGAAAAGCCCTGGGGAAGGGTGGTTGGAAGATGACAGAACCTAAACATGTTTAACTCCTTGAGCACAGACCCCTGTGTGCTGTTAATTCCGCTCGTGGCTGCTTGACAATATAAAGCAAATCCCCTGGCAATTGTTCCACAGGAATAATTTTATCAGTGAAGACCCGCTCGGAACAACAAGTGTCCAAGTTAAAACAAGCCAACCTGAAACTTGCAACGAGGCTGGAACAACTGGAACACAGCTGTGTAGAGAAGGTAAAAAAACACCTTTAACTGGGGTTGGCCTGCCTGGGATCCTTGGGCAAGGCTGGCACTGTTGGAATGGTTTCCTCACTGGAAGGTGTGGGGTGCCCTACCCAAGTTCCCTGAGCTGCTCCTCCTCCAGGGAGTGATGTTTCCCTCTGTCCTACTTCCTTTAGCCAGGTTGTCCTGTTTTCCTGCAGCAGTGGGAAGATCTGTGGGAAGGTGGGGAGCTATTTTAAGGATATTAATGGCTTGGCTTTTTGTCTCTTACAGGAGCAAGAAATCGAGAGGCTGAACAACATCCTAAAGCAGCACGGACTCCTCAGCCAGCTGAAGTAGGAGGCCAGTTTTCCAAGGTGGGAATTCTGCCTGGAGAGTGCAGTGTTGGAATCCACCAGCTTGAACCTGAAAGGTTTTTTCTCTCTTTACTTCCTCTTGCATCGTGTTGCCTATAAACATTTTCTATTTGACCACACTTTGATCAGACCTTGGGATTGCAAAAAGAGTTTTGCTGGAGAATTAATCACACACAGTCCCTGTAAACAGCAAATTTTTTTCCCCCTTTCTTGTACAGTTGTACAGTCAAATCTGCAAAATAATTTAATAAAGACACACCTTTACAAGCTACACCCCCACAGAAGTCCCACTTATTTAAAATAGTTTTATTTTTTCTGTGATAACCTCCTTTGTTTGCAACATCTTGTAGAACTTGCAGTAGAAACGATAAGAACTCAGGCTTGAAAAGATCATTTCTCCTCCACCAGCTGACTGTTCATCATCAATACATCTCTTCGCCAGCCATTCCTCTCATATTGTTGGTAGTTTCCTCATTTCTGTTGCTGCTTGTGCCGCTCTGTTATTTATATAACGTTTGTTTCAAAACCACCAACAGGCCACTCCTTCCCTTGACAATCAAATCAGCCCCAAAATAGAGACAAACATGTGCCATCCTACGTCAGACAGAGCCTTGTTCCACCAGCAGATCCCAGCTCTGATACTGCTTTTTCTCATCCCTTCTTCCCTTTCCAGTTCACATCCCACTGGGCTGTGAAGTCCTTTTGTTTCCACAGCTCCTAAATCAAGGTGTTAAAAGCACTGGAATGTGTCAGAGCAGGTGTAGGTGAGTGGAACTGCTGGGAACAGTCAGGCTCCAGAAAAGCCATTAAAAAGCACATTCTAAAGGAGCAGGCTGGTGTTTGAACACAACGGGAGCATTTTCAGGTACTGGAAGGGGCCTGTGGAGAGACTGAAAGTTGGGAGAGTCAGATTGGATGAGTGGGAATTCTGAAAGGTGTCCCCAGTGGATTGGAGCCAGACTCAGCTGGAAGGGTCACTGAGCTTTGCTCAAAGCATAACTGAACTGTTCAGGTTTTTAAAGAAAGGTGATTAATTAGTGTGGGGGGGAAATAGCCAGAAATATGTGGCTTATTCATGTATGGGGGTAGATGAAGCAGAGGCCTTATCTAATAGCATGTGATTGCTTTAATTAGCCATTTAGCTCTGCTGTTACGGGGTAATGAAGCCTGGTTTCCTTTGGAGCTGTGCTGGGTCCCTTCCCCTCCTGCCTGCACAGGCAGGGAGCTGGGAGTGGATCTGATGTGCTGCAAGGCTGGTGGCTGCACATGTGCTGACCAGCAAGTTCATATCTGGACCCTTTTTTTCCTCTCAGTGAGTTATAACTTGGAACTTTCCACTTAAGGTGGGGGGTTTTTAACCCTTCTGAGAACTCTCACGAGGTCTCCCGTCTTCTCCCTTGATTTTAGCCCAGTTTATCTACAATTTAGATTAGACTCATGGCCCATCACAGGGCCTGGATAAACCTTGTATGGAAAATCAGTAAAAGCAGAAATGTGGGTGGTTTTGGGTTTTTTTTAATGAATGCTTACCTTAGACAAATGGGTAGAAAAAATCAAAGGGTAACTTGATGTTAATGGTGGGCCAAGCTTTATAGCCTGGCTCTGCAGGTGAGGAAATGTCAGTGAAAACAACAGAACTTGTAATAGGAATAGTCCTTTCCCTTCCTGAGGGAAGCTGCAATGAAATACAAACAGGAATCAGCTTCAGCCTTCTGTCTGTCTGACTGGTTTCTTTGGTCTGGGTTATATTTTCACTTGTACATTTATTTTTTTTCCCATACACAGTTCCATGTTGCTTTTCATTAATGATGTATAGATTTTTATTGAAGTGTTTTGGCAAGCAGCCACAGCTGTGTTTGAGCTGGCAGAGAACTGTTGGGTGGAATAAATGTGAAGTGCTGCCTTCAGATAAAGAGATTATCTGGGTCACTGGCACACAGGAAAACAAGCCCTTTGTTTTATCTGAAACCCTGTAATTTAATGACATACCTGCTTCAGTGTGGTGGTGGTGAGTGTTGCTGTAACATTCACTATCCTGGCTTGGGGATTGACCAGGGATCCATACTTAGTCCACTTCACTTCTATCCCAAAGGACACTGGAATCTGGCACGAGCTCTGCAAAGCGTTAGAAACCCTCTCATTGTCTGCCTTACACAAAAGCCGCTTCATTAATTAATTGCTCTTGTTATTAAGGGGCAGGGTGGCCCAGAAGCTCTCTGGGGAGGCAGCAGAGGTGCTGCAGCCTTTGCTGTCCCTGCAGATTTAACACAAAAGCGACTCTGTACCTGCATTTCAGCAGGACTGTCCTACCCCAGGCAGGTGATTGTGCTCAGCAGGCACTTTTCAGTAGGAATATTGGTGGGACAGCAGAAAATCCTGGACTCAGCCAGGGCTGAATTTTGAAGCCTACAAGCTGAACTATTTTTAGACATTTCTTCTTGAACTGTCACGTTTCTGGCTACAGAAATTACTCACTCTTTTTGGTTGCAAAAGCATTCAAGGCACCTATACACAAAGTGTCATCTCCTGTTGTGCTTCAAAGGATTCTCCTTCTCTTTACCCTGACCTGGTGCAAGAGGAGAAACAGTGACTCTGTTACTTCACTCTTTCACCCTCACCTCTGGTGCTTCACCCCCTCTGAAGAGCAAGACTGAACTATGGCTACAAGTCATTTTGTTGACACCCAACATGTTCCCCTGAGCCATAAGGGGGTAGCAGCTTGATTCAAAATCAACCCTGTCTTCTACAGCAAGAGTGAAGCTCCTCAGTTGTGAATATCCCAGGAATTTCCTCTGGTTTGTTTCTGCATTTTTTCCCTCCCCCATATTTTTAATTCTAACTGGATTCCTGCATTTTGAGGCTGGGAAGGTTGAGCTGGTGCTGCATTACAGGTACAGAGGAGGGAGGACAGTGAGAAGGGAGGTGGAGGGTGCTGTGACTTTTCACCTGTTCTGAGATCTGGAGGTGAGTTATCGGCACCCAGTCAAGCACATCCTGGGCTTGGGAATTCCCAAATGAGGCCACATATTCAGGAAAGCTCTGGCCCTTCAGTACATCCAGGAGGGTCTGAGCCAAAGGCTGGCATTTCATAGCTGCTGTAATTCTTCCAGAAAACAAAAACAGAAAAAAAAAAGAGATGAGTGAGAGCAAAATCCACTGGTTTGACCCAGGCATCATTTCTCCTGCTCCCATGCTCTGTTCAAGCCTTCTGGCTACAGCTGCTAATGCCCACAATCTTTCCAAGAGAAAGACCATTGTTAATTAAATGACATTTTTTAGAATTAAATATTCTGCTCCCAACCCTCCTCCAGCTGTAGGAACAGCCAGGACCTGAACAGAGCCCCAGGGAAAAGGCTGGCAGAGGGTTAAATGCACCAAATTAAAAAGACAGGTTGGTTCTTACCGTAACTTACAGCCTGAGATCATGTTCTGGCCGAATAAGACGGGGGCTCTGGCTGCCTGTGCTGCCAGGCAGTCCTGGGTGGGTGTGCTCTGCAGGATGGAGAGCTGGCTGTGGCTGTGGCTGCTCTGAGTGATGCCAGATGTAACACACAGTTAAGGGCAAATTCAGCACTTCGTGTGTTTCAGGGGACAAAAAAAGGCTCCTTAATCAGACCCTTAAAATACATCTGACAGTGCTGTAACAGCTCACGCTGTGAAGCACCAGGGTGTGCAGTGGAGGTCTAAATCCACCTCACTCCACAGTCCCAGGAGGCTGCAGTCAGGCCTGAGTCATTCCCTTCTAAAACACAGCCAGAAAACCACTCTTTTGTACAGGTGTATTTTACAGAAAGGGTTTGTGAAGATGGACCAGAGCAAGTGCTGCAAACAGAGATTCAGCAGGGAAAGGATATCCTTGAGGGCCGAATCCTGCTCTCACAGGCAGTCCCACGACATAACCAGGATTGCCACTGAGGGGAACTGGCTTTGTGTCTACCTGCAGTGCAAACAGAGGGGATTAGACCTTACCCTGCCCTGAGAGGGCAGGAAAACACAGGAATCTTCTGTTTTTCTAGGATATTTATTGCCTGGAAGGACGAACTGTAAGGCTGTAAGTAAGACTTTGCTTTCTCTGGGTACGGAGCCACAAGATGGGGCTTGTAACTGTGACATTTGAGAGGCCTTCATTGCCCAGCTCTGCAATGCTGCCTCCTCCATGTATCCAGGGCAAGTCATACTTCACCTTGCTGCTCACAATTGTTCTGATTCGAGTTTAATAAGTTTTGTAATTAAATGTCTCTCAAGAAGTCACCCATGACATCTCCACAGTTACCTGAGTGAAGCTGATTTGGAAGCTCTGCTGGACTGAAAGTGTTTCTTTGGTGATTGCCCCCAGGACAAAAGCAGCAGCTGCTTCTATTATTTCTCCTGTGTCTGTGTAGGTAATGTGATAACTCACCTGAAAATTAAACATTGGAGATGTTCATTTGAATAAATGCATAAAAGAAACTAGGGGAAAAAAAAAAGGAAGATAAAATTATTCAGGTGTTTCATTTCTTCCTTGCTTAAGAAACTCTGAACTACACAGTGGGGATATGTTACATCCTCCAGAGCCTCTTCAAAAGTGACTTCTTTAAGCACAAACACAATGCTAATCTACTTACTTCAGATTAAAAAATGAGGTGATGTGCAACACCTATTCTTCTCTGTGCCATCAGTGTGCCTGAAACCATCTTCTCCCAACCACAAAGCAGATTCTAAACTCATGTTTTTGTCTGTTCTGTCACATCCACACAGTAATGACAGACAAGGATTTCAACCTTTCAAGGATTTCTCCATGTTGTGTTGCATACAGTTATTATTTTGTTGCAAAACACTCTCTTTTATCCCAAACTCGGTGTTCCTCCTGTGACATTTGCTTTGGGGATGTCACAATCCACGGGAACTGCAAGGCCCTTCCTGACAGCTTTGCCATTTGGGAATCAGAAGTGACTTTTGCTGCAGAGATTCCTCTCATCAAACACCAACAAGGGCTGTCAGACCTACCTCAAGGACTATGTTTAAGCACAGTTCACCCAAAATCAGGGGGAGCCTCAGGACATCAGCATCCTTCAGCAGAGTCCTCGTTCCATCCAGGGACTGGACAACTGTGGACTGCACAGAGATGTTAACCTGGAAAACAAACTCAGGTCAGTTCTGAAGATGGGTGTCATGAGGGGAATGTATCAGACTTGAATGTTTGCAGGCAGCATGTTATCTTGCTGTTGCTGAGTACCGTTACCGACGGCAAATTAGTTATTTTTTTTACTGCAAATATTAAGGATAAAGTCCCTGTTCTGATCAAGTCAGTGAAAAACTTCCAGTGACTATAACTAAGAATTTTGCCCCCAGCTCTCCCAGCTAATTTAGAAGGGTACTTACCATCTGACTTGATTTGGGCACCTAGGGAGGAATAAAAGGACAAATTAAAACAACAGCCAAGGTAAGACCTGTTGCAGTAGCAGCTAATCAAAGCTGGTGAGGCTTCACTCCCTCATTACAATAACTTCTACACTGTGGGAGTGATTGGATACACCCACAGTATCCAGAGGTAGGAAAAGAACTGCTGTTCTCTGTGGCCAGTGGGAAAAATCTTATAATCCAATCCCCTCCTTCCTCTGACTCCTGGCACTATTCACAGACCTCCAGGTTGGGAAGTTGGCCAGGCTGTGCTTCCCAAAGAAACGCAGAGCTTTTGTTGTCCTGTTCTGAAGGTGAGAATTCCACAGCTGCATGGTCTTTAAACCAAAAAATGAGAAGCAAGTCTCCCTTTTGTTGTACAGCACAAAAATTCCCACCAATATTTCATGGAAAAGCAGAAGTATGGGACCAAGGTCATCAATCAGGCCTGAAAAATATCCCCATAAAGCACCACTTTCGCAAATTTGACTTTTCTGATTTCCCAATGAGCATTTAAGTCACATCTTTGGGACAGGACCAAGACCTGGACTCTGACCATGAAGCAATTGTGCAGAATTCTGATGGGATACAAAGAGCAGTGACTCATCCAGGAACACATTCCTGGGAGCTGGAGCCCTGGAGGTGATGCAGGCAGAGTCTGTCCCACATTTATCATCCCAGGGTACAGCTCAGCCATCAGAATCACCTCTGGGCTTGCAAAGATTAGATGTGTCCTTCAGGGCATCACTGTTCCTGAGGAGGGAAGAGGGAATGAGCACCATTCCTGGAATTGTGTGTGTCCATGCCTGGGGTGATGGATCATGGCAGCACTGCAGCCTCACTCTGCCTGCCACGGACTCTGCTTCCCACCTGGAAGGGAGCACAGGAAGGGCAGGAGCAGCTCTTTGCTTTGGCAGCTCCAAGTGCACACTGACCATGGGGTGAAGTGTCCTGGGAGAGGATTCCAGGAATCCCCAACACTGCTGGGATCTGCTGGACAGGCCAGGGTAGAGCTAAACTGGAGAACACAGATTAACTGCAGCAATCAGCAGGACACTCCTCTGGCTCCAGCTGTCCCTCCTGGCAGCGAGGACGGGCCTTTCAGAAGGCCCTGCTGTCCCAGTGCTCCCAGTAAGGCTCCCTGGGTTACTGGTTTGCCATTTCTCTGGCCAGCAGCTCCACCTGCTGGCACTGGGAGGGCTCCTGCTCTGCCCCGTGGCCACACTGTCCCCAGTCTTCTGATGTCACATCCCACCTTCAGCTCCCTTTGGGAAGGGGATCTCCCTACAGAGATTATTTATTCAGCCTTCTCCAGTTCCTGCATCTGACCCTTCCTGGCATCCACTACCTCTCCTCAGCTGGGCCACTGTTGTGGCAAGCAGCACATGGCTAAGGTGTTATTCCTCACTGTTCCACTGAGGAAGGGGAATTCATCTTCAAATTCCAAAGCATTCCCCTACAGGAGCCTGGCCTGGCCTCCTTGTTCTCTCCTGGTCCCGCAGCCAAGGAGAACTCTAATTCTGGGAGGACATGGAAGCACTCAAAGCCCTTTTGAGGCAGTTTTTTCCCCCTCTTTCCACAGCAGGTTGATCAAAAGCCAACATCTGGGAGCAACCCCTGCCTGATTCCAGCCAGGTTCTCAACCAGCAGGAGAATGATCCCACCTGTGAAAGTGGCTTTGCTTTCCCGCTTTGGAATCTGTAAGGAGGTCTGTAAACAGTCACTGCTAATTAAATCAATTTAAATAATCACATAGATTAAAAACACCTTAAGGTGGGAGAGGATGCTGCTTCCTGAAGAGCTTCAGCTTCTGGAAGGAGCCATGGGGTTAAGGTATGATGTGTTCCAGTTTCAGTTTTACAGGAGTGATCTCTTTGTCCTCCTGACTATCCTCCAAGGGGGTTTATTTATCCATGAGACATCATCCTCCAGGTCAAAAAGGGAGGAAAAAGCAGGCTTAGCTTTGAAAAATAACCCCAGACTGGATGTGGTAGTAGGCAGATCCAAACAAATTTGCTGTCAGTGGGGTAAAAAGTCACGTTCTTTAAGAAGCATAAGGGAGGTTTAAGTTTAGTGTGCCATCAAAAACTGAGGCTTGGGGGAAAGGGAGAGATGCAGAGGATTAAACCTTAGTTTTACCAGCTCTTTAAAACTCAGATTTCTTGGAATTATTGCACCCTGGTAACAGGCTTCTGGGAAAAGCCTGAACATGCATAGAAGCAGGAAAGTGCAGCAAGCACTAATTCAGGGAGCTTGTCTCTTCAAAACTATTATTTTGTACTTCATCTTTGACTGCATTATTTATATTTGGCTAAGCAGAGAACAGAAAATTATTCTGTTACCAAAGCTTGAAGTAAAAACATTCCCAAAGGCTTTCTGTATAAAAGTCTTCTTGTTGTATAGGGAGATGGGTTTTTTTCCCCACCCACAATTTAAAAATCCAATTAAAACACCATATCCTTTAGTAAATAGACATTACTTAATTCTGCAGATTCAAAAAGATCTGTCATATCAACAGGCAGCTGTACAACTGTTTCAAACCATACTTACTGCCAAAATGCTGGAGTTGATGTAGAACAGCATATTAAGTGCTTGAATGCTTTCACATTTTTCCACACTTACTGATCTGATGCATTTTGTGGCCTGGTTTACTAAAAACCCTGAAAAAAAGCACCCAAGAGTTAAAGGAAATTAAAGAGTAATTATGAAAAGCAGAAATAAATAACATCATAAGAGTCTTAAGCACAAGCAAAAGTGAAAGTAAATGTCACCTCTGTTGTAGATAAGGACATAAAGAATAATACTTTCTTATATTCTCCCAAAATGCTGTGAGACAAAATAGTCCTTCTTAGCAAATCCAGAAGCTTCACAAAAGCTAGGAAAAAAAGATTTTTTCCTTCATTTCTGAGATCCCAGAAGGTTTTTTTGTTTCACAAGAGAGCTCAGCTCTCCTCCAGTCGCCACCAGGACTGTTGTGGGAGCCCAGTGGGACCTGCAAGTGGCACCAGAGGAAAGGGAGCTCAGTGTACAAAGCACAGCTGGCAGAGGCTGCAGGACCCTCTGCCCACCTGGGGTCACCCTTGTGCTGTTTGATCAAACCAGTGACACCAAAGAGGATGTTTTATTGGTGGATAAACAGCCCATCAGCAAGATTCTCTGGGGTTTACTCTGAACGTTCAACAGAGACGCAAAACTTCATTCTGTGTCTCAAAGAACACAGAGAAACAGGAGCTATTTGAAAAGAATTTGCTCATTTTGTCTGGATTTACACTGAAAGCAAATAAAATGGAATTCAAGCGAGTTTCCCAACCTGCAGGATTGGCATCAGAGCACCAGGAGGAGACAACAGGACTTGGCAGTCTCAGAAATGCACCCTCTGTCTGTATAGGAAGCCCATACTGCCAAAGAAAACACGGATTCAGAGACATGGGTGTGTTTCAGCCCAGCAGAGTTTTACAGCATTTCCAGAACAATGAATTTGAACAGAACAAGTGCTTATTTCCACTCTATGTGTCAATAATTTATACTGCTTTGTGCATCAGTTTTTAAGCCACTGACTGTCACAGCTTTATGTCTAACACAGCAAAGAAAAAAAAAAAAGCTACTTATTTTTCAAAGTCCTTAAAAATCTAGTTCACTTTCTCAGTTAACACAAAAAACTCCACTTCTGGGTTTTACAGTTCCATATTTCAAGACCAATATAAAGTTTGTCTCTTCCAGAAGAACTGCATTATTTAAAAGCAGATGCAAACAGTGCTGACTTGCTCTTTTATGGAAGAACCTAATACTTATTGAATCAGGTCATTATTTACCTCATATCTCTGAGTTTCATTTGCCTCAGGAGGGTCTGTGTCCACATTCCAGCTCTCAGGCTCAGCACTGAAAGTAGAACTCCCAAACTCATTAAGCAAATCATCAAAATTTTCTGGAGTTGGCATTTCAGGGGACCTGAGGTAAAGTGCTTGTTTATCTGTCCAAACATTTAAAAAATAGGATAGCTTTTAGGATATAAAGCATTACAGAAACAGTACTTAGTGACAGTTTCTCTTTCTGGAGTGGTTAAAAGCAACTCTGTCACAGAAAAATAACAATGCAGCTTAATCTTTTAGAGAAAACCCAAACAGGATCTTAACTCACCTCACCCAGATCCACGAAAGCACAAATTTTATCAGAAGGGAAGTCCCTTGCTTCCAAAATTCTGGTTTCCAACAGCATGATTTCCAAACCACAGTGTCAGTTATTGTCTGCACTAATTCCATACTAAATATCCAGGTGATTACTGCACAGCCATAATTACATTAAGAGAACACAGTGCTGATCACTTTTAACTGCCCTGCAAGTCACTTCAAAGCTGGGCATAAAGGATTTGTCCCACAGATTGAGATCAGAGTGGGAAGTCAGTTTTCCATGAGACAACTTTAAATTTGATTTATAGGGGACGCTAAATTATTTTTTTTTAAAAAGGCACCCCGAACTGTATTTATTTTTTCCCAACAGAGACGAGTTCAAATATGAGATGTTTTAAGTCTGTGGTTTCACAAGTGAAAGGATCACAACATAAGGACTGTGAGCAGGCAGAATCACCAGTTTTCTGAGAGGTTTAATAAAACAGAAATAGCTTTAAATTTCTCTGTCTGGTGCCTAAAGAGCTTACCAAAATAACACCACAATGTCTAACACTGGCAGCAACTCTACTTACAGTTTGTAGCGTGAATGCAGAAAATACTGGGGTTGACTTGGTCAGTCAATTG
>JAWWES010000037.1:10218450-10315571 GCA_035583135.1 Lophotriccus pileatus
GGCGGCCGGCGGGGCGCGGGGGCGGCGCGGGCGGCTCTGACCGGGGCGCGCACACCGGGAGGGGCGCCGGGGGCGAGGCCTGAGAGAGCCCGCAGAGCTCCGCGGGCAGCGGGGAGGAGCGGGACCCCCCTCGGGGGGGGGGAAAGTGGCGGCGGCGGCGGCGCGGAAGAGCGGGGGCGCTGCCGGCGAGCCCGGCCGTGAGGGGCCGGCGCGCGGGGCGTGAGGGGCAGCGTGAGGGCACAGCGAGGGCCGCACCGCGGGGGACGCGGGTCCGCGGCGGGCGCGGCTCGGGGCGGCACCGGCGCGGTCCGGCGGGCAGGGGGAGGAAGGCTGGCGCCCTGCGGCGGGCGCTCGGCGGGCAGGAGGCGGCTGCGCCGGTGGCTCCCCGCGTTCCTGGCGCTCGGCTGCTGGGCGCCCCACGCCATGTTCTCGGTGCTCTCCTACGGCAGGCTGGTGGCGCGGGCGGTCCTGGGCGGCCTCTCGCAGACCGACTCCCGCGACTACAGCCTGGTCACGGCCAGCTGCGGCTTCGGCAAAGATTTCCGCAAGGGCATCCTCAAGAAAGGCATGTGCTACGGGGATGACGCCTGCTTCGTGGCCAGGCACCGCACCGCCGATGTGCTGGGTGAGTGCCCGCGCCGGGGGGCTCAGGTGGCTTTGACGTCCCTCCCTCTCTCCTTTCCTCCCTCCCTCCCTGCTCCGCACATGGCGAGCGGCTCAGCCTCCGCTCGCAGACAAAGGAGCTGGTTCTGCTTGGCAGTGTCAGCGTGAGTTCGCTTTTTTAGCTTCTCGAGGAAGCTCTTTGCTGCAGCTCAACCTGCCTTTGGCTTGCGGGGTTGTGTGTCCCGGGTGTGTGGGCCCAGCCTGGACGTTTCACCTGTGGGTGCCTGTAAGGCCCAGCGGCTCCAAAAGTCGCAGAAACAGCTCCTGGTGCGTTTCACTTTCTGTCTGCCTTTAAAACCTGAGCGAGCCCCGTGGATATTCACTGCGGTTTCACAGAAAAGATCACTGGAACAGACACTTCCTGATTTTAGCGTGTGCTGTGTCCTTGTCAAGTGAAAGGCAAAGTGACATTGAGACTGGAATCAAATGTCAAACTTCAGTTTCGGTGTTTGCTCTGGCCTGATTGCGCTCTCTGCTGTGGATTCACGGCTCAAATCAATCGTAAGGCTTCAAATTTTAGAAGTAGTGAATAATTATTGATAACCAGTGGAACCTTCAGCCCACGGGCAGCATTGCTTTTGACAGTGCTTGACCTTTCTCTTGTGTGCTCAAGGTTGAATGCAGCTGACTGACCTTCTGCACAAGTTACTCGTGCTGGAACTGCCAGCAGCACATTTTCACCAACACTTTGACACTTGAAAAACCGCAAAACTTCCTCCCCCCTGCCCCTGTTTTTTATTAATTTATTTAAAAACGGGGTTGCCCCGTGGCATCTCATGATGTGGGAGTGCTTGGTGATTCCTGTCCTTGTAACTTGGTTGCCATTTCACACAGCCGAGACGTTTTCAGCGGGAAGCTGTAACTTGGAGCTGGGTAACAGTATTGCTGGGCATTCCCAAGGGAGCTGTTACTGGCAGGGTGATGCCACAGCTTCCAGGGAGATGTGCAGAACCGGGCCGTGCATTTTAGACACTCTGCATCTTTGCTGTGCCTGTTCCAGAAAAACTTTTTTTTTTAGTTAGAATTAGCTGCTGGACACCCTTCCTTTAACATGTGACCAACCCTGGCTGCCTTTGAAGTTCATGTTAGGCCAGCACTGATAAATAACTGAGCAATTGGTATTTGCCCTTAGGAGAAATGCAGAATATCCTTCTACTTCAGGGTGGGCTCTTGATGTGGGGAAGAGGTAGATTTAGCCCCGTTTGATGATGTTTAGGGGTTTTTGGCCATATTTGGTAATTACTGTATGCGGATCTACAGCTTGTCTTGTCTTCCTGCTGGAATCAACAGAGAGTTGCATTTCTAAGTTGGGTCTTTGCGTTAATTTTCATGGCAACTTGGAAACAAACAGAATTGTAGCTCCACTTAAGGATCAAACAGCAAAGAGGACAGCAGTCCAGGATGTTTGAAGTACCAAGAAGAAAATAATTTAAATAGCAGAGCTGTTGATTTGGGGGTTTGTTTTGTTTTTATCCCCCATGCAGCTGTTTTCATGTTAGTTCTTTATTACTGTTTTAATGCACATACCAAAAAAACCCAGCTCTGTGTACATTCTACAAAACCAGGAATGTTCAGATGGGCTTTGATGCCTCTAATTTGATGCTTTTTCTTCATCTGTAGTTCTTGAGTTTACCAGCAGCAGTTTTCTCCTCGTTTCTGCTGCTGTGATCATCTCTTTACTCTCCCTTTCTCAACCAGCATTTTGCACTGCTGCTGCAGGGAGAGTTTCAGCACCAGAAGTCTTTTCCTGCCCTCAATTCCCCTTACTCTCATCACAAATCTAAGGTTCCTTAAAGATTTTCTTAAAGACCCTCATCAGTTTTGTACTAACTCAATACCTGCCTAACTCTGCACCTCCACAAAACTGGCTGAGCTGAACTGTTGGGTTTCCCACTTAATTTTTTGGCATTTAACGAAGACGCTCACGTGGTTTGAGCCAGAGGGAACACTTGACACAGTAAGTGCTTTTGGAGAACAGTAAATTTCCAGTGTATCACTTGGAGCTCGTAGTCACCAGTGACAAAGCCATGCCAGATAATTTACTGGAAGTTCTTCTGTGCCAGTGTTTTCTAGAGCCGGTGTGTGGAGGGACTGGCCTGTGTGGGATGGAGCTGGGTGTGGTGGAGCAGTGAAAGAGCTACTCCCAGTCCTTTGGCACCCGTGCTTGGGGATTCATTTTCCTAGGTCAAACAAAAGTGGACTTGGCAGTGTGTTTATAGCAGAATCAAAATGCTAAATACTCCTTTTGTTGTAATTGTGCTGTAGAGTCTAAAGGCTGAACATTTAAGCTCAGTCTTCTAGGCTGAGCTTTATCCTTTCACAGGAAGATCAGCAGAAAGCTTAAAGATTCAGGTTATTTCCAGTCCCTCTGTAGTTGTTAAATGCTTGGTAAGGCCTTTCACTGGTATGCTTGAATCCTTGGGAGGTTTTATCTCTCATTTTTATTTCTGTCTGGGACACACCTGTCAAATTTGCACGTTTGCTTCCCATTCTGAGCCCAGGGAGAAACAAGAAGCTCAGAACCAGAGCGTTTCCTTGGGGATCACCCTGAGAGAAGGAAATGGCTTTACTGCTGATGTTAATCTCCAGAGCTTTATGGTTCAGGCCTGTTTCCTTTCTGCTGCTGCTTGGACCGTGTTGTACCTTTTTGCTCATTCACTACCAGTGTCTGGGGTGTTCAGATCCTCAGGACATTCAGATATCTCCTGGAGATGTGGGAACTGTTCTGTGCTGCTTCATGTCTGAAGCCTTAGGAACTTTTGAGGACAGAAATACTGTTTTTCCAAGCTGAAACCCAAAACTCTTCAGGAGCTGACAGCTCTGGTTTTCTTCATTGGCATGAGAGTAGAAATTTTAGTACACAGGGGACAACCCAAAATTTTCACATGAACTTGAGCAGTTTTATAACCATTTCACTTATTTACCCAGAGTAAACACTAAACCTTTTTTAGATACTTTGAGGTGTCTCCTACTGGTGATTGTTTTTTTTCCCTTATTGTTGGGCTCTGCCTTCTCTTGCTTATTCCTGCCTTATCGGGCTCCCGATGTCTTTGCTGGTTTTTTATGGATTTTCCAAGCTGTTGTGTGAGTCATTATTGAAACATTGCAGCAGCCAATGCTGCATCCCGTGACAGCATCACTTATACAATGTCTGTGCTGGGGACAAGTTCGGCTGTAGCCAGTGAGACTTCATGAGTCTTCCAAACTATTTCTGTCCCCCAGGAGTAGGGAAAAACTGTCTGGCAGCAGGGAACTGTTTGTCCACTGCAGAGTTAAAATTGGAAAACTGTTCTATCTGCTGCAAATCTTGATTTTGATTTTTTTGAGGGGGGGTAGTGGGTGGGTGCTGCAGGGCAGCTACTCTAAACTGAGAGGAACTGCACTTCATTTGAAAATTCAGTTTGTCAGCAGCCTTTCTAGGAGCTGAAACTCCAGAGTGGCAAAGCCCCTGGAATATTGTTAGTCTCACTGTCCTCAAGGAAAGTACACTGCAACACGTAAAAGGATTTGTAGATGAAATGTCAAGGTTGTTCTGGCAGCTGTAGAGGAGGAAGGGATTCCTGCTTGGATGCCTGAAGGTTACAGAGGACTACGTTAAGTGGTTTATTTGGTATCATACCTATTAAAGAGATTGCTGCCTTATCACAACTTATCACACTAAAGGAGGCAAATTGTCTGCCTCCCTCGGAGCAGCCTTTCACCTACTGCAGTGGGGGAGCCCCGGGCACCTCACAGGGAGTGATCAGTGATTGCAAACAGTTGTGGTGTCCTAATTTGTAACAGACCACGTGGAATTTTCTGTTTAAAATGGGAGCATAAGTGTAAGGAAACTGCAGGTTGAGAAACATCCCATTAACAGCCACATTCTTGTCAATATAATCCACGTGTCAGCAGAGCTGATCTTGAGTGGCACTGAATGGAACCTCTGGGAATGGAACTTCAGTCTGCTTATTCCTTTTTTCCCCACAGTACCTGCAGGGATGTTGCACACAACGTTTCTCATCAGAATTTCCAGTTGAACACTTATTTCAACTGTAAATGCTGTTGGTGCTTCTTGTTAGCAGAAAATTTTCCATTCTTATGTGGGTCTTGGCTCGAAGGAGAGCAGGTTCTGTGGGCAGTCAGGGCTCGAAGCTGAGCTCGGTGCAGGAGGTGAGGATTAGTCATACCTGTGTCGCAGGAAACGTTGCAGAAATCTGCTGTTTGCTCTGGTTCATCCTCACTGGGAATGCTGCAAGCCTGAGATTGGTCAGCCTGGCAGGGATTTCAGTCTCTGCCCCCCCTTCTCATCAGTTCCCCTCTTGCTGAACACCTTGAGATTAAATAGATGTAACTAGGGTATTTTTTATAACAAATAGTTTAGTGTTCTCCTGGAGCTCCCCAAATCCACCGAGTGGTTCCTCAGGTTTAAATAAAATAGGGAAGAGATCTACCTGGTAGAAACCTCTTTCAGGAACAAGTGGATGGTAGCAGGGGGAAATAGATATAAGGAACTGTTGCTTTTTCCAAGGAGTAGATGCACAGTTTAATGATTTCAGTTCCCTGTTTCCCCTTCACTTCAACATCCTCACTCACTTTGCCTCTTGCTTTTTGTTCCTTGTTGTCACTCACCCAGTTACTCTCCCAGAACCTTTCTGTGTCATGCAAGGGCAGTTTAAGGTTTACTGTAACAGTGTGAATAAGTAACCTTTCCTTTTGTAACTTGTTAGCAGTCACACACCACCTCCCTTCAGGGGTTTGTGTTTAACTGAGTTATTTCTTTCTCAAAACCTGAGGGGAGCGTGGACAGACACCCTTTGGCTCTGACAGATCCCAGGGAAGCTGCTGGAGGGTCACTGCTGGCTGGGAGCATTGGTGCTCTGCATGGAGAACCTGTCTAGGTGTGTGATTTATGTCACCACTGATAAAACAGGAAATCTTATCGGTTTATCTCAATTCTGATATGTTGACAAATATTAGGGACTGTATTTCAAACTTGTGTGGTGCAGCAGATTGCACATTTTTTTTTACCATTTTAGCCTGCTATTTTTGATGCAAAATTAATTCAGCCATAAATATATCCTTTTGGTGTTCTTTTGTCAGTGATTCATTGCTATTTCAGGTGAGGATCTCAAGAAATTGAAAGTTCAGTAGGATGTGAGGAGTGCCTTAGCAAGTTAATTGTGGTTGCATGCACAAGCAGTTCCTGCTGACACACTTGTGCCTGCCTGGGGCTTCTCTGGGAGTTTTACTCTTGGCTGATGCAATGGCTGAAAGTATCCATCTTCCAAGAGATTTTTTGGGAACAGGGTGGTACTTTTGGACTCTGACCATATTTGCCAGCAAGCCAGAACTTCCCCTCATAACACTATTTATATTAAACAGGATTTGATCAGTATGCTGGGTTTGTTATGAACTTTCAGCATGTTTAGTTTATATTTCTGTGTAGTTTATATTTCTGAACTAGGCAGAACACCTGGATCTCACCAAAGTGTGTGGTGAAAAGCAGATATTGCTGCTTTCAGCACTGGCTGGGTGTTCCTGGGCTCCTGCAGTGAACCTCGTGTGTGCTGGCAGGAAAAACAACTTCCCATTTGCATTTCAGCTGGTATCTTATCCCAGGTGCTTTTAGCATTTGGAAATCAGCTTTCCCAAGTTTCCCTGCCAAGATCTTCCCTGGCTTAGTCAGTGCTGCAGCATCAGACACTTGGGCTTTGTCTTGTAACTTCGTGACAAGTGTTTCTCCAGGAGGGATTTTGATATGTGGAATCTTTGAGAAGTTGGAAAAAGCTTTGTTTTGGACTGACACATGCAGCAAATATTTGGTCTGGCAGCAATATATGTGTATTTTCCAGCAGAAGGCAGTGCAGTGGGGTGTTAACTCTCAGAGAGTCTCACAGCTCTCCATTATATAGTTAAATCCTTGAGAAGTATTTATTCTTTTGAAGTAATTTATTGTGAAATTTTCAATTGCTTTATTTACACTGATGGTTCATCTGGCTGCAGGCACTGCTCTCTGTCACGTGGATGTTTGTGTAACTTCTGCCTGGGCTTGAACAGGGAATAGCCACAGGAATGTTCCTTCCATAAAATTTTCTCATTTACTGGATAGCTTGAATGAAAAAACCCCAAGGGGTGTGTGCAGCTCAATTTCAGCAACTCCCAGCCAGGCAGTTTGTCTTAAATATCCTGAGAATTCCTAGTTTGTAACGTGGTTGGTAGTGGAAGACAATGGTTTATGCTTCAAATGTAAGAAAAGAAAAATCTGAGTGATCTTTTCCACTTGTTAAAAAGGTAATTATTTTGAATATTTGCCTTTTTTTTTTGGTCTTGGATGAAAACAATGATAGTAGAAATAAATAGAGCTTGGCATTATTCCTTGGTAATGATCCTGCCAGCAGCAGTACCTTTGAATTTTCCTTTGGTGACAGAGGGAAAACATGGTGTTACCTCAAAAGCTGAGTTTCTCGTGCTACTTCTGGAGTCTGAAATATCTCACAAATAGTTTTGCTCCCTGTTTGCTGTCAGTCAAATAACACAAAGTTTTCTTAAACTTTATTCTCCTTTGCATTTCCTCTATTTCAGCAGCAGTTTGCTCAGTTTCAAAATCATATATTCCTTTCCCATGAAACTGTTTATAGAGAATATTGAATGTAAAGATGCTGCTTTTATTTTAAAGCCATGCTGAGGGCAGAACAGGATGGCTGGAGATCTTGGGGAATGTAAAAACCTTCTCTTAAGGCAAAAAGCAATAAAGGAGGACGTTTTCCAGGGGTCCCTGTGTGGTGTGGGGCTTCTTGGCTGGGCTTGGCCTCTGTTCTGCCCCTTGGCAGCAGCAATTCCTGGCTCAGGGCTGGAGCAGGAGGAAGCATTTGACTGCTCTGCTGGTGTTGGATGCCTGGGGAGCCAGCAAGGTCATTTAGCTTCCATCAAATGTAGTGACCTGTCATCTTTGAGAGACACAGTTCCAAAAAAAAGGAAAAAAAGGTAGGAAAAAAGGGCCTTTGGAGAAAGACAAGAACTGGTGACGTGAGTTGCTGAGCAGGTGAGGTGTGATGGTGGTGGCCCAGGGAAAGCCTCCAGGACTGCTCCTGAAGGTGATGGTCCCGGTTTCTGTGCTGGGATGGAGCAGGGATCCAGCTGTGCTGGGGTTTGGGAAGCAGACAGTGTGTTCTCCAGGCAGAGGAGCTGCCCGTGGATATCCAGAGGGTGATTGCTTTGGAAGGCACTGGCAGAAGGTGCTCAAAGCTGTTTGAGTAGGTTTTGATAACTCCCTTCTCAGGTGCTGGCTGTGGAGGCTCTCTGGTACTCAGAGCTGAGGTGTTTCTGTTCCAGTGTTTCCCAGCACTCCTGTGAGATGTTTATGGATTGCTTGAGGGAACTCCAGAACTTCTGCCCGGCTTTCTCTGTAACTGCCTTGGGAGCTGAGAGCTTTGGGCAGCACTTGTCAAACAGCATCTTCTCCTTGCTTTGCCTGCTGTCAGTGCAGCAGTGCAGAGGCACAGCTGGACTGTGTCCATCTCAAAGGGCAGTTAAACCCCCAAACTGGCCTGGTAACTTCACACAAAGCACTGTCACCACACCTGGAGTTTCTGTTTCGGGTTCCAGGTCTAGAACTTTTCCTTTGTGATCCCTTCTAGACCTGTCCGTGTGGCAGCAGGAAGCAAAGGGTCAATCCAGTATTAACCTGAGGTTGTGAGACCTGGACGGACAGGATTAATCTGTTCCTGAAGACTCCAGAAAAGGCATTTCTGGGAATGCCAGAGTCCTCCAGAGCTTCTTCCCAGGGTCTGGTCCCGAGGGGTGAAAGAATGCAGGGATCTGCATCCCTGTAATATTCTTCTGAGAAAGCAAAGGGACAAAGCAGGTGTCTAAAAGGTTGTGCACTATTTTAGGGGAGAAATCTGATTAATGTTGATGGGCTGTTCAGAATCCTGGCAGATTATAGTTCAGACCAAGGTCGGCTCCAACTCTTCTGTCTCAGTTTCAGCCCGTGTCCGTGTGAAGGGCGTTGGGAGATGAGGAAACTGAGGTTTAGCTTCTCCCTCACTTTTTCATGCCTTTTTTTTCCTGAGGATACTGTCCTTCAGCACAATCTGAGCTCTGAAATTCCCCCTTTGTGCTTTTATCGTGAACACATTTTAGCTTTATTACATTCTGGAAAGCTGGGCTTGAAATGGTTCATCCCGTGCTGAGGATCAAAAAGATTTTTGGGGAGATTTCCACATAGTAACATTTTAATCTCAAATAATGCCTTCAGCAGTATTGTACTTTTATCATTTGGGGGAAATTCAAAGTTCTTTAGCCAAATGACCAGCAGAATATGATGTCTGCTGCTCACCTCCCTCTGAACACCCCCTTTCCATGAGCACCTTCCCCGTTTTCCTCTGCAGCTGCTCAAAAGCTGCCAAAGCTTGGCAGAATTGCTCAAATTTTCTGATATCCAAGTTTTTTTAGAATAACTAAATGCAAATTGACTGGATCATAGTTAGCTTTCATTCCCTTGCTTGGCTGAAGCTGTAAGCAACAAACCCTCCTTGGAAGGGGTAGGTCCCAGCATTGTGTTGGTTACATGGATTTTGGAATACATGGAAATTGAGATTACTAAATAGAAAGCATTGTTTTTCATATGAGCATTGGGAAAAAACTGGGCTGCTGGATAGTTGGGAAGAGTTTCTTTATCATTTCTGTGCTAGCTACAATCTTAACAACCATCACATTTAATTGTTCGTTTCTAAGGGGCTAATGAAAGGTTAATGGGATTGAATCCCCATCTTCCCCTGCCCCAGATTCCCTGTTTCTCCAGTGGAGTCAGCCTCCTTGCCTTTTTTCCAGTGGTTCAGGTTATATTTAGGGTTTGTCTGGCAGCTGATGTCAGCAGTTATCTTACAAACACTTCAAAATTTCCTTGCTAATCCAAACTGTTTTTTTCAGGCAGGTGCCGAGTCCTACCTTTTAGTTACTAAATATCCTACGTGATGTAAATAATTAAACCCCTTGTTTTGGAAACCATGGCCATTCGTGTAACACTCATTTTCTCTTCTCTTCCAGGGGTGGCAGATGGTGTAGGTGGCTGGAGAGACTACGGGGTTGACCCCTCTCAGTTCTCAGGGACTCTCATGCGAACGTGCGAACGTTTAGTGAAGGAAGGACGGTTTGTTCCCAGCAATCCTGTCGGGATTCTCACTGCAGGCTATTGTGAGCTGCTGCAGAACAAAGTACCTCTGCTTGGTAAGACACCAGGAATCTGTCAGTTTGAGCTGGATTGTGTGTTACCTGCACATGGACTTGGTGAGAGTGGCTTGCTTCCAAGCTGCTGTTGGCGGCTTCTCCAACAAGTCTGCAGGCAGTGAACTTCTCTCATTTCTATGTTTTCAGTTAATTTGGAGGCATCCTTATTTCTCTTCTATGTTTAAAAGCTGTTTTAATTCATTCAGTAATGCAGGGAGTGTTTGTGTGTATATATATATATAAAATGAAAGGCCAGCAGCCTTTCTGGGTGAAGGGTGAATTCACCAGAGTTTGCAGAGCGAGTTCTGCAGCAGAACACGCTGTGGCACATGTGCTCACCCTGTGTTTTGGAGGTATAAATAACTGTTCTCTGCTGAAAACTCTTCATGGTTGGTTGTGGCTTTTTGCTTAAGCTCTGCAAGGAAAACTATTTTCTGAGGATAACTGGATGTAGTTCTGCTCATTCCTGGCCTTACTGCTCCTGTTGCCTTTTATGTCCAGTGAACTCAAACCCCAATTGGTTGGTCACATAGTTTATATCATCTGATCTCTGGGAGTATTATTTTTATAAATCTTTGGGGGGGATTCATAACAGATCTTTCTGAAAGCCAACTGAAGGAGATGTTTCACATGTTCTGTGTCAGACTTGATGTGAGGCAGGGCATTCATGCTGTGGGAATGGGAGCAGACAGCGAGGTGCCATTCGGGCTGAGCTGACACTGTGCAGAGGGGACACTTTCTGAAGGACACAAGCCCTCCTGTGCACCAAGAAAGTGTTGCCCTGTGTGAAATGTGCAGGGCTCACCTGACCTTAAGCTCCTGTGCCAGAGGAGTGCAGGGTGAGCTATATTTAACTCGTCTGCTGAGCTGGGAGCAGATGTTCTCGCATTATACGCCTAAAGAATAGGTTGGAACCTCAGCAGTGACCTTAAGTGTCACCAAAATAGCAGAGCTCAGTAATTACATTAGGATTTGGGGTGGTTAATGGTACTTATTTGTGCAAAGCAGATGTAGCTGTAAGTGATCTTCAAAGTGGGCCACTGGAGAGAGCTTCCCCATGGCTTTGGAGACCGAGGCAGCTCAGCTGGGCTTGACCTTTGCGGGGCTGAAAAGCAGCGTGTGCTGAGTCACAAGATCTGCATTCCACACATGGCCTCCTGGTTACACTCTGCTAATAGAGCTAGAATTTGAAACTAATGATCCTTAGTGTTTCTCCTTTAACAGAGAGCAGTATTTTTAGCAGGAGGAATAAAACCCTGGAATTACCGCAGCAATGAGCATTTAGAGTTTATTTAAAATAAAGGGAAGGGACAGGACTTCATTAAGGAGGATTCATTAGGCAGTAACTTTTCCTTGCTGTTGTGCTCTGAGCCTTGATACTTGGTTCATCAGAACTGGATCCAGCAAATATTATAAAATAAAACTGAAATGGGAGGAAACTGTGCCAATTATTTAAACTCTGTTGTGTTGCAGAACAGTCTTGGACAGTCACGTCTAAAATGGGAGCTTTTCCTGAAGTCCTGTTTTGTGAGAGTGGAGAAGGTCCTGTGTGTTCACTAGAGAACAAATTCAGGGCAAATGCATTGCAGGGAACTCTGTGTGTTAGAAAGGGAAATGTCTGGAACAGGCAATGCCTGGAGCCAGCTGGACTTGGGCACTATGAAGGCTCATTCTAAGCTTAGCTCACTGCAGGCTTGTGGCCTGTCCAGCATGTAGCTGTGCTTGGACAATCCTGCTGGAGGAACACAGGACAGGAGAGGAAGACTTGTGATGTGGGGAAGAAAGGAAGGCAATGTCTGCTGTGGATGTGCTGTCCTGGTCAGGAGTGGAGAGGTGGCTGGTTGCTCTGCAGGACTCTGTATATGTGTTTCTTTGCAACACAGTTATTTTTGTGGCTTGCAACCAAGCACAGTCGGTGGCCATTTCCCAGTGAATGAACCAAGAATTCCTCAGTGTCCTCGAGCATGACTGGGATAGTTCTGAGCATGGTTGAGTGCTCCTGTTGTTACTTTAATCTGGAATAGTATTTGTCTCTGAAACATGTTTTCTTTACACTTTTTAAGTTGGTGGCCTGAAGATGTGACAGGATTGTTATCTGTTAAACCTGAAGCAGGCTGGGAGGAAAAGCATTTTCATGTTCTGAGCAGAGAAATGCAATAGGACCTAACACTTAATTGCAAGCAGTTCTTTACTTGGCGTGGTTTATTTACAGCTGATGAGTGAAACTGTGTGGAGAGCACGTGGCATTGTATGGATGCTGCTGGAATTCTATTATGTCCATGATTTCGGAATTTCAGTATTTTATGTGAGTTCTGTAAATCCAGTCCTATAGCAGAATGTGCTGACATATGTTGGGTTGGAAAACTGTAAATAAGCCAAACAAAACAGGTATTTGTCAGCATAATGTGTTTACCAAAATCAGAGCAGGAAAAGTGAGCCCTACACAAAAATCAGACTTTGTGCTGCAAAGATTTCTGGCATTTTGCTGGCTCTATTTTAAATTAATTGTGGCATCACTCAGCGTTTCCATTTCTCCTGATTATTGAACTCTGATAAGAGTTGGAATGGTTGAAGTGCTGATGGAGTCAGGGGCAGGAGCAGCAGTGTGTGAGGCTGACTGCAGTGCCTGTGTTTGCAGGGAGCAGCACGGCTTGTATCGTGGTTCTGGACAGGACAAGTCACCGTTTACACACGGCCAACCTGGGGGACTCCGGCTTTCTGGTGGTCAGAGGAGGAGAAGTCGTCCATCGGTCTGACGAGCAGCAGCATTACTTCAACACTCCCTTCCAACTCTCAATAGCTCCTCCAGAAGCAGAAGGAGTTGTCTTAAGTGACAGGTAAGCTGGGGAAGGAACTCCAGGTTTTGATCTGTGCGCGTGAGCGGCTCCCAAGAAGTTGCAGTTCTGCTGGGGGGCTCTTCCATGGCCTGTAGGATTTGAGCTCCTATCCAGTCAGGTCCTGCACCTGATAATGTGAGCACTTAGCTCCTTGTACTTTGTACCTGTCGCAGGGTTGAATTTATTGGGCTAATGATTATTCCTGGTGGCCCATTCTCATAGTTCTGAGCCATGGGGAGATGTCGCTGGCTAAAGCTGGTGTATGTGCTGGTCATCCTGGACAAGTGGCTGCTCTTACCAGTTCCAATCCCTGTCTGTGCTCCCTTGAGACTGTTTGGAGTAGCTAATTTAGATATCTTGGCACTGAGGTAGCAAGGGCTTGAAGAATAGAGCAGAGGGACATGTGACTGTAAGTTGTGTTTCCAAGTAGCTGTTTCCCTCAGCATATTGTATTTGACCAAAACGAGCAAAAAAACTGCTTGGCAGAACACCAGGCTGGGAATGAGAGGATGAGGAGAGGACAATCTGTTCACAGAAATGAGTCCTTTCAAAGGCTGGCTTGTTCCTGTGTCTTCCCCTAAGAATGTCAGGCTGATCCATCCTGGCTTGGTGAAGACTCATCAGTAAATGAATTTTTAAAAAAATCACCTTTCAAATTGTGTTAAAATAGAATCAGTTAGGTCGGAAAAGACCTCTCAGATCATTGAGTCCAAATATAGACAGCTGTCAGAAATGGCTGTTCACTCCCTGAAGTGATCTCTCTCATTGAATATAAGGAGATTGCAACAGGATCCTCAGAGAGTGGCCATGGCATCCAGGGAATGCAGTAGGCAGCTCCAGTCTTTGATGCAAGGTTTGGACTCGGTGATCTTAAGGCTCTTTTCCAGCCTAAGTGGTTCTATGAAGTCTGAAGGCTGATGCAGTGAAGGTTATGACTTCAGTGCCAAAATAGCTCTTTTTGAAAGTGGCATTAAAGTTGTTGAAGTTCCTGACCGTTCCTGCCTGTGGCTTTATTTCTTCATCCTACAACTGCCGAGAGGAAGCCAGGGTAGAACTCTGAAATTAAACCCCCTCAATAATCCAACTTCTTTGTCAGAGTAAAATTAAATGACATTTGAAATTCCAGAGCTGTAAAAGTCTTTGTTTTTCTGAGGTTCTCTGTCATCCGTAGGAAGACCATAAAACCCAAAAAGCAGGAGGATAATTGATCATGTCCAGTGGAAGTCAGGGAAGCCAAGTAATCTGAGTCATCCCGTAATAAGGAAAAGCACAAGATAAATGTGCTCCCACTCTTGAGCTGTGAATCATGATTGCAGCTTTCTGGCTGGTTCCTGTGCTGTTCCTGACATTAATTAGTACTCATGGGCCTCACCGAAACGCTTCTCCAGTCCTTTTTTATTTGTTGTCCCAGTTCAGTGGGGAATTTGGCTAAATATGGGAACAGGCAGGCAAGCTCATCTCCAGCAACCTTCCTGAGGCTGCAGATCAGTGGAGCAAAGCAGCTCCTCTGTGTTTTGGCAGAGATGCAGCAGTTTCTCCCTTTTAAAGACCCCTGAAGAGTCTTTAAAAAGGAGAGGTTTGTTGTTATGTTGCCTCAGAGAATCAGATTTTGCAGCCATATTCATGGCCAAATGGGGTGTTTTCTCCTCTTGCTGTTGTGTAATGTCTTAGACACAAGTATTCCAACTGGCTGTGGTCTTCTGGTAGTGATTTCCAGGCATATTTCTTATTCCATTGAATTACAAAGTGCTTCAAAATCCTGAAGTGTTTGGGCCATTATGAACTGTCCTTTCAAGCGTTGCTCTCTTACATGTTCAAGATGAGCAGAAGGAAGCCCTGAGCTGCCATTCTGCTTAATGGTTGCCATGGAGATACACTCACGAAGCAGATTAGTTTGCAGGATTGTTCATCTGGGAACTGTAATTGCCAGTCCTTGGTGGAGCAGCTGGAACTGTACCTGTTTCAGTCCCCGTGCTGTGCTGGGGCTCCCTCGCCAGCCCGTCCTGGGGCAGGAGCTCCACACTCGGTTCCTTCTCCCTTTTGCAAAAAGCCCCAGGCTGCAGTGAAGTGCAGGAGCTGTGGCTGTGCTGTTGGATGTTCCCTGGGGGGGTGAGGAGTCTTTTAACCTCTCTGTCCCCTCTCTGTCCCCTCCCCAGCCCCGAGGCTGCCGACAGCACGTCCTTCGATGTGCAGCTCGGGGACATCATCCTGACGGCGACAGACGGGCTGTTCGACAACATGCCCGACTACATGATCCTGCAGGAGTTAAAGAAGCTGAAGGTGGGTGTGTGATTCCTCCAGCCCTCACATCTTTTGTGCTGCTAAACCTGAATCCTTTGCAGGCTTTTCACATAATCCCCCATGTGAGCAGTGGGAAGGGATGTTGACCCCAAAGCTCTGTCTCTTGGATCTGCATCCAGAGGCAGCAGCTGGGGCATAGATTTCCCAAGTGGCAGCTGCTTCCATGGCGATAACTGGGAAGAGAAGGGAAGGGGGAGATGTTCAGTCCAGGCTCTGCCCTTGGCCAGCTCCTCACACATGGCACCTACAGCTTGTAGATGCTACACATGAAAACAGAGCATCTTCTCCCAGGTTATTTGGGGGCTGAGCTTACACTTCAAATAATATCCAGCTTTTCTGAAGGGTTATAAACCAGGAATTCCGATGGAGTATGTGCTGTCTGAACTGTGGGTTGCATGTGCTTAAAAATCTTTAATGTTCTGTTAAAAAAAAAAAAAATCCTGGCAACTTTCCCAGGTTACTGACCACAAATGTTCTTTTTAAATAGTAAAGATGCATTAAAATATTTTAATCTGGGTGAGAACATTTAGCTTAAGGCTATTTACTTCCAGAAAGGAGAGTGTACTTAGGGAGATATCAATATGTATAACCTCCCCGAGGAAACTGCTTTGCTGTGAAATGCAAATAAGGGTGACGTGGAGAATTACCCTGTGGTTTTCAAAGAATTTGGCCTGCTCTTATCCTGCAGCTACACAAGTCACTACCCCGTGTGGCTGCAGCCACCTCACAGCCCTGTCTGTGGGCAGAGAAGGGTTGTCCTGGGCGGACCCTGGAGCTGGAATTCCCTTGTGGAAGAAGGCTGAGCTCCACCTTTTGGCGTGTTTGGGAAAGGCACTGGAGTTCCCCGAGGGGTTCAGCCAAAAGTTAATCACATAAACGCCTGCTAATTCCCAAACCTGCGGGGAAGGCTCCTGAAATGACAGGGCACTTCAGAGCGGTTACAGACCGAAGGAGCAGTGGTTGTCTGTCATGTTGGCTCCAGCCTTGGAGTGAAGCAGCAGAGTTATCAAAACTGAATTAAAAACAGGCGCTTGAAATGCAACCTGGAGAAAGTTTGTGCTTTTTGTGTCATCTGACTTTTGAAGTGCCCCTTCTCCCCAAGTGTGCTCTTGTTGCTTGGGGTAAGAGAGTCAGGGGTGCAGGAATTGCTCTTGAGGTAAAGCAGAAACACTTCACCAAAACACAAGTGGGAGGCGGGTTTGGTCATTGCAGGTGAAGTGCAGGGACAGCTCCCAGTGTCCCCTTTCCTTTAGGTGAGTCTGGTTTGAGTATTAGTCTTCTAAGTTTCTGAATTGTGTAAACCCTCCAAACCCAAGTCTTGTAGCTGCTGGTGGGGAGTTGAGGCCTGGCCTTCGCTCGTGGAGCTGCACAATTTCTAAAGCCCAAAGGATGGGGAGGGTGATAATCGGATAATTATTGCCCGCCCTGAGCGCCAGCCCTGGCACCGAGCGACCTCCAAAACTGACAGGCAGCAGCAAAGCAACTCCTGGAGGCTTCCTTGTAAATAACAAACCCTTTTCCCGCCGAATTCAGAACTCCAACTACGAGAGCATCCAGCAGACGGCGCGGAGCATCGCGGAGCAGGCGCACGAGCTGGCCTACGACCCCACCTACATGTCACCCTTCGCGCAGTTCGCCTGCGACAACGGGCTGAACGTGAGAGGTGAGAGTCTCCTCCTCCCACCCACCCCTGCCACCTCCTGCCACCCCCCAGGAACCTTCTGTTGTCCCAGAATGCGGCGGGAGAACGGAGCATTAGGCAGCGTGGTTGGCAGGAGAGCACCAAGGCTCGTGTGTGGGCTTTGGAGCGGGAGCCTCCCGTGGGGAAGCGGCTGGAGCCCCGAGAACACACTGCACTGAGGTTTTATTTTTAACCCAGTATGTACGTTCCTGCCCCAGGCTCCTGGGGAAACTGGGCTTGATTTGTTCTTGGATTCAGGGGTGTGGGTGGTGATGTGTGAGGGTGGCTTTTGTTTAATTTTTTTTAATTTTTTGAAGTCTTCTCTCACAGCTGCAGTTCAGCCGAGGTTCTGCTCAGTCTTTGGTAGTTTTGGGGTTTGTTTTTTGGTTGAAATTTGTGACTCTTGTACTGTTGGCATCCCCATCCTGATCTCTCCATTGGTTCTTCTTCTGGGCTCTAAAAGATACTGACACCTGGCAGAGCTCAGAGCCTGAGCAAACACCTTTCTTTTAATATCTATTTCTTCTAAATAACTCAGTGTAATTCTGCTGGTAAAGATGTTCTTACCTCTTTATTAGGAGGGCAGGATTTCCTGCGCTTTTTCTAAGGTAGAGCTTGGGCTCCCTGGTGCTCCAAGCTCAGTCAGTGAGAAATGAAACTGCAGATCTCTGGATTCTCTGCTGTGATCTCCCAACAACAAAATAGCTCTTCTGAGCCCTTTTTGCAGGACCTCAGTGTGTTGCTCTGGCTGCTGAGGATTGAAAAATAGCTACTAAAAATGCTAAGTGGCTTTTAGAGAGACATGAGGTAATTCAGTGCTGGGGAAGATGCTAAAGAGGTGTTTGATTTGCAGTGGAAATTCCTGAGGAGATCTGACTTCATGGCAGTTTCCTTGTAAAAGAGCAGTGTCAGGTGTTTTGTGCATTTATTCTGTAGTCTGCTAGAAAACAGGCTCTGTGCTCTGCCAGCTGCCAACAGTGTTGCAGGTTCTGACCTCCTTTTCTCAGCCTGATCTCACTGGAGCTGAACAGGAGAGTGTTTTTGTGCTGTGTTAAATGTCGTTTGGGAAGAAGGGGAGGGAAGCAGAGTTGGTGTCTTACACTGAACAGGCTTTGAATATTTAATGTTAAAAGAATCCTCCATGGGAAGTGACACAGATGATCTGCAGACGGTGGGTTTGATGAAGTAAGCGGGTTTTTCCTTCCCTGCAGGGGGCAAACCAGACGACATCACCGTCCTTCTGTCCATCGTGGCCGAGTACACAGACTGAGGGCCTGGCCCAGCCCCGCACGGTTTCCTGCTGGCAGGATCGATCCCTCTTCCCTCCTGCCCTGGGCAGCCTGAGCCTGGAGCCCGCCCTGAGACAGCCGAGTCCTTGCTAAGAACCACTCGTAGAACACTGGGCTTGCTCTGCCAGCAAGAGATGAAGAAGCTCAAGGCCTGGAGCGTCTGTCAGAGCTTAGTCATTGTCCGTGCCAGGGGCAGGATCCATCCCGCGGCGTTCCCGCTCTGGAGATGGGACTTTCCAAGGAGTAGAATTGGTTGCTCATCTTTCAGAGTAGATCAATAGGTGACCTTCTGCACGAGGGCATCTTACCCTTTCCTAGGAGCGGTCGCTGTTGCTGAGGGTGTGTTCCAGCCCCAGTTCCATAAAGCATAGTCTTGTTCCAGTGGTAGCCGAGGTTTCGTGTTCCTGAGCTCCAGTTTTCAGGAGATTTATAACTGCTGTAAACATTCTGCTCTTGCCATCCATGGTGTCAGCCTTAGGAGCCTTTTCTAGTATGAGATTTCAAACAAACCTAGTTCAAGTTATATGGATGCAAATGTGTTTTGTGATTTCAGGTGCTTAACTGTGATCTTAAAAAAAAAAAAAGAGTTCTGCAGATCATTCGTCCATAATGGGCCTGGTTCTGGATGTTTTGGCTGTGGATGATTATTATTTTTATTAAACAAGACTTCTAGCTCAGTCTCAAACAGCCGGGCTGGCCACAGCTGAGGTCTTTGAGCATTTTGAACCCATCTCCTGGTGGGAAATGCTCCGGTGGGAGGTTGCACAAAGAACAGCTCGTCCTCAGCTCCCAACGTCCTCACTTGGGGTAGATAATCCTGTCGTTGATGAAGCCTAATTTGTGTTAATAATTGCCATTGCTTGTAGAACAGAATCTGCTGCACCACTTTAAGTCCAGCTGATCCTTTCTGACTCAACAGGCACCTCTTTGCTTCTGCTGCGGCAGCGAGTACGAAAATGAAACTTAATGAATAATCAGCAAAACTTACATTTCAGTCACTAAAGTTTAGGGGTTTCAATGAACCTTAATGATGTTTACAGTTATCTAACAGCCACTTTGCAATATGACATTTCCTTTTCAATGACAGTAGCTCACGTTTGTTTCCCCCCTTCCCCCCAGCTTTTCCTTTCCCGAGGCTCCTACGAAAGCTGAGAGCTGTAAAGATATATATATTTTTGGTCAGTTTTTCATTAACTTTTTTGCCGGTAGAAAAGTACGTAGAAATAAATTAAAGCCATGTTTTTATATATAAAAAAGTCGGGTAATGTTGCTGTTTAGGTGAGTGCAGTTAAACTTGGTCAGTAAGGAATCTTTCCTGCTCTCAAGAGGAGATTTTTACTACCTGGTTTATTGTATTAAAACTGTTTAAGTTTGAGGTTACCTCAACTTGTTTAAAGAATTTTTGTGGACTTGTACTGTATATTTGCGTAACTATGTCAAGCTTTTATTTAAGGTCATTTAACATGTACCATGTACATGTCATTTTACTATATTTCAATGCATCATGCTTGTAACAGGCATTTCATTTATAATAAGTGATTAATTTGGGAGCTCTTCAGTAATTTATCTGCTATTCCTCAATTGGCATAATGTTAGGGATCTACTTTGAATCACCTTGTAATTACTTGTCAAAATGCCTTAACTACCCTAACTTGACCAAAACGGGATTTTGGTGAGGGTATGGGGAGGATTCTGTTAATGAAGAGAAATTAATTAGTTTTGTGACACATGAGCAGTGAGTGGTGGAGAACTTTGCACAACCTGTCAGTCCTTGTTTTGAACTGGCCCAGCTGTGCCTGGCTGGCTGTTCGAGGAATGTATTCACTGAGCACAGGGCTTTGTTCCTCGCCTGGGGGGGCCTTGCCCTCCCAAATCCGGGTGTCTTCACGTTTTATCCGCCAGTATTTCCCCTCCGCTTCTGGATTAGAGCAGATTTGATCAATTCTTGTGTCCCCCGACCTTCCCTTCAGGAGCCCTGGGCTGTTGCTCTGACCTGCTCTCAGCACAGTCCCCAGCCCTGCTGTTTCCCCCTCCAGCTTTCCAGAACTTTCCCTGGGGACGTGTGCGGGTCAGAGGGATGCACCAGGGTCTGGAATTCCCTGTGAGGCCAAGCTGTGCTCCCTGTCTGTACCCACAGAGCCCTTTGCCTCATATCGCACCATGAGTTGGTTTTTTATTTTGTTTTGTTTTGTTTTTTTAATAAAGAACAAATTTAGATTTTGATTTACAAATCATGAGTTTTTCCCTCACCGGGCACACCAAAGACCAGTAAAGCTTTTAGCTTTTCCATCTGTTTATAAAGCAATACTGTATTATAAAGAATTGATATTTTTATCACATGCTTGATTGTGTTGGGTTTTTTTTAAGACGTGCACTCTGAACATATCAAACCTGAGTTTTTCCTACGAACTTATCGCTGTCTGCGCACAAGAGATTTTGGGAGAAGGAAACGACAGGGCCCATCCTATCCCGGTAATTCCCAGCAATGCATGAAGCAGTAACACTTGCTAGGGGAAGGTTTAGTGGGAATGTTCCCCAGGGGAATGGACAAGAAAGGTGTTCCCTGACTTGGAAGCGAGCGGAGCTTGGAGCTGCTGCAGAGGATTGTTCTTTCTGGTGGCTCAGGAGTTTGTCCCCCAGGAAGCTGGGATTGCTCCAGCAGCATCAGGAAGGGTTGAGGTGAAGCAGGGCTAGGATGGGGTGAGTTGGAAAAGCTCTGTGGTTCCTGCTGCTTTCCTGGCTGTCTGGGAGAGCTGGGACATGCAGCCTCCCTCCAAATGTCCTGTGTTGTGTTTCTCGAGAAGGTCAGGCTGAAAACAAAACCAAAAAGCAGATTTGGGACCAGACAGTTACGAGTGAGTGGAGGAGAAGGGAGAGGAGAAGGTCTGGCAAAGGTGGAAAGGTTTAGTGATGGAATCTCCGTGTCTTGGGAAGGGACATCCTTTCTCCAGGGGGAAGCAGCTGGTGTGTGTGGAACCCACTGTATGCAGTTCCTGACAAAGGTGGCTGAAACCGTGAGGCAAATGTGAGTCTGTACCTGAGGATGCTTTGTTGTTGCTGTTAAAATGAGACTATCACCTATGCTTACCTAAGAGGCAATTATGTGAATTTCATGTCTGAGGTATAACTTATGCAGGAATAGTTCTGTAAATACATTTAAATGAATTGTAAAGATATTTAATAAATATAGTATTTATACTAAAATGTGCTTTCCTAAAGTCAAGTTGCCTGCAAACCCTGTTTGTTGCTGTGGGGACGTGGTTGGTGGCGCAGAGGCACAGCCAGTGCTGGGGGCCTGTCACTGTGACCCCCCCTGCAGTGCTCAAATCCACACCTGAGTGACACCCAGCAGTCTGGCAGGAAGATAATGATCCTTTAATTGACCAAAGACTGGGAATGTTGGTGTTGTGTGACTTTGGAAATACTGCACTGCCCCGACTTGTGAAAGAGACACAGGGAGGGAAAAGAATAACTCAAGTCTGAAACACAAACCTTTATTTCTTAAACTGTGGTGCTGTGACAACATAGGTTGTTCAGTTAAACGCTGGTTCTACAGAGTTTCTGTAAAATCCTGAGTAGTCCTGGAGCTGGGTTGGGTCTGGCTGTGCCAGAGGGGATGGATGGGATGTTTTTCCAGCACCCTTAACTACAACAGCAGCTTCATTTGCCTGAAGTGGTAACAGGGTTTGAATTCAAACTGTGGGACTCTCTCAGCCTCCATGGAGGGTGTTCTGAGAGCAGAACCCCCCGACTGTTCCCGCAGAACTCGTAACACACAGACTGAAGTCAGTCGGGACCTAAATCTGGGCGGGTCCAAGAGCAGCAGCAGTTCTGGAACAGTCTGTGCTGCCGGGTCACAGCTCAGGCACCGAGTGTGGGCCGGGCCTGCCCTGCCCTTCCCTCCCAGGCAGCGCCCAAGCCTGTCCTTGGGCCCGAGCCCCCGTGCCCTACAGCACCTGGGAGCTTTGCACAGGGCCCGGCTCCTCCTCCGTGTCGCTGGCTGTCGCCAAGCTCTGGAAGGTGTGACCCCGGGGCTCCTTCTGCTTGTAGGAAACAGCTCCAAAAAACAGGGAGTGGAACTGGAAAACGCAGTATTTGCACAGGTAAGGAGCCACGTGATGCAGAATTGGGGTGTTAATTATTTGTGACGCTTTTGCCACTTTCAGTCAGCGTTTCCCAGAGACCCGCCCGCCCCCGGGAGTGTTCCCAGTGTTAAACACACAGTGCCGGGTTCTGCTGATCCCGTGGGAAACCAGGATGCAGAATGGAACCCAGCAAGGTGTGACACACCCTGTGCCCAGCTCAGCCCCAGCTCTGCCTCCCCTGCTCCCGGTGTGGGGAGTCCCCTCACCTTCTGATAAGGAGCCTCCGTGGCCTCTCCTGCCGCGTCGGCTGTTCCTGCTCTTCCTGTCACATCCCTCCCTGTGGCTCTGGGAGGGCTTTTTACCCCTTGTTTAGGGTTGCTGGGAGCGTTCCCGTCCCGCTGGGGATGTTTGGCAGTGTCTGTGCTGTTGGGCTCATCCACAGAGGGTTTATCAGGGTGTGTCTCTGGGCTGCATTGGGCAGAGGAGGGCGGGTTAGTCACTGGCTTTGTGCGTTTTCCTCAGAACATCCCGATTTCCTGTTCATGAAATGGCTTTGCAGGAGATTCTCAGCATTCCCACCCCTCCAGAAAAAGCAGAGTTACAGTGGAAAGCTCCCTCTTGCACCCCTTTATTCCTGTGGGTGCTGCTGAGATGTTCCTAAACCCACAAAAGTCACAGTTCCCCTGGGAACACGTGAGGTTTTCCTCCCCTTACCTGCCCCACTGCTGTGGGCAGCAGAGCTCCTGGGAATGTGCCTCCTTCTGGGCCTCACACAGGGTGGCCAGGATAAAGCTGCCCTCCAGCAGCATGTCCTCAACGCTGAAAGCAATGGGCCTAAACACAAACATGGAGACTGCACAGCACGTGGAATTACAGACAGGAATTACAGACACCGTGGGAGGAGACACGGCTCCTGTGATTCCACAGAAGGATTAGAAAGTGCCTCCTCTGGAAAGCTGGAAATCTCCTGTGTTTGCTGCTGAGCAAGGACAGATGTCCTCCCATTTCAGGTTTAATGCCCCAAGGAGCAAATGCTGCAGAGTGTTACAGCCAAATGAGAGTCCTGAATGTACAGTTGTTAAAATTATTCAGAAAATGGGTTGTTTCTTTAACTGCCAAATAACTCATTGCATGCCTTAGACTGGGGGCCTCCAGTGCCCAGGACCTTACAGGTCCCTCACAGTCAGCCAGGCTGTCCTGGCAGCGCTTGCTGTGGAATTACAAACTCCTTACTCCGGGCTCACAGGGCAGAAATGGCTTTGGGATGGAACCATTGCTGCAGGTCAGTGTTCCCTGAGGGACTGCAGACAAACCCTCCTGGAACTGCAGGGCTCCCACCCACTGTGTCCCAGCACCTACTTCCCACATCTGTCAAAGTGGATGGACACAGGAACACTGGTGGCCTCGGAAAACGCCAGCAGGCCCTGGAAAAGAAGGAATTGGGGGTTAAGTGCTGGTTTAAACCCACAAGATGAATATTAGTATGTAAGTTCACCCCAGCTGTTGGTTACTGGCAAAAAGAGGGTAAAATTCTGCTGCTTCCAGAATCATTTCTTGCCTTCCCTGCCAGAGCTTTGCCAGAGGGGGCTCTGCACGGAGAGCTCTCCAGGGCAGCTGTGGCTGCCCAGCACAGAAACCACAGGGTGGGTTGAGAAATGCTTTGTTTGCCCTCCAAAGGCCACTCTGAGGGCTCTGCAGTGCCCTGAGGATCCTGGGTTTTACAGCTAACCCTTGGCCAGCTGGGACACATTCCATGGGCCCATCCTGCAGTGTCCTGGTCCACTCAGGCAAAGTCATGGGAAATGGCTTATTTTCCAGACAAATTCTTACTTTACCCTCAACTCTTTAAGGCAAAATGTCACTTCAGAATCTACTCCAACTTGAAAGTAGTCAAACTCCTCTGGGCTGAGGTGAATCTCAGTAACCATTGTCCTGGAAAAGTCTGTTTGGGATAACAACAAACTCAGGGACACACAGGAGTGAAGTTTGAACTCAACAAATCTATAGTTATAACCCCCAGGTTTTTAATCAGCATTGTTTGAACAATTGTGTTTTTATAGTGATCAACAGGAATCAACATTTAGCTTATCTAAATTTATTTCACAATTCAGTAAAATGAAATCCTCCATTTATTTACAGTACCTCGTGTAGATGTAAATGGAGTTTAACAGCACCCATTCCATGTCCTGCTGTGACCTCACCCAGCACCTGCTGCTGTCCTTGCCAACCTGCTCCATGCCCAGGCATCCCTCACAAACAATATTCCCAGCTGCCTATTGTTGTGTGGATGGGAAGCCCAAAATGCTGCCTGACTTAAACTGATCAATCAAACTTGCTGACAATCATGAGAGCACGAAGGGGGTGGACCAAGGCTCTTTGTTTTAAATTCCAATCTTTTCCTGGCACGTGAGTGGCAACAGGAAATTGGCTCTTCACATATTCAGTTGTTCATTACCAGCTGATTAGGCCGGGGCTGTGAATTGGTGGGTGAAGAGAATGTGAGAGGTGCTTTACTGGTGTGGAACAGTCTGAGACACCCAGAAAAATTCCAGAGCTGCTGGAGCAGCACAAGCTCCCTGGGAAGGCCAGGCTGCTGAGGGACTGTTCCAGCCTATTCCCAACCTATTCCCAGGTCATTTTCCTCAGCTTTGGTCGTAACAAGTATGAAAAGCACCCCTTTATTATGTGATATCCAAGAACCTCCACTTCAAAACTGCATTTCGATCTTCAAAATTAGTTTGAGTCACACTGCAGGAATCTGCAGATCGTTCTCCTCCTCCTGGAGGTGTGACCGTGCCAGTGACAGCCTGAGCCCAGCTGACCCCCCGGACTGTCCTCAGCCTAAAATACACCCTCTGATGATATCAGTTCTCTAATTGTGGCGTTCAGATTGAAACAGTTCTTTTTAAACCCCCAAATCAGCCCCTGTTCCTTGGCAGTTGCCATGCTCCTGCTCTTGCAGCACAGTAATCACCTCTTGCAAGTGACATCATTTATTCCAGTGGGCTGCCCAGCCTGACATCTGCCACTGACACCCAGAAAATGTTATTAAAAACTCGATTTCTTAAAATACAGGAAAACCAGATGTGGCAGCATGACTTAAAACCTGTGTTCCCTCTCTTAAACATGTCACTGAGCCACACAATGCATCCCCCACTCCTGACAGCCATTATTCCTTGAGTTCACCCCTGCTGAAAGTCCAAGGACGGGTTGATACCCTCTGAATTCCCTTACCAGTGTCTTCCTCGGTGTAACTCTTGAAAGAGACTTTCACTGGAGTAACTGACAGGGTTATTTCTTCTTGGCTGGTCGGGAAGTGAATCATGACATCGGCCAGCAGCCTGTAAAACGTCCCTCAGCGTGGAAATAACCTGGCACAAGTGACTGGCTGGCGTTTCTTACTCCCATCAGAGAGCAGAACCCAGAGGATGGGTTTGCATTCGTTACCTGGAGTGGACTTTGAGGATGTTTGGGCACATGTGCTTCGCAAACACAGCCTGCAAGGGATCACATTCTTGAAATGTCAGGTTATATGTTTTTACAACACCTAAATATAAGAGGAAATGAACACAAATCAGTGCTGGTCTGCAATCTTGATTATTATTATTTTTTTTAAGTATTAATTGTTCAGTAGAGAAAGTAACCAAGTGACTTACTCAGCTACATGGAAATAAATAGGAATTGGAATTCACCTGCCATCCAAGATTTCCTCCATCCCTGTGCCCATCCAGCATCTGAGTGTTTTAAGACTCCACAAGAAACAAATGAACAGCAAAAAGTGCAACAAACGCAGAGGGGAAAAAAAGGCCTCAGTAAAATAAATAAATTAAATAAATAAAGCTGGTAAATAAATAAACAAAATCAATAAAGCTGGCTTAAATAAAACTGGTAAAATGATAGAAAGGGGGGTGGAACACAAAAGGCAAACCCTGCAGAGCTCTGTATGATTCTGGGTAAACCCGGGCTAAAGAGAGCTGAGTTGTCTGGAGACCTAATTCAATATATTACCCCATTATCAGTAATAAAAGATAGATTTTTAATAATGCAAAGCACTGCCTGTGACACAGCACAGCTCTGTGTTGGTAGGTGATGCTTCTTGGTGAGTTTTGCAAAGGCTGCTGCTGCTGAACATTCCAAGTCCTGCTCCTGTGCTGAAGAACTGCCTTAGGAATGGGAAGATCCAGTAAATCCTGTAGTTCAAACACCTGCCAGACCAGGATTTCCCTCCCTTCCCATAACGTGCCTTTTTCCCTCAGAATTTAATGCAGACTAATTCAAAATGCTGTCAGCTGAAGCACTGATGAAGACCTGTTATAACCTGACTTTAAAAGCAATACATGATAAATATTAACGTGACAAACGTCAACTGTGACGTGAAGCCTTTGGCAAAACGTTCCCTCGGTAAGGTTCAGTTCATAACCACATCAAATACTCTGCTGCCCCGCGGTTTTAAACTGCTCCTGTCCCTGTAAGGCCACTCCCCGTGTCACCCACCGTGTTTGCAGAGCAGCTGAAAGGTGATGTGCCGATCCCTGGGGCTGGCAGAGATGCTGCACTTCTCTACGTTCCTTCCCAGCACGTTTGCACATCTAAACACGGGGAGAACTGCCTGGGAAGAAACAGAAATAAAGTCAGTCCGTGCAGAGGTTACTCCCCAAGCAACTTTGCAGCATCATCTCCCCATTTTCATGGGGTTTATATGGAGCTCCTGCTCCCCACCCCGGAATTCCACCTGGAAATGCTGCTTGCAGAGCTGTAACAAGCCACTGAGAGGTACCTTAACTATCAGTTTACAGGGCAGGGAGAGCGGCTTCTCCTGGTGACAGGGCTCAGAGGAGGCTGCCCAGCAGTACTGCTGGAAAAACACGGCTGAGAAGAACACACAGGCATATGCTGACCTCGAGGAATTCACCGACCTTAAGGCAAGCTGGAAACGCAATCACAGAATCACTAAGGTTGGAAAAGACCTCCATGACATTCAAAGCCGACCCTTGATGAGGTAGAAGGAAAATAATGGATGTATTAACTCAAAATTCTTTAAGAGTGAACCTTAAGAAGAGCCTCCTGTGGGCTTCAGAAGCACCAGAAAACCCTGAGAGGTACATCTCTAAATAAATACAGATTTATTAGGAGTACAATTATGTTCAAACATTATCACCAGGCAGAAGTCAGTGGTATAATACAGTGGGATTCCAATCTGTGGGTGTTTATGTGGCCCTGAAGGGTGAGTTACCCAAACACCCAGAGCTCAGCTTGTGTTTGAGGCATTTGAAGGACCTGAGTTTATTCTACAACACCTTTCCTGTGCATGATCCATACAAATGAGCAAAGGACGCTGTTCCCACCTCAGGAATTCTTTGGGTACAACACGGAATTATCTCTACTTGTGATTTTCCAGTGAGTTTAAGGAGAGTTGGTCACTTTGAACTAAGAAACCTCCAGAGAAAACCCTAATTCTGCTGGAAATTGTGTTTGGTTAATCAGAGCATTAATGGATGTGTTCTTCCTGTTGAGTCAGGACAGGACAAAACGTGTTGTTTAGAGGCAGCTTCTGTGTGGTACAAAACACAAACCTTTTGACCTGTGAGAGCACAAATGAACCCCCTGGCATTAATCTGGATGTCCTGGACAAGCCTCAGCTTGGGTCACAAAAAAAAGAATCAAAGGACATTAGGGCAGAGTAGGAAGGAATCTTCCATGCTGGAATCTGCATAATTACAATTACAGAAAATATGGCTTTTGTCCACACTGAAAGTGGAGGAAGCTGGGAGAGAGTGTAACTCAGACTGAAGGGCACCTCGAGGAAAACAACACAACGTCCAGCAAAACAAATGTTGGGGCTTCCAGGGGAGATTTTTAACTTGGAATAAATCAAAGTCACTTACGCCTTTTTCTACGGGGTCAAACCAGAACTCGTCACTAATACGTGCTATGGCATGGATTGCTCTTCCAAACACTGCCAAGGAAAGAAAACAGTGCAACAGGCAGCCGAAATTAAAACAAAAAGGTTGTACTGCATTTCCCCCCCCGAACAATTTATGAGGCAACATTACAAATTTCCTACACATCGGAAAGAAAACTGATGTGGGAAAATGTTACTTTTTTTCTTTTTTAATTGGTATAAAACCCCAGTGTCATCTGTCCCTTTGCAGCCTCTGGGGCCTGGTGTCAGCACAAATTCATTCCATCGGACAAAACAGCACTTGGAATATGCCTTTTGTAGACGGGGAGTTTGGGAAGTTGTGGGCAGTGGGATATCTGTGGGGGATGGAACCCTAAGAAACAGGGAAGAACCCAGCAGAGGGTCCTGGAATTTGCCTCTGGCAGGGGCAGAGCAGTTTTCCACAGAATGCTGCACCCAGGAGTGGATTGTGCCTCTGGGAGTGCACAGGGAGATATCCAGGCGTGGATTGTGCCTCTGGAAGTGCACAGGGAGATATCCAGGCGTGGATTGTGCCTCTGGAAGTGCACAGGGAGACACTCAGCCAAGCCACGGCTCCTCGGCCCGGGAGTCCCCAGATCCAGCGCTCTGCTCCCCAATCCGAACGATTTCCAGAGGCCGCACATCCCCCACGATCTCCCGCGGGACGAGGACGAAGCGAATCCCCCCCTCACTCAGCTCCAGGGCTCCCGTCCCGCTCCCGCCTCAGCGCCCTCGGGGCCGCCCCTGAGGGCAGCGCCCGCCGCCCTGGGCTCCGCGTTTCCCACACAAATCCCGGGGGATTGGCGTGTCCCGGGGGATGGGCGTGTCCCGGGGGATTGGCGTGTCCCGGGGATCGGCGTGTCCCGGGCTCCCCGCACGCCGGTACCTCGGAGCTGCGCCCCCCCGATCACGCACTTCATGGCCGCCCCCCCCGCTCCCCTCAGGGCCCAGGGCGGGAAGCGCCGCCGGGAGGGGCGGGCGGGAAAGGCCCCGGATGTGGGAATGAGGGAGTTGAGGAGCGTCCGGAGCGGGAAGGGACGACAAGGATCGTGGATCCAACCCCTGGCCCTGCTCAGGACACCCCAACCAGCCCCTCCCTGCCCCTGAGAGCGTTGTCCAAACGCTCCTTGAGCCCTGGCAGCCTTTTTTTGTGTTGCGGTGCCCAAAACCTCCCCCAGAACTCGAGGGGAGGCCACACCAGCCTTGCGAAATGTGGAATAGGTGACATTTTTAAGTAAGGACGTTCTACGGCGTTTGATCTTTGTAACTGTCAAGCCTAACTGACAAGAAGGGAGGTTTAACCGGTGAAACAGCAGCCAACAAGCTGTAAGTGACGTCCAGGTGGTAGGAGGATAAATGACTTGTGGGCAGTTGCCTTGTTCAGGTTTAGGGCTGGACGTGTTCCAGTGATCTCAGACCTGGGCAGGTTAACAAAGCGAGGGGAGAAGGACGGGCACAAGGAATGCAGGATTTACGGACCACAATGACCTCGGGCAGAACCCCCGAGATAAGGAAGAAACGAATAAACCCAACTCACCAACCGGGTAAAAGGTGATTCTGGCAGGGGGGATCTGTGACCGCCCACCCAAGAAACCCCCCGGCCCAGGAGAAGAGAACGACTGAGCGCGGCACTAATCAGCGCGAGCAGCGAGAGGGTCATTAACCAATAGAAGATACAATAATAATAATAATAATCAATAAGAGAACTACGCAATTCGTAGCCAGCGAACGGGGATTTTCGCGGGGGACGCTCTTTCCACGCGCGCGAACCAGCTCCGTGGGTGCGGGACGCGGCGCGGCCGCGTTGGGCGGTGTGTTGGCCGCTCGCAGCCGCCGTAGCGGGGGCGGTGCCGGGCGGGTTCCGGGAGGGCCGGAGCGGAGCGGCCGCGATGGTGAGAGCGGGGAGATCCCGGGAATCCGAACCCCGGGAACCCCCGGCATTCCCCCCGGGAACCCCTCCTCGGCCACCCCACCATCACCTCCTGCCGCAGGGCTGGCGCAGGGCGGGTGGGCGGGTGGGGTGCCCGGGCCCTCCCTGCTGGAGCCCCGTTTATATCCCTGTTAATTTATACCGTAATGGCTTTAATTTATTTATTTTAATTTTAATTTAACGCTTCTCTCATAACATCAACGATTCATTAATTATTATTTGCGCGTTCATTTGGCTGTGTTTTCTCTTCTGTTGCATCCTCTCGTTTAACATTGATCATATTTTCCACCCCCCCTGTCTGCAATCAACTCCTCCATCCCACTCAGGCCGGGCACAGAGTAAGTTACTCCTTGGCTTTGCTAATACCGGTATCAGGGGCTCCTTCGTGTTCCTCCGTGGCAGGTGAATTAGGGGCTGCTGCTCCACCCCCACCCAAATTCCCGTTAAAACCCCGGGGATTTTGCCATCCTCTGTTTTATGCTGCAAATCCCTGGGACCATTCAACATTTTGGGTTGGTTACCGGAGCTTTTCTTTAATTCTGGGAGCTCAGATGCGATTTTTGGGGGAGAATATAGGACCTGGCAGTTTCGGGTTGTGTGTTTGAAGTGGCAGGATAGTTTTATTAATCATCAAATAACTGGTATTGCACATCTAAGGCCCTCGGGTATCAGTAAGACAGTCTTATCCATTGCCACTTATTAATCGAATAATTTCGATTAATAATATCAAAATCGCTGTTACCCACTCTTAACTTGCATCCCAGTACCATTCCCAGGACCCTGCTTGGGGAATCTTTCCCTGGGAATTCTCGACAGACCATCAAAAATGTGTATCTCTTTTTTTTTTTTAATGAATTTTTCCTCCCCTGGTTTAGTTTTGAATTGGCCACTCATTGAATAAAAAACTCTGCTGTAGCTTTACCAATACTTCAGACCATCAGTCTCCAAAATGGCTTTGCTGGCACTAAAATGTTCTTAATCTGGAAAAAAACACACCCCCAAAACCAAGCAAAAAAGCCACCCAAGTTCCTTCTGCCTTTTGTGATGACTGGTAGCAAGAAAGTAACTGCATGGCCTGAAAATAGATTAAAAAATATTTAAAAATACCATTTCTTAGCCCAGCTATATTTATTTTGATACATATAAATGGATCTTGGATGTGTCATTTACAAACTGACGGCTGTTAATTTAGGAGCTGCCTCACTAACAGACATTTTTAATGTAGAGTATCAAGTGGATCTGGAGAGAACCATTCCTGTTTTCCCAGGGCTATAACATCCCCTGCTTTGTAGAGCTGATCTCTGCAGAATTCATTTGTTGCTGTGTTGCATTAATTAAAGCCTGTGGTGTTAGGCTGTGGCTTTGCCTCACCTGAATCCTTAATTTTGAAGTCCCCAGCCCGTTTTTATTCTTGCCTCTGCTGTACTGAAGCTGTGAATAAATAGAAATATATGGAACTGGTAACAGAATCCCTCTGTGCAATAACCTGCCTTGGCTCCTCTGCAGTGCCCTGGTTGTAGTTGGTGGTTATTTTTCAGCCTCATTCTGTTCAGTGGTTCCTGCAATGTGGGCTCTGAACACTCTTCCTGTCACTTATTAACACGCTGCAAACTTGCTGCTTTTCAGTATGTTTGTAATATTTTTAATGGTTTTTATAAGGGAGAAAACAGGAGTTATTTAAAGTAGAAAGGAACTTAGATGAAGAGGTTTTTAAGGGCAGTGGCCTCAGCTGAGCCAGGTCTGTTTGGGACCATGTGCTAGAGAGGACAGAAGGGGGGAGCTGCTGGTATACCCAGTTTATGTGACATACATGAAGTGCTGCCACGTTCCCGTTATTGGGCCTTGCCCGGAATCAAGATCAGTCTGTAGCCTTGGTTTGGAGGTAATGGTTTAGTGAGGGCCCTTGTTGGCCCTCAGAGCAACATTCCATCACCATCTCATTCTTCTTTTAGTAGCTTTTCCATCCAAATGCGAAGTTGGGAAAGGGCAGGAGGTGCTGTTTGCTAATGGCTGTTGCCTTAATGAGTGTAATGATCTCTCTCCTCCCCTGGTGATCCCTGGAAGTTGGTGCTGGTGTTGGGAGACCTCCACATTCCCCACAGATGCAACAGCCTCCCTGCCAAGTTCAAGAAGCTGCTGGTTCCTGGGAAGATCCAGCACATCCTGTGCACGGGGAACCTCTGCACCAAGGACACCTATGACTACCTCAAAACCCTGGCTGGGGACGTCCACGTGGTCCGAGGGGACTTCGATGAGGTACTGTGACCTCCCTTGGGAATGAGGGTCTTGTGTTTCTTCTGAAGGCAACATTTGGGTTCATCCAACCAAGAGTGGTGATGAAATGAGTTCAGAAACTCTCTCCTTCTCTTCCTTTGTTGTTTAAATATAAATCTTTAAGTACAGATATCCGGTTTTAGATATGACTGTGTCCATTAATGCTTGGTTTTTATTTGCAGAACCTGAACTACCCCGAGCAGAAGGTGGTGACTGTGGGCCAGTTCAAGATCGGGCTGATCCACGGCCACCAGGTCATCCCCTGGGGTGACATGGCCAGCCTGGCCCTGCTCCAGAGGCAGTTTGATGTGGACATCCTCATTTCAGGGCACACACACAAATTCGAGGCATTTGAACACGAAAACAAGTTCTATATCAACCCTGGGTCAGCTACAGGAGCCTACCATGCCTTAGAGAAGTGAGTGTGGGGAAACTCTGGGGGGGTTGTTTGGGGACAAAACTGAGCTGCAAACTCGTGGTGAGGGTTAATGGTGGTGTTTTAATGTCAGGGAGAGGAAGGGTTGATGCTTGTACTTCCTAAATCTAAGAGTAAACTACTTACAGCCTCAGGGCTGCTGCTCTGTGCTTTCAGAATTAATATCCATTTTTCTTGCAGGGATTTGTGCTGAGCAGTGATAAAAACACTGCTGAGGGGATTGTAGACACAATTAATACGCCTTTTTTTCCTCTCTTTCCAGCAACATCATTCCCTCATTTGTGCTGATGGATATTCAGGCTTCTACAGTAGTGACGTATGTCTATCAACTAATTGGAGATGACGTGAAAGTAGAAAGAATCGAGTACAAAAAGTCTTAAAAAGGCTTTTGCTTGTCTGGTATTTTTACCATCTCATTCTGAACTGCAAGTTCCAATACTTGATTGCTAATTTACAGCCCTGCACCTATTGCTAACAGCTCAACAATGTAATGAATTTAACCCAACTTTGTGTTTGCTTTTCTCTGTATGAATGGATTTGTAAAATACTCCATTAAAATAACTGTCCAAACGCCGCTCCTTAACGTCGTAATAAACTCCACTCGACAGAAGGGCAGAGCTCTCTGCAGTGCTGGGGGAGATGCAGCAGTTTTGGGGGCTGTGAAGTGCCTGGGGTTGGGGTTTGGTGTCCAGATTTCAGGGGGTGCTTGAGCAAAGGGATTGAGGGCTCTGGGGCCAGGCTGTGCTTGCTTCAGAGTTCAGCTCACATTTCATCTCTTCAATTTAGTGAAAGGAATAAAATGGCTTGATGGGTTCTGAAAGCCTCCTAACTTCACTGTGGAAGGGTTGAGTCTTTAATGAATACTCTCATTAAATGCAGAGCCAGTGAAGAGAGGTTTTCCTTTACCTGTGGCTCCCATCTGACACTGCCTGTGTGTGCCCTGTGCTCCGTGTCCAGAGGCTTCCAGCACTGTCACTCCTGTGACACAGGTGCTGCTGCTGCAGGTGAATGTGGCTTGGTCAAGACAGCTGCAACTTGGGGCTCTTCTGTCCCAGTGACTGCAGGGAACTGAAGGTATTTAACAGCTCCCATTTCCCACCACTGCTGCAAGTTCCCAACAAAACAGGTGGATCTTCCTTTTCTACGGCAGAACATTTAGATGTTGGCCTTTGGATTACGGCTTCTCCAGCAGGCAGAGTGGAAATTCTGCACAGAATCCTTATCTCTGTGTCAGGAGCTGACTAAAAACTTATTTCTGTTCAAAATGAACCCGCCTTTCCCTGGACAAAGACCAGGCATTTCAGGCTGGTGTCTCAGGAGCCTCTCAGTGGCACTTGCTGCAGCAAAGCTCGTTCCTGTTGCTTTGTCCTGCTGCAGACAGAGCAAAGCTGGAGAGAAAACCTTGGCACACGATATGTAAGGGAGGTGAGCGACTGGAACATCAGTTTACTGACAAACTCAGCGTTGAAAAAGGGTTATAGAAAACTGTGAGGCCAAAACTGATACAAAAGTTTATTTATGCTTGTTATAGTTAAACTTCTGGTTTATCTACAGAGTATTTTACAGGAACTACCCCCTGGCAGTTTTCTAGAAGAGCTTATCCCAGCTGTGCAAGGTCACATGGTGGGGAATGAATTCAGAGTGATCCCAACAGCAGGAATGTGGGGAAATACAGGAGTAAAGGAAATAAACTTTCATCCTTCCTACAATTCAAGTGCTGAAGATGACCAGGATGGAGCAGAAACAGCCTAGAACAGCTGAAAAAAGTGTGGAAAGGTCAGGGAAGCTTTTGGTAAAAGCGTGGAGTTTTTAGCCTGATGTTCTTTTGAGTGCTGGGAGTGCACAGACCTCCTCTTGCCAGGAGAGGGAGGAGAGGAGAGGATAAATCAAGAGCTTATCAAGGACTGTTCCAGGCCTCCTGTGATCCATTCAGGTACATCTGGAAGGGAAAAGAACAATGTGAACAGGTATTAATCTTAGGAAGAGCTGTGGAAGTAGCTGGAATTGTTGATGGCTCAGACTTGGTTCAGGTAAAATGAATTATGTATTTTACTAAAGTTAATCAGCTAAAGAGTATTTTTGTGAAATGTTGAATGAAATTCTTTTGGAAAAAAAAAAGAGAAGGTACTGCATGAGATGCAGAAGTGGCTTCTTTTACCTTCAGAAGATCAGGTGGTGGGATGTCTGCCAGGGCAGGGTTTCCACATTTCTTCTGATACTCTTCAATCAGGGCTGTTGCTTCATCGAGGCTGTAAAGGGCAAAAGGGTCTCAATTTTGTCCAGTTAAGCTCTCTCAACAATCTCTTACTGGGTCTGGAATGACTGTAAAACTCTACCTTAAATCTGCAGGTGAGATTTTTACTTATTTTAATTAGTAAGACTTTCAAAATCCTTAGATAATAAGTCCTAAAAAACCCTCCATAGCTTGAAATAGATGAAAAGAAAATAAAGGAGAGATTTGAGTTTCACCAGTAATGCAGCACCTGTTCTACCTTTTATTAACTTACCTGTTCTTTTTGGCAAAATAATCCACCAGCTCTTTAATTCTGTGAGTCTTTGTCAGGTGTTGCTTCAGCAGGGGATAATACTTGGTTTGCAAGAATTTGTCATAGAGCTGCTCATTGATGATACTGTCCAAAACCAAAGACCTGATCTGCAGATTTAAGTTTCAGTGACGAAAAAGATTAATACTTTAAACTTAAGAAATTGCAGAAATAAAAATGCCTTTTACAAGTGTTTCCTAATTTTTGGAGCATTATGTCAAGTAAGGCTGGACAAGGTCAGGGGAGGGAGAAGGTTCTGTGTATGCTTCTCTGGCAGAAAAGCCCCCAGGTCAGTGGCAAGTAATTTCATTTCTTTACCTGAGAAGCAAATGCTACAACTTCCCCAGTGCCCATGTGTTCATCTATTTGCTGCAGCACAGTTTCTGTGTTACAAGTTGATAAGAAACCCTGGTGGAAAAACAAGTTACAAAACATTAATATTCTGGGACTGATCAAAGTAGAAACTCTCCCTGTTAAGAGTTTGATTCATTCAGGAACAAGGAAGGTGTTGATATTAGAGGTGCAAAGATGGAATTGCTGTGTGGTTGGACTGAAAGGATTGCTTTTAACTCTCAAGAGGCTGCTTTGGTTCACCTGGAGAACAATGTGGAGCATAAATTAATGGGAACAAACCAGAAAAGGAAAGGAACCATCAATATCCATGGATGGTGAGGATGTGGCCTTAAGGCAAAGGGTTCTACATCACAACTTGTGCAGACCAAGCATCTTTCTTAGAAGGCTTTCAGCTCTTCCAAAGCAGGAGCCAGCACTTCTCTAACAATTTGTCATGCCTTGGGTTTGGCTGTTTGTTTTTTTTCCCACGTGTTTTATGGGTGAGATCCCATAAAACATCCTCAAACTCTCAAAAGGCAAAGTCACACGACAAAGCTACTGAGGGTGACTCGAAGAAAAGGAAAGAGAAGGAAGCATTCACGTGATGCCTTTACCTGAATGTGCTGCTCTCGCTTCTCAGGCTGAGGGATCAGCAAGAGGCAGCCCAAGGCTAGAGCTGGAAGGTCCAGCTGGGAGTATTGCTTGGCAATTCCAATGACATCCAGGTCAGCCAGGACGGGACACCTGCAGAGGCAGATCAGGAGGGAAGCTCTCAGCTGGTGGCTGTGGCTGGAGGGGTTGGTGCTGTGGGAATTTTAAGGCGGATAGAGCAGTATGTTTGTACCTCCTCCTGATTCTGGAAATGGTCAAATTGCTGAACACAAGTCTGTGAAGCATTTTGTAGCTTGGAAAAAACAACTCCTCCAGTTTCTCTTTCTAAGCACCCAAGGTCCTGTTTTGAGGGGAGTTGTTGGCCAACTGCCCAGAGCAGAGCTTTGGTTCCAGTGTGTGTGCACAGGAGTGGAGGGTCCCTTTCCAGATGATCTTTAAGGCCCCTTCCAACCCAAACCATTTCTAAATCCTAATTAACCCATGGTTCAAGTCAGGCTCTCTGAGCTCTGGTTCTTTTGGGTAAATCAATACAATGGGTTAACCACACTTGCAGATCTGTAGCCTGCAGATCTTTGTTGTGTCAGGTTTATTCTTGATAGGAAAATGAGCTCTTTGTGCCTTGTACCCTGTGTTTATGTTCTAGCAAATGTGCAGTATTTTGGGTGAGAGATATTAATTGGACTTTCAGGGTTGACCATGAGTCCTTTAAAAATACCAGCACAGGAACAGTCCTGGGGGAGCAACTGGGCAGATAAATTGGTTTTTAGCAGCCTGTGCTGCTGATTTGGGTCCCAGCTCAGAGAGCAGCTCCCAGCTGAGTTTCCACAGCCCAGCTACTGAGTTACAGCATGTGCTGTCCATGGGCAGAATTTTTGGTTGTGTTTCTGTCCTGTCCTTCCCAAAAGAGGCAAAAGGTTCTTCCTTGTGTTTCCAGGCTCCCCAGTTCCCAGAGCTTCTTTGTATGTCCAGGGTGAGAAATCACAACTGGACATTCCCACTAGAAGTGGAATGTGGGCTGGATTGTCCACTTACTTGAGCAGCATCACAAAGCACTCACAGCACTCCTTCAACTGGGTGGCACTGGGTGGACATGCAGCTGAGAACAAAGATGGGAAAGTCAGTGCAGAACCAGGTCACTGCAGGAGGAGGAGGAGGACAGAGAATGCCAGCCCTACCTGTGAGGAAGGGGGACAGGACCACACCGCGCCAGGCCCGCGGGAAGCTGGGAATCTGTTGGCAACAAAGTTGTAAAGTAACAACCGAGTCCACGTAGTTACCAGGGTGTTGGAAACACCTCCCCTGACCCCTGCAGGGGGAGGAAGACTCTTGACAGTCTTTCCTTTTTATCCTGGAAGAGTTACTCCCTAACAGTGCCTTCCTTGCCTGAGTCTCAGATCTCGCCACCTTGTGACTGCTGGCAAAGTGATTCTGGCCAATGTTTGCTGACATCATACAGAAAAATGGTACTTCAAAGAGGGTCTTTTCATGGCTCACACACTCACTAAATTCCTGGTGGGTAAGAAAAAGATGGGAAGGCAGAGGATATTTACCTACCTCCCATAAGGAATGAATCCCAGCAATTGCTGTCAAAACTCTTCTTAGATACTGAATCTGGAAAAAAAAATAGAGTTTAATAAAATAAAAATAGAGTTTATAAACCAGCCTTTTCCTCACCTGGCTCAATACTCCCTTACCATGTTGAAGGCCAGAAGTTTCTGGAGGAGGCCATTCCAGAGCTGGGGATCATACACTTTGTAGTCCAGACTGAGCTCTGTCACCAGTCTCACGGCCTGAGGGAGCAAGGACAAGCTGTGTTCTAAAAAACAGTCATGGTCTTCAAACCCTTCCTGCCAAAAACCTCCGCTGTGTGTGATATCACTTTATTTTCTAATGGTGGGAAGGATAAAGCTTTTCTCTGCCATTTCCAGAGGACATTGAAGCAATGTCTGTTCAGCAGAGCCCTGCACAAAGATGGGAATCCACAACATCCACTCCAAAACTCACAAAGGGTGGAAAAATCCTACCGTGGGTTCGTGGCTGTGGTTTTTCCAGAGCCCTTTAATCATTCCCTCCTTGGGACTCTTGTGGAATGATTCATAAGTATATGGAATATTCAAGCTTTCAAACTCTGCCAGGTAAATGCAGCACCTCAGATAATACCTGGAAAAAAGAAATCCCCGAGCCAGGAGTTATTGAGGCTTACAGTGAGAATTATGTTTGAATTCAAATACTCAGCCTTGGGATAGTGCTGACAATTGTCCTTCTGTTGCTTTAATATGGAGCCTGTATTTATAATTATGATCTTAAGGAAGTAAAAAACTTTCTGGTAGCTGCTTAGGGAAAGCTCTTTCACCTGGATGATGGATGAGTTGGATCATCCCTAAAGACAAACCAGCCACTGTAACTCTTGCAGCTCCAATTTCATTTGTGCAGAGAGATTTTTTTCCAACAGAATGTTATTATTCAGGGATGTTTGAAGGAAAGTTGATCTTACTTCACTGTCTCAATGGGCTTCTTGAAGAGTGATTCCACAGTGTTGGCATCTGCCAAGCGGAGTAGACACTTCAGTGCTCTGCTCCTGTGAGCAAACGTCAGCTGAGTGACACCAATGGGCTGTGGGGGGGGAAAAAACACAGTGAAAAGACAACATTTGGCTATTTGTGATCTGTAGCATCACAAGTACAGCTGGGGAAGAGGGAAAAGCTGGAGGTTAAGGCTCTGCTGAAAGGATGTCACCACTGCTTCAGTTGGCAAAGTGAGACAGTGAGACAGTGTCTTACACCGGCTCGAAGCACGTTCTAGGACGTGGTTAATGAAGCTGTTTTCAGATAGTATCAGCAATAAATTTAGAGAACCCAGAGGTCAAGGGCTGCTCTTGACAGTCAACAGCAAAATGCAATGAAACCCACAGTTTCACCCCAAAGGCTGGTGGAGGGAGAGGAACACAGAGCTCATCCAAACCTCTAAACCACTGCAACTGCAGATAGCGAGGCCTCGGGTCGAAGCCTGTAAAGCTGAGCAGACAGCACTTGATCTTAATAAGAGGTAAAAATTTCATGGGTATCAAGCTAAAATTAGAACTCAGCAACTTACAGACGTGGTAGAAGTTGTAATTGCAAAGAGCAGCCTTGAACTGTAATCCATGGGGCAAGACTGAAGCAGGTAAATGACTCTGCAGAAACAAAGTTTGCTTTTAATACCAGCACAGCCACCGAAACACAACATATCCATTGCCATTTCAATGTAAATATTTCATTGTCACACAGAGATCAGGGATATGATATTCCAAGGATATAGAAAAGGAGGGGAAAACCTCCAAACAGCTACCCTTAAGCAGAGATGTAAGTTATTGGGAATGGCATTCCATGACACAAATAAGTATTTGATGGTTCGAACCTGACGTCACCAGAAGGTAAAAATAAGAGCAGTGAGCTCTGAATCACCCACAACCTGCCCAGGTTTCTTGACAAGGCTATTTTTAGCTTGCAGGTTAAAAATAATTCACCATGTGAGACAACAACCTCACCTTCGGATTTCTTCGTCCTCTCCAAAGATTTCATGAGTTTTCTGGAAAAAGAAGTGAAAGTTGTGAGTTCTCGGCCTTGTTTGGATAAATAGCTTGGGTCATATCCCTGCTTAAACCCCCCAGTCTCTTTAATGGGGCTGATGTTTTTACAACTGCTTTACTCCTTCAGGCTGAAGCTTTCAGTAGCACCAAAGCCAGGTTTTAATCTCTGGACAGAGAGGAAGGAAAGCATTTCAAGGCTGCCTCACCAGAGCCGTTTCTGTGCAGTGTTACAAAGAGACTGAAATCCCAAACAGCTTCTAAATTCTGCCAAATAACCTGAGTTTTTAGGACAACAGAAAAAAAAATAATCCCCATTTTGTGTGAGTGGCCTGCAGATCTCCTGTGGTGACTTACTGCCAAGGGGGGTGTGCTTGGACACAGCCATTTCTCCAGCACTTTATCCCGAATTTTGTTCATGTCCAGGTCGTTAATCTCGGCTATCTCCTCGGCTGCCGCGTGGATATCTGCAGGAAGGGGCAGAGCCAATGGGTTTCCAAACCTGTGTGTTTTAAAGCCCTTTTCAAAGAGCTTTTCTTTGCAGCTGGCTTATGGAGCCTCACCTGGATAATCCCTGCCCGTGGGGTTCTGGACCCTCTGCTCGATGCTGTGGTGTTCGTACAGCGAGACGATGAGGTGGGCTGGTTTCCCCACGGCCTTCAGCTGCTCCCCCGTGCCCAGCCTGTGTGTCAGCAGCACGTTTTCGGTGGCTGCTCGTTTGTACTGCACGTTCAGCTTCTTCTGCAGTGCTTCTGCTTTCTGCCGGGCCTCATCCTGGAGAAAACACCTCGCTCTGACAGGGAACAGCCTCAGAAAGGACTCAAAAGCACAAGAGGAACCACCTGGCCTTCCTGCTCTGCTAGGAAAGGTGAAGGCGTGTTGTGAGAAAGCCAAGTAAAGAAAGGGCCAGTGTGTAAAGTGGTATTCTGAGAAAAAATTAATATTGAAACCTTGGCCTCTGGAATTACAGCTGAATTTTGCCACAATCCTGTTTGAACACATGGCCCAGTACAGAGAACTGTTTAGAGTTTTGTGTCTCAACAGCTCCAAAGTTTGATATTTGTAATCAGGGCTGAAATTCTTCTTCACTTTTCCCTCCCAGCCATGTGAAAGTGAGCCTGAGAATCCCAAATCCCAGAAATCCAAATCCTACCATAACTACTTAACTACACAACAGTACCTCAGCTGTGGTGTTCTTCAGCCACTTGTCAGCCAAATAGAGACAGAATTTCAATGCCTGGATATGGTCAGGACCTTTTTCAAGGTGGAAAAAAGAAAAAGAATTAAAGAAATGAAGTTTTCATGAATCCTTCCTACAGTACACTCCAGAGCCATTTTATTTCAAAGAATTCAAATTAGCAGCCGTTTAAAATGTTAGGGAAGCTCTTGTGCCTGAAGAGCAAGAAGATATGATATCTCTTTGGGTTCAGATAATAGAGAAGCCAGCTTAAATTGGGCTGAAATATTTGCTTTTGGGGTGAAAGCCTGTCTGAAGATGGTATGAACGTGCAGAAAGTTTAGGCAGGACAAGCAGGTTGGGTAGGACAGGGCATGGGATGAGATGGTTTTTAAGGTCCCTTCCAACCCAAACCACTCTGGGATTCTATACAAAGAGAGAGAAACAAGGGTTTCCTAGAGATATTGTGGTAGCCAACTGGGATGAATTCCTTTTCAGTCTCCAGGCTGGCTGGGTTTCACTGCCCAGCCCCGGGCACATGTTCAGGCACACGCTTGGCCTGTCTCCAGCCTGTTCTCCTCCCGGTGCTCCCCCACCCCATTTGTTCCTCACCTGCTGGGAATTCCTGGGCAATCTTGAGGGCAATGGCCACGGCCCACTGGGGGTTGGTAATGGCCAGCAGGTAGGACTGGATGGTCTGCACGATCCGGACGGTCCCCTTGGTCACCACCGAGGGGCAGCCACTGCTCCTCAGCGCCAGGATTTTGGGTTTCAGGTTCTTCTCAAAGACATAGCGAGCTGCAGACATGTGGAAGCTGTCCAGGGAAACCTGGGAAAACATGGCAGGGGATTAGGATTGGCACAACTTCCCTAGTGAGGCTAAAGTCGCGACAAAGAAAGATGAAAGCTCCTTTTTGTTTTGGGTGGAGAGACAATAATTTTGAAATAAAGTCTTTCAAGGTGCTGCTTTACCTTCATTAGTTTGGCAATCAGCAGGAGGGTTGGGACAGATTCCTCACTGAGCTCTGGACCTGGAAGGAAGGAGAAAGTTGCCTATGAAAGTGTTCCTGTCCACTTGCAGCTTTCTCTGTGAAATCAAGCACTTCCAGTTTATTGGTAGATGGGGACCTCCATTGGGAGAGAAGGAAAATGATCTTCACCATCCACACTGGGCTGGGAAGTGGGAGATGTGGATTTCTTTGGTCTTTGAAAGAATCTGAGGAGGAATTCTGCACATCTTAACTCTGCTGGGTGGCAATTTGGGAGCACAGGTGCTTTCAGAAGCACTGGGGATGAACACTGCATTAACGATTCCACTCAATATTCAATATACACTGTAGAAACTTAAAGTAGTCAGATGGCAGAGAAAGGGAATATATATATATATATATATGTATATATCTAACCATAAAACCCACTGAACCTACATATGATGCTCCAGAAACACTGGGCAGTCCTGAAGAACAGCAGGTGGAAGGGCAGCCTGGTGTGAGCAGCTGGAGACAAGGGAGTCACCTGCTCCAAAACATACTGGTGTTCCAGCTCCACAGGGGGAGAAGTTCTTTGATAGGATCCCAGATGTTTGAGGAGGCTCAAAGCCTAGGAATGAATAATAAAAAAATTTAAAAAAAAGAAAGAAGAAAATAAAAATAAACAAGTACCAGGGGCAATTTTTGGGGGGTAGATTTTTTTAATCCTTGCTGAGAGGATTTTCTTGACTTGTGTTTCCTGAGGGAGAGCTGGACCCAGAGAAGAACTCACTGGATCTCAGCAGTGCTGAATAACTAAAGAGCTGATAAATGGGCAGAACAGAGCTGTCCTGGCCAGGTGACAGCAGCACTGGGGACATACCTGGCTGAGCTGGATGCTGGTGTTCTTCTCATCAGCGTTCTGGATCACCCTCAGCACGATTTCGATGGTTTCATAGTCATAAGGATCCAGCTGTTCAAAACAGTGCTTTATTTTATAAGGCCTTGCATGATTTGTCCTCATAAAAGCATACAAGGGAGTGGAATTTCCCCTTTTCATATCATCAATACTGTTTCTTCAGTGTCACATCAACAAAAGCATCGTGACAGAATTCTTTAAAACAAAAAGATTTCCACTTCATAGCCCTGAAGCCTAAAAAAACCAGCAGGGTGTTGCAGAAAGACCAAACAAGAAGTGATGGGAGAAAAAAACCTCCAAAAGAGCCACAAAAAACCCTCCCCAAAATACAAACCCAAACCTCAACATACAATGTTTTTTCCTCCCCACCCGGTTTTAACGTGGAACTGTCACACTCAGAACTTCCTTTCTGCTTTGCTTGTTTTCAGTTGGGTTTTTAAGGGAGGTGGGGATGTAAGACTCTGCATGCCTCCAGTGAAAATGAGATATGTTGCTGCAACTGTTTTATGGGGAAGCAGAAAACCCAAAACTTTACCTGCTTTAGGAAAATTTGGGAAGAACCATAACCTTTCCCCTTGCCTGAGGGGGATCATTTTATCACTCAGGTGACACGGAGCACTTGAGGGGCAGACTCCAGGGACCCTTTGGTGCATGTGTTGGGTTTTTGCTTTGCCTTTTTTATTCTTATGGGTTTTTTTTACCTGGTACAATATCCCAGTGAGGTTTGTGACCAGGGCTGTGGTGCTGCTGAGCAGAGGAGTTATTTGCAGGGCTCTGGCCAGCAGTGTGGAATGAGGCTGTTTCACCCCGGGCTCTGCAGGGTCCTCGGCCCCCTGATTCATGGGGGTGTTGTGGAGCAGCAGGGTCTCGATGCAGAGCTGCAGTGCAGCATCACTGTCCAGCAGGAAAGTGCTAGGGAAAAAAAAAACAGGAATATTTTCTCTCTCTGAGCTTTGGTTTCCCTCAGGAATGTAAGAGCAGATGTGTGTTCTGAAGAATGGTTTTTAAAAAAAGCACAGTTTCCTGGTTGTTGTGACAGCAACCATTGAGGGCAGTTAATTTAAGAGAATCAGTACCTGCAGTAGTTCAAGATGAGACCTGTGTCTACTTCTGGGTTCTGGACCAGCATTCTTATGAGTTCCTTCTTCCTCAGTGCTGGCTGTCTAAATACAGTCTCAAAAGAAATCTGTAGATAAAGGAACAATTTATCTTCTTCTCAAAAACTCTTTTAGACAATATCAGGACTAATTCCTTCCATGGTGGACCTTTTCTGCGGTTTCAGTGCAGGAAAAAGCAGGGCATTTGCTGACTGTCCTCTGGGCCAAATAACACTTAAAAGCTCCAGAGTTCTTTTATAGCCCCCTCAATTATTGCATTTCAGTTTCTGAGGTTTATTTAAACAGATTGAAAAATGAAGACCAAAATCCCCACTGTGCCTACATTTGAATGTGAAATCTGTCTATACTGCCATTATTAACTGATTAGTTAACAAAGTCCTAAAATAAATCAATAAAAGCAGTCTTACACCAAATTTGCCAAGCTGCAGGCCCCATTCTGCATCAGTAACCAACTCCTGGAATTTTTCCTTTTCTTTTGTTTCCCCATATTGGTCAGCAAGTTGTGCTCCAACCAGAGCTACTGCCTGAAAGGAGAGAGAAGGGAAGTGAATACAGGTCCAAGAAATAATCTGAAAACTGGGAATCCTGAGGTCTAAATCCTTAGAGGAATTTAAAACAATTCATAGATGATCACACAACAGTGGAAAATGAGAACCTCACAGAAGGTGACAGGACTATCCCACCTCCTGAGCTGGTAGTTCAAAGCTCCTTTAAAATTAACTTTCTCCAACATATTTTCTTAATGTTGTAGAAACTAACACAAGTTACTTTTTGGACATATTTTCTCAAAAATCACATCACTCTCCCTCCTCATTTCCTTATGCTTTACTTCCCATCTGCCTTTACATTTCAACCTATTTATTTATCAATTCCATCCTTGACAGCTGCTGTCAGAGAGCCACTTATCCCAAATATAAATTAGATATAAAACGTGATGGGACCTGAAATAAATGAGTCCTGATGAGGTAAAACCCAATGGGCTTAAAAATCCTGGGAAGCATTGACAGCAAGTGCCTGTGCCCAGCTTGTGGCACAGAGGAGCCTGTTCCCACACGAGCTTTAGTCATGGCCAGCTCCTGCCCCAGCACGTGAGAGCATTGGTGTCTTTTTAAAGGAAACTCCTCACCATCCTCCTTTTGCTGAAGGAACAGAAGGATCTGGGAATTTACCAGAACTTTGCTGTAATTTTGCCAGGTGTTGTTGATGACATCCCACAGCTTCTTGAACATCTCCTCCTTGGGCAGCACTGCGCAGTACCCCAGGGCCAGGCTCTGGTCTATCACACGGCAGTTGAACACCTGTGGGTTCGGGGAAAGAAACGCTGAACTTCAGGGGATTTGTTCAAAGGGGTCTCTGAAGTGTGACACAGAAAGCACTCTGGGATTTAGAGGTGTGTTGGGTCTTTAGGTTCTAGGGGAAAGAAAAGAATAGAAATGTATTTCAGGTTTTAGAATTTCAAATCCAAATGTGCTGGAGCCAGTCTGAAAGTAAATCCCCTCAGTCTGAACTGCCTTAGGAGATGCATTGTTGTAATTGAGGACTCTACAGGATCCCCCAAAGTCGAGGTTCCCACTGTACCTTGGGAGCAGAGCAACTGGTGTGGGGTCAAAGAGCCCCAGGCCACAAGAGGCTCGAGCCACAGAGCCAGGGAGGTGCAGTCACCACTCCAGAGGTGTTTGGGGCATGTGGTGCTCAGGGACGGGCTTTAGGGTGAACTTGGCAGTTTAAGGCTCTCTTCCAACCCAAATAATTCCATGTGGCTGCCAGAGCAGAGAAATGGGCCCCCTCATCTCACCCTGCCCAGAGCACCCTTACCTTGTGGAGTAAGGTCAGGGCAGTGGTCCTGATGACTGAGGAACATTTCTCTTTCATAGCCAGCAGGAAGCTCTTGGTTTCAACCAGTGTGTTGACACTGTAGAGCTGTCAGAAAAAAACCACATAATTAAAAATAAATCCTAAGTCTTCAACTTCTCCTGTCATTTACAGGCACTACAGTAATAACAAGTACTCTGGTCATTGTATTTGCTGATTTATTTAAGGTCTTGCAAAGATTTCTTTCTGGACAGAAGAAGGATTTTTGTTTCCAAGTCCTTTAGAACTGAGGAATGTTTCTTGAATATTCTACTCACGACTTTTCCCATCCTAAACCATTATTCATCTGTTCATTCTAGATCAGGAATGAAAGTTTAGTTCTGAACACCCTTTGCAAAGAGAAAGAGGAGCATGAAAAATAGGGGAGAAACCACCAGCTCCTCTCACAAACTGGCTCAACACCTGACCAAGTGGTGGTAACCAAAGGGTCATGGTGAGAGCCTCTCCCACACCCCCCAAATCCTTGCAGACCAGCTCTGAGCTTGTTAACAGCTGGGACACTTCTGAGATTGAGAATTCAGCATTGGCCTTGCCCCACCTTTTCACTCAGGGCCGGGTCCATGGTGTTGGAAGCGCCGTGCTGGAGGCAGGAGCCCAGGGCGCAGAGCGTCAGCCTCAGGGCCAGTTCACACTGGCTGCACTCCAGCAGGGTCTGCACTGCTGCACTCAGGGGGGCTCCAACTGCCAGCAGCAGGTTCTGGCCTGTCAAAAACAACCCCAGAAAAGAATCAGCATGTTTATATTCGCCACATCAGCCTTGGAATTCCTATTAGAGCAGCTTTTCTTTTTCCTCATTAAATTTAGGACACAGCCTGAGTGCCCTTTGAAACGTCCAGGGCTTTTCATTTAATACTGACTCTTATCTTATGATGATCCCAGCTCACAGTACTTCTGGACTGAAGAGCAGGCTGTGACATGCTCAAAATCCCACAGGGGAATGGTAGGAGTTACCACCAAACTGGTGATTCCTGTGCTGAACCAAAACATGGCTTTAAAGGAACATTTAGGCACCTACTAAAAAACCACTGTGAGCTAATCATGCCTGTGGAGGTTGAGTTTGAACCTCATGTTTTCCAGTGCCTGGTTCCCACTGTCAGTACCATCATCACCCTGCCCATGGGATGAAGGGCTCAGGAAGGTCCCTTCCAAGCCAAAGCATTCTGTGATACCTTCAACAAAGGCCCGGTTTGCCAGGCTGGAGGACTCCAGGGGATACACCTTGGCCTCTGAAAGACAGACAAATGACATCAGCACTGTGCCAGGATCTCAGCAATGCTGGGAAGTCTGGCAGGACCTGAGAAATCCCCCAGGGACAGGGCAGAAAATAAAGCCACGTGGACTCTCAGAGCCATCTGCTGCTATTCTTGGCTGTGCCTGGTCAGAAGTGACTTTCCAGGGGGGAATATCTCTGGCAGCACCTACAGTGTTGTGCACTTCTGTTTATAATACTTGAACATTTTAAGAGTTATTGTAGCTACAGTGGCATAAAATACAATTTTAGAATGAGCTGAGATTCCTCTTGATAAAATCCTGGGGCTGCCAGAACATCTAGAGAAGATCATAAGGACAGTGCAAGCTCATAGTGACACCTTCCCAGAGCATTCTCCAAGACTTCAGGTGTTTGTCACTCATATTTTTCCTGAGCCAGAACAAAACCCAAAGTCATCTTTCCACTCTACAACCCCCCCCCCCCAGTGGATATTTCTTCAGTGAGTTTGTCTAACTGAGATTTCTGAGGGGATAATTTCCACAGAATTATTTACATTTCTAGATAAAAATCGGTAAGAAATGCAGACTGAGTGTTCAGGAAAGCAAGTTTACCACCAAGAGGCAGGACAGAAGAAATAAATTCATATGTGTCTGGCATCATTGTCTGTGCATCGAGGACTATCCCATCTTCATTAAAGAAGTCACTACAGGTCCACTCTTCAGAAGGATCTTTATCCCCTCCAAAGGATGGTACCTGAACAAGGACATTGCCAGAAGTAAACTCACCAAAAAGAAGAGTTAATAATTCTGCTAACAAACTGAGTGATGCCAGAGGTTCCAGTTCTGGAATACAGCAATAGAACACAACCTTCTGCTTGAAAATGGATTTTACTCCCCTGCTTTTGTTGAAAGGCCGGGAGCAATAAACACATTTCCTCCTTCGAGTGGCCCCATTTACTCTTTCACATTGCAGTTCTTCAGCTGTACAGCCAAAATGCTTTCTTAATTAATTTAAGGGAGGTTTCCATAAACATCCTTGGCCAAATATCCTAAAGCAAACATTTTTCAAATGGCTCATTTTTCAGAAAAGCAACACTCTGTGCACAAACATTGCCCGGCTCCAGCTGTAAGAGCCCATTCATTTCCAGCAGCCTAAAGCACTGCTTGACCTAAACAAAAGGCAAAAATGCTGCTCAAGGACTTGATCATCTCAGTTTTCCAAAATTCTTGGCAGGGCCTTCACATAATGCCTGTATTTAAAAATCAAGCCCTCCCTGCCATGCTTTCCAGTCAGCTCTCTTGCAGCAGCTCAATAAAATCCCTCATCTTTTCAGCAGGATTTAGGAAGTGCAGAATGCTGCCTGTGCTTGTCCCACAGCTCTTAGAACTCAGATCGTTCTTTGAGCTGAACACACTCACATTTGAGGAAAATTTTCCCTGTAGAGCCCTGTGTGGATTTGTTGTTGTTGCTTGCTGGAGAAATGAGAGGGAAAATAACAGCTGGAGTGGAGAGTGCAGAAAATACCTTTGCTGTAAATCCCTCGTTGTCTATTTGGCACTGCCTGTAGATGTCCTTGGCAATCATAGTGTACTGACAGAGTTCCAGACAATCCAACAGCAGATCTGTGAAAACATGAAGTTCCTCAGCAGGAACAGGAGGTTCATACATCCTATTAAGAGGAAACAACTTTGCAGCACCTCTTTTCTCAGGTGCACAGGCAGAAAGTCGCTTTGGTTTCGGGTTTATTCATTGCTGTTCGGGAAGCTGGGGCTCCCCAACATGAACACAATTAAAAGGTGACAGTAATTACCTGCACTGCACACCGTGGCTGCCTGGCAGGCCAGCTCATGGATCACTGCTGGCAGATTCATGGCAGGGGGGAGGATCATTGGAACATCAGCTCCCAGCATATGGCACAGCCTCTGACCCACTGAAAACAGCAGCTTCCCTGTTCCTTCATTACAGTGGTTTTCATAGGATTCCCTGGCCAAAAAGAAAAGGATGTTAAAAAAAACCCAATAGTTCTTAGGGCTTTTACTTAAGACCACATTCTCTTCTGATTATTTAATTGCCTTTTAACTCACTCACTGAGTTACCTCAGAGATACTGAAATACATAAGACAGAAGTGGAGGGAACCTTTTTCCTGAGTAATCATGTTATGGCAAAAACCAGTGGCAATTTCCAGAGGCAATGGCTCAATTGCACACTCAGTGTTGCACACAAACAATAAGAACGGTGTTTAAACACCCATTTTTAGAAAAAAAGATGTAGAACAGAAAACCCTTTTCTTTGCTCTCCACGCACTTAATTCTGCAGAGGCTCAGCCACAGTTCAGGAGAGCCCATTTAAAGCGAGGATCTTGAAAACCTCTGCAGGTTTTACCTGCATATTTTGACAGCAGCTTCAACTTTCCCAGCCTCCAGGGCTCTGCAGGCCAGTTTCTGTGCCAGTTCCTGCTGGGGCACTCGCAGCAGCAACGCCAGGCGGTACAACCTGGCTTCGCTGGGGGGGTTCTGGGCTCTGCCATCTCCCGAGTTGCAGCTCCTGGCCTGCCCTTTTCGGGACTTGGAGGCACCTCTGGCAGTTTCATAAGCGTTTATGTGGTGCTCCAGAAGCTCAGACATCAGGGAAGGGCTGCTGAATTCTTCAGCTGAGAGAAAGATATCAAAATGTTCCTGCAACAACAACGGCGATATATTTGTATTCACGTCACTTCCCTTGAAAAGGCTGAGGTCTTTTTTATTAAAATGTTTTTATTACCTGTTTCATTAGAGGAACATTTCTGTACAAAGCTGGCTTTACTGGTTTCTATCAACTACTGATTTATGTAATAAATTAGAGGATTTTGTCAGGCAGTAGAGAAGCAAAATAAAAATACTTGAAGGAACCCCATGCTCAAATACTGTATTAAATAATAGAAGTTTACCCACCAAACGAAGATCTTAATAAAATATTACAGTACTCTGTCATGAAGTCTTTGCAGTGTTACCAAGTCAGACTTCGAGAGAATGTCTAAATTTTTGGCTTAAACAGACAACTGAGTTCTACCTGGAGCTTTTTTATTTAAATTGGTGGAGGAGCCTTGGAACCTCTTTGAAGTCAAGACTAAACCCAACCTTTGCATGTCTGTTGCAAAGAGAGTGAATTCTGAACATCACCCAGGTGGTGAGAACGATTTGGAACAACCACAGTAAATCAAGAGTGGTTTGAAGGTATCAACTACCCACCTGCAGGGTGGCAAGTGCTTCAAACATCTTTAGGTTTGCTTCATGTTCCTGTTCCTTCACGGGATTGCCTGCTGGAGGAGAGAGCCAATTACTCCCTGACTGCACTTCGAAACAATGTGGGAGGTGCTGAAGTTGTACCTTTTTGAGAGCTGAGCAGGAATTTCAGGACTTCCACCAGGGTCTTGGTCATGAACATCTGTGCTTTTTGCTGCAGGAGAGGAAGAGGTTAATGGCTTTGGGGTTTGTTTTTTTGGTGAAAATGTTGCTGGTAGCAGAGTGACCCCCAGGCTTCAACTCTGTTAAAACACTTTGTAACGCTCCCCAAACATCTGCAGTAACACTTCTCGAGTCTAAGATACAACCAGTTGAAAAGCAAGGGAACAGCAATTACTGCAAGTATGAATCCTTTCTAGAAACAGTAAATACTTTCTAGGTGTAATTATGTCTTTGCTTCAAAGGGTCTGTTATCTCTCACAGGACTTTGGAAATCTCTCCACCCTTCTCCCTTTCTTTTTCCTTGCCTTGCCCAAAATAACTCCCCGAAAACAACTGCTCACAAAACCTTCAAGAGCTCCCCCAGTCCAAGCCCTTGCTCAAAGCAGCACCAGTTCATCCCTTTTTGCTGGAAGACACAGATCTTCCATTTGCATGCCCTGCCTCTTTCTAAGCATCTGGGTAAGAGTAACATTTAGAATAACTTTTTAATTGCACAAAAGACTCGGTACCTCTTCAGAATCATCCGGTTTGCTCTTTAACACCAGTTTTGCCCATATGGTCAATCTCCCTGTGACTTCCTCGGCTTCAGCAGCAGTCAGAGACTTTAACAAAGTCAGAGAGTCCTCTCCCTGGAGTGACACAAACAAACAAACAAAATTAAACCAGAAATAAGCCAAAGAAATGGGCATTTGCTTTAGGAAAAGCTCAGTTAGGGGTAGAATCACTAGGATTTTAATTAAAAATATATATGTAAAGTGCTTTTAAGACCTGAGGAAGCAAGACAACTGTTTTGTAAATGGGTGTCACTGTCTCCAATTCCAGAATCACCTGACAAGAAGTGTTTCCATACCCTTTCTTTGTCAATCAGGTCCATCATCCTCAGAAAATAGACCTCCCCAGTGGGCAAGGCATATGCTTCTACAATTTTCAAGGCATCCTCCAAACAGGTGGGGGTGTCTTGTTTAAGAATGTATCTCACAAGCATCTGCAAGAAGAAAACAGGCCTGGACCTCAGTTTCTTGGTGTACAGGATGACAAAGGAGTTAGTTTGCCCACACTGCTCCCCCCTTGGCACTGCACACCAAGCAAGTCACTTGGAAGCTTGGCATTTTTATCTGGAGAAAACCTGAGTGAAGTGTGACTGGGACACAACTGGGCTTGGGGAGAGAATTAACCTGGGAGGTCTGAATTTTCAGCTGGCTCCTCAGAATGCCAAGGAACTTCTCTGGAAATACTCCAGATGAAGGGGAGATGTTAAAAAAATAACAAAGTAAAAACCACCAAGTCATGTTCCCTGTGACCTTGGGACAAACCAGGCCCAAAATCTCGATTACTCACCATGATCATCTCGTTGTCCCTTAAAAGATTTGTGTCCCTTATCCCATAGGCTCTCAACAGCTTCTTCATCTCCATCAGCCTGTAACCATCCTGCAGTAACTTCACTCTGGGGACAAATTAGACTCTTATTAATGTCTTTGCTCTGTGATTTAACCATCCTACTGCACCAGAGCCACAGTGTTTCCCCACCCAAGAGCAGCCCGTGGGTGTTTCTTACTTGCCATGCTCCATTTGCAGGTGTTGTTTCACCAGCTGCTCCACTGCTGCCCCCCAGGGGACTGTGGCACTGCCCATGAGCTGGAGAACGGCGTCAAATTTCAGCTGCAAGAGGAACACAAACAGCCTCCTTTCCAAATCAAAGCAGATTCAAATCTCCTGAGCTATTGTTCACACATGGCTGATTCTCTTAGGGAAGGGTTTTATTGCCCTGCCTGATCTCCCCCTACATAAAGGACGTTCAGTATCATAATATGAGGTGTCAACTTAGAGATTACAAAATGCTCCCAGTCATTGCCAACACTGTGGAGCTGGAGTTTCCTACATGTTAAAGTCAGTGAGTTTTCCACATGCTGACAACAAAACTGCAATTTAATTCCCAAAGAACACCACCTGGGAGATGACTAAAATAGAATAAAGACACAGCACAGCAGTATCCCCTCATAGCACTCCTGTACAAATGTGCCCAGGTGCTCATGGAAAATGGATGTTTTGGGGTCCCTTGATGCCTCTTTCATAAAATAGACTTACATCTGTATCAGAGATGCAGCCAATGACAGCAATGGCCTTGGCCTCCCAGGAAGTCTCAAACACGGAGAAGGATCGTGTCCGACAAGGTTCCAGCAAATCCTGGATATATAAATATAGATTAGGAGGATTATCTTATAGCAACAATGCTTCCTGGACACTGAGGATAGATTTGGCTAACTCCCCTTGTGTCTCTCATGGCTTCATACTGAAATAGTTCCTGTCATTAATGTCTTTGTCAGGAACAAGCTGATCTGAAAGCTGCTCTGAGAATTCCGGGGTCAACAGAAATGGTCGTGGGATTTGTTTTCTGCCCCCTTGTGCTGAACCAGCTCCCTTCAGAAGGAGGAAAATCTGGGTACCTTTATGTATTGCAGAAGAAGTTCATCCTTTTGGAGGTTATGTTCACACAAGTAGGGGTTGATGAACTTCTCCAAAATCGATGGGACAAGCTCCGGGGCCAGAATTTTATCGAGCATGCGGAACACGATTGTGGTTGCGTTTTCCTGGGCAGCAAACAGAAAAACGCTGTGTCAGAACGTCCCCCACCTGCTGACCCTTTACACCTCTTCTAAATAATTCCACATCCAGGGGCCACTGAAATCCACTGAAGGATATCAAGAGCAAACAACCCTCTTTAGCTCCAATAAAACCTCCTCTAACCAAGCCCCTTCTTGTTCAGTGGTATCTCTAATTTCTCTGTTGCTCTTTGCTCCACCATGTCATGAACTGCAGCCCATGGAGTTTGACCAACACCTTCTCAGAGTATCTTGTCACATTATATTTACACCCAGAGTTGAAAGACAATTTGTAACAAACATATCAAGTCTTAGCAGGTGATGAACAGTTTAACCAACCAGTCCATCAGGATTCCTCTTGTGCCTGATTTTAAATTGCACCCTCCGAGATTTTTCTCCTTCTCAGAGCAACCCACTCCTCAAAGGCACTTCTGAAGTGCCTGCAGAATTACCTTTTCAAAATCAGAGAGTGCCAGCCTGCAGTTGTATTTTCTGTACAGACTGATCAATTCTTGTAAATCATTGACCAGCTTCTTTAACCTCTGGATCTCTTCACAGTCACCACATCCCTGGAACAGCATTTAGAGGCAGTGGTACGTTACAAGACTATTAAAGTTGTCACAAACATTTTGTTAATCTTTAAATACAAACTGGAACCTGGTTCCTTCCTTTCTCTCAGCTAATTCTTACATTTCTTGCATTTCTTACCAAAGGAGTCAAGTGGCCAAGAGTTGTCAGTCCCCCTTCACCTTGATTTTTACTTGTGAAAAAAATCTCTGCCATTTGGAGTCCATTGTCTGGCCAATTTGCCTGTCCAGAAGAATTGATGTCAGCAAACTCTATAGTCCATATAGAGATATATGGGAATGCAGGGCATGCAGAGCTTCTGCAGTGACTCACCTTGTCAGTTAACTCCAGGTTTCGAGCACCTTGTTCCAGCCACTTTGCTAATATTTTCTAAACAAAAAAAAAAAACAGAAATAAGTAGAGTGATGCTGTTTGTCCAAACAAAAATTGCCTTTAGAAATGTCTTCTAAAAGAAATCATTTGAGTCATAAACAGTAAGGAAAAGAATCCCTTTAAAAGGCAGAAGATCCAGGGCCTGACATTCAAAAATAAATCTGTGGGTTTGACTCAAAGATTATCTTGGCCTGAGGAAATGACATTTTGCTTTCATCCAGTGAGTCTCACCTGTCCACTGGGCACAGCCCTTCTTGAGAAGGGGATCACGACATTCTTCAGCCACAAACACAGCTCATGCAAAGGAACAGTCAAAGGGATGGCACCAAGCAAGTCCTTCAGCATCTTCTCATCAAAACTGTTTTCAAAATCTGCCTAAAATATTCAAACAGAACCATGACAGACAGATAGAGTAGATGTTTATCCGGTACTTTATGAGTTATTTCACAAATATAAAGAGAAAATCATTGACAGGAATTAAAAAAACCCAACGCTGATCAGAAAAACCAGAGCTTGGGCTTCTTCAAAAAAGATGTAATAGAAGCAATTGCTTTGCAAATTGGTGTCCTGTTACTTTAGGGCTTGTTCTATAGTTCTATCTTATTAAGAAAACAACAGACATGGACCTCAAAGTCCTGCCTTTCAGCTCACAGCTCTGACTGTGTCACTCAGAGCAAGGAGTCCCTGGGATTGTTTTGGAAGGGTTTTAAGGTAGGCAGCAAATGCCCAGCAAAAATTCCGAGAGCTCTGCTTGCAAAGACAGTAAATGGAGGATTACAAGCAGCAGAGAATAAATCAAAGAATTGTCATCCTTAAGACCTACTGATACGTATTCTGACATCAGAAAGCCCATTTTAGTCCTAAATCACAAAGTTCAGCCCCCAAGGGTGCAGGTGAACAGGTAATCCCTGTGGCAATAGGGCAGACTCTGCCCCAGGCCTCTGTCCCTCCAAGCAGCTGTTTGGTAACCACGCTGGCGTGGCTGTGGAATAAGGGCTGGAGAAGGGAAGAGCTTTAACAGCCTCCACAAATCCCAGAGGTGTCTGTGCCATCTCACCTGGTGCCTGAGCCACAGGTACTGGGCACAGGAGAAGTGTCCTTCTTGCAGCTCAGAAATGATGTTCTTGAACACGTCTGTGTTATTCAGGAACTCTGTCCAAGTGATTCCACTAGAAAGGAGAGGGGGGAAGAAACTTGGTTAGTATGTCGGTATTAAAGGACTTGGGGGAGAACTTCAAAGCTTTGCTCCCCAGTACCATGTGCTGTCAGAGACAACAGACTGTGAGTGTATAAATCACTCCCCCCTATATAAACTGAAGAGAGAGATCTATCCAAGTGCACGTGCAAGAGATAATTTAGGTTTTCAACACACAGGATGACTCCACCTCTCTTCATTCTCCCTTCCCCACAGCACAGGGAGGGAAACTTCAAGCAATAAAGGAAGGGTTTCAAGTTTAATGACCTCAAATTTCAGTTCAGTGGCGCATATTTAACCATGAGGATTAAATCTGCTTTCAACCTTGACAAACCAACCTGAATCTCTCTGGTCCAAAAGCTCCATAGAAGGTTGTAAGCCTTGCCTGAGCTCTCAATACCTGAGGGCACACAAGAGATTTAAGGTCAGCTTGTGACTTAGCAAAAAGTGATCTTACAGGGTTAGAGGAACCATCACAAAGAGGAATATTGGAGGAAAAGAAAGATTTTTTAAGAGTTTCAGTTGATTCTGTCTGTAAGTTTCTTAACAAAGCATTAATCAAACATTTCAGTTGTGTAACACTTTACACTGGCCGGCTTTGAAGGCAGGTGAGGCCTGTCCAGTTTCCAACAGGACTAAACAAGAGACAGAATTTAATACTTAACAGCACTTCAAGGAAGATTCTGCCTTCAATTTACAGAGCATCTGAAATGGAATCTTTCTGACTGAAGGAATGGCTCATTTCTGAATCTGTCATTACTGTGGTTCACTTTCAGGTTATAAAATGTGATCTTGTTTAGACTAGTACACCAGTTTTTAAACTCTACACTGTAATGGTTTTATGATGCTGCAGGTTCAGGAAGTTTGTCCTCACCTCGGTTATGGACACTGAATCCCCATCAGATGCTGGAGCAGCGGGTCTTCCATTCTTCTTCAAGATCTGAAACAAATACATGAGATGGTTTGGCTGACAGCTCAGAACCTGCCAGACAGAACGAGCAGTTCAGGAGCCATGAGGGAATTCTTGGCACTTCTGCAAGCTGAGGTCTTTGTTTGGCAGAGTTTGACTGGGGCCTAACCTGGTCCAACCTTATCTGCTTGGATTTCTGCACGAATGGAGGATCAGACAGACAATGTGCCTCTCTGTGATCCTGTCTGATAAGGCATGAAAGGCTAAAGTAATGAAAACAATAAAGGTGGCCTATTTTAAGTTTGAGTTTGAAAATTAATATTTTAAAGGTCCTTAAAAAGGCTGCTACTCAAAATTAGAACCTGCTTTCTGATGCAGAAATCAAACTGCAAGCAATCTTGTCCTTGGGCAACAGCAAGAATGAGCTTTGCTAACATGGAATACATAATGCATTTACTGTTTGACTGACTGTAGGTGCTCTGCCCCCTCTGCAGAGGTGCAGAAGGATGGAACAGGAATCAGGGATTATCAGCAATTTAAAGCAATAAAGGCCCTTACTCTGACTCTGGCGTAGTCCAGCATTTCCCGAGTGCTTTCATACAGCGGCCACGGAGCACTGAGGCAGTAATTCACAACAAACTGGCTGTCCTGTTTGCACGAGGAAAAACTGCAATGAATTCCAAGGGCCTGCAGAATTGGAATGACTAGGGAGAGAGGGAGGGCAGAAATAACACCAAACCTGAATTTTTTGCAGATTTTCTTTGGCTTCTTTGACAAGATCCAGCCAGGCTTCCTGCCCGTAACTCCCAGCAGAAGCTGAAGCCATTTTCTCTAAAATAATGTTTGCTTTCACCTGGTATACAAGCTGTTTAAAAAAATAAACACTTTCACTGTGATGCAGGGAAGTTTTAAGCAGGCAGTCCTCAACTGAAAAACTCTATGCTTTTGTTTACTTTGGGTTTCTTTTTAGCAACAGTTTCCTGCAACCTGAAGGGACAAACATGCCTTGTCCTGATGCAGCAGCAATTACTGTGATCAGAAGATGCATTTCTGCACCACTTCTTGTTATTGTCAATAAAAACACAGTTCGCCTCACAGTCAGCTGGTCTGGAATTACTTTTCGAGTTGTTTTGAAAAGTCACATTCCACGTATTTGTAATGTTTTTAATATTTTCTGTTGGGTTACAGGGCAAGAACTTTACTCACTAATTAATTAATCTTAAATGTATTTCTAATTGAGCAACTTGCCTCCACATCCAGTCCAAACTGAAGAGCAAAGTTCTCTGCCTCAGTGAATTTCCGTTTGTGCAACAGGCGGCTCAGTCTGGGGGTGAAAAAGTGAAGTCAAACCACTCCAGTAGAAGTGCCAAAGATTTATAAAAAAAAAAAAAAAAGTAATAAAATAGTGTTTCACAGCAAACAGTACCTGTTTTCTGGCAAGGCTTCAGTTAAACTCCTCATCACAACTATAGAAACTGGATCCTGAGAGGGTCTGGGGATGACAGGGGATTTGGGGATTTACTGCCACATAGGGTTGTTTCACAGTTAATCATCTGCTATTTTTATAGCAGAATGATCTAGTAAGAAATAAAATCTTATCTTACATCTGATGCTTTTCACCAATTCCTTCCAAGAAGTAAATTGTGTCCTGTAATGTGCAGTAAGAGAAATCGTGAGGTGGCAAAGGAAATCAGCCCCGAGAAGGCACCAATGTTATGGATCCAGTGTGTCTTCATCTAGAACCAAACCCCTGCTTCTCTCCCAGACAGTTTTGCTGGGTTTTTTGGAGGCCTTTTTAAACAGTAAAAGAAATAATTCTCTCAGCTGAACTGAAATAAGTCTCAAGCTGATGCAGAGCATTTTTCCATGCTAGGAGTGGTTAAAATTTCACACAGTTTTTAGCCATAAAAGCAGCAAGAACAACTGACAGCACAGTCAAATATTGCAGCAGACCTGGGCCTAAATTTAAACTGCTCATTTTGCTAGAGAATACTGTGTTTTCCCCCATCCTTTGGGGACATCACTTAAACTTTCCTTTGTATAGTTCTTCCATCATTTCCAGCACAAGGTGATTCTAATCTAACAAGAATAACGTGGTGCCTTCTCCTGTATTTCAGGGTATTAAGAGAATTATATTTCTTTGAAGAACAAACAGAAAATCATCTAAACTTACTGTGCAGATCCCACTTTGAACAAGGGAGGAAACAGCAGATACTTCCAGGGAATACAGCAGTTGCATAGTGGGCAGGGCAAAAACCTTTAGACTTCTCATCTATAAAAATTAAAAAAAAGAGAGAGAAAACAAACAAAGAAGTCAGAATTACTTCTTTTTCTTACACTGGTGACAGAGGGAGGTTTGCAGAACCACTTCTGAATTCTGCTGGAGTTAGGGGGAAGACTATTTTGGTAAGTTTTTCTGGAAGGCAGATCTCCAGTTGGAGAAAGTTTGATGAAGATTTAGATGTTGCCTCTCTCTCTCTGGGCCTATTATGTGTAATTAGACAGGTTTAATTTCATGTAAAAAAACGTGCAATGTTCATCCTGACATTCTATTTCAGAGCTGCACCTGGAGGGAGGTGCAGAATGCAGCAGAGACGCTGCTCTGGAGAGATTTGTGAAGGTTGAGGTGAGAGGGAAGGGGCTGGAAGAGGAAGATCTGAAGAGGAGGTGTTTTTCTTTCTTTAGTTGCTTTCCCTCAAGATAACTTTGCAGCTGGCAGTGCTAAGAATAGAGTTTTTAGTGTGGGAATTGTCACACTCTGTGTTTCCTTTGGGCTGTTTTCCGTCTGCTGAACAAACTGCAGTTCTCTCAAGGAAGACAACAGAGTGTTGGGAAAGACTGAAAAGCACTTTTCCCCCAGGCTTGGGGGGAAGGGAGACAAGGGAGAGAGTTTAGAGTGTAAAAACTTCAAAAGTGCTTTTGGTAGGTGAGTAAGACAAGGCTCAAGCTGCTGAGCTTTTTTTGCCCCTGCTAAGTTTGGATTTACCAGAGCATTTGTGTCCCTGCAAGGATGGAAAAAGAGTCTCTTCTCCCCATCTCAGCTGTGAGTGGTGGCTATCCTGGGTAACCTGCACCTACCAGTTCTCCCAGTGCATAAAACAGGAGTACACTTTGGTGCTCTTCCTTATCTACTCACCATTAAAAAACCCCAAATAATCCATTAAAAAAATCCCAAACAGCTGGACAGTTTGCCCTGGTCCCATCCCAATAGCCCTCACTCTGTATCCTTAAAATACAGATAGTCACCTTTCAGGTTGGACTTTAAGCTCCTGAGAACAATTGAGGAACAGAATAAAAGACAGATGAACAGGTTATAAAGAGATATCTAAAGAGCTCATACCTGTTTGGTATCTGGTATTGTCATGACAATCAGTTTAAGGTTGGCAAGCCCTTCCCTACAGGAGAAAGAGAGACAAAAAAGCCAAATGTGCTGCATGAACCTCATGGTAAAAGTATGAAAGAGTATTGCTCCTGAGTCTTAGGAAATTCAGTGTTCCATGGAAACATGGAAATTTCAAAATGCTGCAATGCACCCAAAATTAGGTGGTGTGGCATGCACTGGTCATCTATTTATCTTCTGATATTTTAAGCTTTTCAAATAGATCTGATTCTTATTGTTTTGAAACCGGCACAGAGCGACAGGAAGAGCCAAGAATCTTGTCTTCTGATCCGAAATGGCAAGAAAATGGACAATAAAAAGCTTAAAAGCACCGAGTTTTCTTTTGTACAACTCAAAGCTGAGGAAACCTCCAGCCCAATGATTCTGTCCTGCCGACCAGAGAAATGTCAAACATTCACTGCCACAGAAAGCCAGGATTTTGTAGCACATTTCCTGCAACTCCAGACAACTTCTCGCTTTTCAGAGTTGGTGCTGTGACACTCCACTCACCACGTGACTTGAGCAGGATCTGATTCTGTAGTCAGAAGAAATTCTTCGGTACGAACTGAAGGCCAATCCCAAACCAGAGTAAGAGAATAAACATCCCACACGCTTAAGATGTTCTGGATTTAAAAAAAAATAATCTTTCTTCAGAGAAGACTTCTTTTTTTCACTTTTTGAGCAAAATATTAACATATTCCAGAGCTTAAATAATGAACAGGAGTAGAATAAAAACCCAACCAAACAGGAAGATCATGATACTCTGTAAATATAATCATCTTTATCTTATAGAAACTCTATTTTAAAGCTATTTTTACCTTAAAAAATTTGTTTAGAAGCTGGTTGAGGAGCACTGTAAAACAAAGACTAAACAAAATCATGGCACATACCTCTGTATCTAAAACAAAGAGCAGATTGTCAAGGACTTGAAGTTTTGCAGCACCTGAAAAGGAACAACAGTCACGTACATTCGTTATTTTTCTTGGGCAATGTATTTGAAACAAAAACATATTCAAACATGAAACTACTGGATGTTTAACCTCATGGAATTTCCTAGGACTGTGCAAGGTTTAGCTCAAAGAGAATGGTGATTTACGTGTCTCTGCGCTTCTGAGGCACCTTTTGGCTGTTCCTTTACAGGAACTGTTCTCTTTGGTAAATGTGCATTTACTAAAAACAGTGAAATAACTAAAAATTGGTATTTTCTGCAATTCAGTGTGAATTCTGCACTTGTCCATAAAATGGAAAAAACCCTTTTTACCTTTGATCAGACTCGAATCAGCAAAACTCTGAAGAGACAGCAGGGCATCGGTAGTGTCCACCTCCCACTTGGAGAGCACGTGATCTCCTCTACCCTGTGAGTGAAGGCAAAGGAAAATGGGCTCCTACAGTAGATATTTGACCCTGACAATCTCTCTTTAACTTGAAAAGCAGCAAAACAAACTTTATTCCTATACTGATGTTCAGAAAAAATACATTAATTTGGTTATTTTTAATTTAATCTTTTTCCTTTCTCCTCTCAAGGTAAGGGTTGGTCTCCATGATCCCTGTGGGTCCCTCCCACCTCAGCATGTTCTGTGGCTCTGTGATTTTATCACAGTGGTTGTTACAATCGGCAGTTCATGGCTCTTTTAAAAACAATATTTCAAACCCCACAATTTCCATTCTTACAGAACATAAAAGCTGAATGAAATTACCCTGGACCCACTGAGAAAAATCCCACCGAATTCAACAGGCTTCAAAAACGAAACTTGCTTCTGGTCCAAAATAACATTTCAAAATATGCCTGTACTTTAATTTTTTTATTACTTCCTGTACCTAATTTATGATTAAAAGGCTTGGCTAAATTAGACCTCGTTATTTCAGCAAGCCCTTTGTTGGATGTGAAGCCAATTGGAAGATTCTTTCCAACTCCGGCTTTGTCTCAAGGATGAGGCTGGAAATGGTCTGCTGAGTACAGAGCAGGAGGCAGAGACTTATTGAGCTCAGGCAACCAGGGTGCAAATATTTTCCCCTCACCCATCATAACAAAGCCATTTCTGAAATGACAAGTTATTGTTTTACGAGAACAAAAACCTCCAGACAGGCTGCACAGCTGACAACCTTTCAATGCACAGCGAGGAAGGCAGGAGAGTCTTAGTGCAAAAAGCTGATCATATTTTAACCGGCTAAAGAGGAATTTTGGGGCAGATCAAAAAAACCACCCTCAGTGATTCACATAAGGAGTGTTGCAAACACACCCTGAGCTCTTACCCCGAGGATCAGATGGATCTTGCTCACTGTGTTGCTGATGACAAAGCCCTGACAGCCCAGGCTGTGATGCTGGTCCGTGGAAATGAAAACTGACTTTATCTCTGCTTGGAGCTGGTGGGGTGGGAGGTGGAGGGACAAAAGGGGAAAAAAAGAAGTTGTTTATACCATCAGTGGATAAAAACCTTGAACTGCTTATTTCTCCCTGCGGCAGTCACCACTAGGAGCTGGAATAATAAACTGGTAAACAGCACAAAGTTTGGTCACAAACTCTGCACTTGGAACAGGGTACCAGTTTGCAGGTTTTTCTTACCTGCTTTGCTGTGGTCATGTCCATCCTCTCAATCGCTGGATGATAGGAAAAAATTGATAAAATCAGTGTGTGGAATAAACTTGTTCAACATTTCAAAAAAGCCACTAAACTTCATCTGGAAATCATCATAGCCCTAACCTGACTATGCTGAGAAACACTTCAGCCAGGATCTTTGGCAGTGTCTACACTGAGTTCCAGAGAATTAATTAATAACTACATTTATACAGCATGAAAAATGTAAATGATTCCCAACATTCCTAAGTACAGCTAAGATTATGGCCTAAAATCCTGCTCTCTAGAGCAGTGACTCAGTGATAAGATCAAAGAGTCACTGGGAAAGTGCCAAAATAATTTTATTCCAGGCTTAGATGTTTATCAGTTTCCCCTTAAAAAACAAACTGAGATTACAGAGAAAATCCCACTTAGTAACTTATTCCCACTAGAAACGGTGTGGAAAAGCTTTTATAACACAGCTCTCCATGTAGCTTGTCCTACCTTCCTGTGTTTTAGCAAGTGGGAGACACATGATGCAGAAACATCCATTGATTGTGAGAACGAACATGTGATAAACACCTAAAAAAAAATAAATCCAACACAAATATTTCAAACTTAAGTGTTCAAGAGGAAGTAAAAGGACTACTTGCTTATAAAAGGACAGTGAACTGCAAGTTCCGATTTCATGGCAAACCCACATTTAAATACATCATATTGTGACAGAACAAGGCTGGGAGCTTGGAGAAGAGAATCTGCAGTCTGATAGAAGGAGGGAGAAGAAATTTTTCCCTTTTGAGCACTTTCATGTTCAGCACAGTCTCAAAAGAGATATTGAGTTCTGAGTCTTTGTTTTCTATAACATCTGTAACATAATCTCTTTCCCTGAGAGAGATTAAACGGGAACAAAATCACAAGAATTCACACAAGGGGTAAAAGAAGTAATCCAATTCTTACCTGCATCTGCGTTATCTTCTACAATAAAGAGGTTTAAGTAAGCCTTTTCCCTTGAAGAATTTTCAACCAAAATCTAAAATAGAAAGAGCATAAAGACCATTATTCTCCATTTTATTAAAAAAAAAATATTGATCATCAGCTCAAAATTGAAACTTTTTTTGCTTTCATCAAGGCCTGGTTCTTGTTTATACAAGCAATTCCTAAATATATTTTCCTTATTCATTACTCCTGGGAAGAAAATTGCCCCTTTTAATGTTTGATTGGAATGTGTGTTCACAACACAGGAATGTTTAGACTTCGACATTTGGAAGAGAGAATAAAAAAAAAACAACAAAAAAACCTCAAGAAAGACTGAGAACAAAAAGTTTTCAGCAAAACCAACCTCAAAAGTTGCTGTACCTTAGTTAGCAAGGTTTGCTTGGAGGGAATGTGAATGAGATGGAAATTGCCACTTCTCTCACCAACCACGAGGAACTGTTTTTCCTGACACATTCCAACCACATCCACGTTAGTGTCTGAAAAGTCCCATGGCAAAATATCAGCTATGAAGAAGTGTTTTAAAAGCCAGTTTTCCTTTCCAGCGGAATTCCAGAGGACTGAACCTACCAAACTGAAGGTGGAGCAGAAGAGATAGCCTGGTGCTGTCCAGCAGTGCCACTGATCTGTCCACAACAACCACGATGCTGCCGTCCCTGGAGCTGCAGCCCTGGAGCTGCGGGTTCACCGAGACCTGGGAGCAGCAAGGTCGTTACAGTAACACTCCAGAAAACACGGCAGAGAAGTTCCAGGGGTTATTAAGGAAAACAAAAGCACAGTTTGGGTGGGTTGTACCTTTTCCGAAGATGTGATCTGCAGCAGCGTGTCCACCTGGTACAAGGCGGTGCCACATTCCTGTCCCAAACCCACAGGGAGCTGCACACTCCCTGTGTCATCACTGACCAGCAGTTCGATGTCATTCCACATCTTGCCCTGCAAGAAACATTTAGGGAAAGTGTTGCAGAGCAGACAGCCTTGGAGAGTTACACGACCACAGACGAATCAGTGATTTCACTCCTGCACGGTGACACTGCCAGGGGAAAGGGCACCACGAGCCTCATCAGAGTGAACTGTGCGTTTAGAACAGACATAAAACAGTGTGGATCGCAGCCCGGCGGGAGGCAGCTTGGTGAGAACATGGTTCGGGAACTAAACTCAGGGCCAGAGCCCTCCCCGCCACGTTGTTGAGACCCCCACCTACAGGGCCCCCACCCCCTCATCTGGGACAAACCTCCGCCCTCAGGGACCCTCCCCTCTGCTCACACCCGCTCTATCCCCGGAGACCCCCATGCCCTGCCCTTAGGGACCCGCTGTCCTCAGGGATCCCCCATCCTCTGACTACAGGGACCCTCTGCCCGCAGGGACCCCGATCTCCTCACCGGTGCCCCCCCATGCTCTCAGTGCCCCCCGTGCCCTCACCGGTGCCCCCCGTGCCCTCAGCGCCCTCAGCGCCCTCAGCGCCCTCAGCGCCCTCAGCGCCCTCAGCGCCCCCCGCTCCCCTCACGGCGCCCTCTCGGCCACTCCCACAGGTTTCAATTTGGCGGGAGCCGGCACGGCCGCTACGGGAAGCGGAGGCGGCCAAACCTCCGGCGAACGCGCCCGCGCCTTCCGCGCGCTCCCGCCCGCTCCTCCCCGGCCCACAATGCACCGCGGCCCCCCCGCCCCGCCCGCCCCTCGCTCCATCCGGGCACTGCGCTGAGGGCGGGCGGGGCCGCTCCGAGCGCTGTGGCCGCGGCAGCCGAGCCAGGTCGAACCTCTCCGAGGACGTGCTGAGGGCCGGCCGCGGCCCCCGGGCGCTCGGTCATGGCGGTGAGCGGCGGCCGCTGGCGGGGTTTGGGAGCGAGGGGAGCGGGGAAGGGGCTGCGGGGGTGGGGGCCGAAGCCGGGGAGGGCCGGGTCGGGAGCCGTGTGCGCGGAGGCACAAAATGGCGCCCGCCGCGCCTTGGGCTGCGGCGCCATGATGGGCTCGGGGAGGGGCGGCCGCGCTGCGCCCGCCGCTGCCATCCCGGGCTCCAGAACTTTCTGCTCCGGCCTCGGCGAGAGGAGAACAGCCCCTAAAAGCGAGCAGCTCTGGGTCTCCGGCTGCGGGGAGAGGTGGTGCGGAGATACGGGCGTTTCTCATGGCGACTGTGGGGCGCAGCTTCTCTGTGAGGGGAGCGATTTGGTGTCTGTGCCATGCTCGGGTTTTACTTATATTTCTTTCTTTGCCTTATTATTTATATTTGATCACAGGTCTTGTATGTATTTCCTGAGTTATTCGCCCCCATCCTGCTTTCTGTGATTAATACCCATAAGAAGCGCCTCTGTTGTAGTTACCACTGCCCCTCATGTTCCAGCGGGGTCTGGGAATGCAGCTTTATTCTCTTTTCGAAAAAACGATGTGTCTTGGTAACGTATAAAGATGTTCGACCCATTAATGAGGTGAAGAACCAGTAAGAGTTATCGAAGAGTCATCAAACTTAAAGTGGTTAATTTTTTCGAAAGTTATTCAGTAGTCTTTGAGTGTAAAAAAAAAAAATCCCAACCCAACAAACAAAGCGGGCTTGAAAGTGATAAAACTTTTTAAAAGTTGACTTTGAGCGTCCAACCTGGTAGTTAAAAGTTCTTGTTTTCAAAATGTGAAACAAATTTTTCGATTTGGGGTGAAACAGAAAGGGGAGACCTTAAACTTCTGGAGAAAATAATTCCCTTTTTAATGTGAGTTTTATTTGCTTATAGAGCTTAACTGAAGATGTTTCTCTGTGAACGGACTCGAAGAATTACGTAGTTTTGCACTGATTGGAGGCACTATCTTTGAGGTGCCTCTGAAGTGTAGGCAGGGGACTTGTTCAGAGTAACAGCTGAGCCTGTGGCCAAGCTAAGAACTGACAACAATCTCACTGACCTCTGGCAGCTTTTTTATTGCTGGTTTGGTTTTTGTCGTGCTGAGCTTTCCCTCAGGTGCAGAGCACGAGGGCATTAAGGAGCAGCACTCTGTAAATAACGAGAGCCTTGCAAAAGGTGGCAGTGGGCTCAGTTTCAGCTGGATGACGTGTTTAAGATCCCAGCTAACTTACACTCTGAACTGGTTCTCTCCTTCTCAAGTGACTTTAAAATGTGAATTTATAGACATCTCAAAATTCCTGTAAAAATTCTTCTGGCTGAGGCCTTTTGAGACCTTAGCTGGGGAGGGGGGGGGGTGTGGATCAGCAGGGGATAGGTGGGTGTGGAATGGCAGGTATTGTGATGACAAATAAAAGTGTCCTTCCTGCTCTCTATCTCATGTGCTCAGGTATTTGGGAAGGGGTGTGAGGCATCAGTGATATTCAGAAGTGTCACTGTGACTCTAAAGTTCTGCTGCAGGCCCAATCCTAAGCTGTCAGTGCTCAGCTAGATGTGTGTGTACCATGCAGGTGGAGCAGTGAGCAGCTTGTGTCTGAAAGAGAAATGTTATTATAGATGTAAGTTAATAAGGAACTGGCCAGACTAAACAGGAGCAGCTGAAAGACAAATCCAAATATTAACCTGTTTCACGTAATGAAGAAATTCTGCCATTAATACACAATATATTAATGACATTCTGTTGAGGTTTAAGGCAAAGTAGCTGCTTTGTTTTCAAAGTAATGGATATAAACCAATTTTTGAGAGGTTTTCGTCTGTCAGTGTTTTGTTTGCAAACAGATCTTGCAGCTGGTGGAAAACTGCAAGTTCAGGTCCTCTGCTACATGGAATTATCTTTATGAATAGCATTTCTGGCTCAAATAATGCCCTCAGTGACATCTCCTGCAGCCACAGGGTGCTCAGAAGGTTTGGTTATGACTGGCATTGATGAGATCAGAGCAAGAGAGAGCAGTGAAGCTGGAAAAGCAGTGGTGGGCCCATTCAGCGTGTCAGGGTGTGCTGTTTCCATTCCTGTCAATGCACTGTACACCAGTTGTACTCATTTACCTCTCTTAGGTGGAGTCTCAAAGTAGTCTTGACTACACAAGATAAGTTTCTGGGTTTAGTCCTACATCAATGGAGGGAACATCTTGTTTTTGTTAGCCGAGAAAAATGTGATGTTGTTGGAACAGCTGTGATGACCTGTGTGTGCTCACACACAAAGACAGATTTTTGCACAGAGGTACTGGTGAGGTTTTCCCTCGGTCAGAAATTATCTGTCTGACTCACAGCCCACCTGATTTTATTTCTCTTCAGAGTTCATTCCATGCTTCAAAAGAGTGTGGGGATTTTGTGAGCTCACTTAGATCTGTTGATCAGCAGTGACCTTGGGTAATCTTAGTCATGGAAAAGTTAAAAGGTGATTGACCTACAAACACCATTTAGAGAAAACTGCATCACAGTTTAGTCTTTCTGATACTCTCAAAAGCATGTGGAAAAAGTAGAGTCTGATGTAGTGAGAGTAAAATGTTACTCTATTAGTTGTCTTTATTAAAGTCTTAAAAAAAATCAATCTGTACACAGTTACACAATGCACTGCAAGTCTACAAGCTGCTGCCTAACTGTGGGATGGCTACTCATGGCATTGTCTTTGCAGAGAAAAAAATGAGCTGCATCTTCAGAGGAAGTACAAAGTGAACAGTTCTTCTTGCCCTTTCAGCCCTAAGCTGCTGGTTTTTAAACATTCTGTCCTCATGTGCAGGGTAGTGACACAGAACGAGACGGAGTAGCCCCAGAAAAATCCTCTCCAGAAAGAGAGAAGAAAAAGGAACAATCAGATGCCTCTTCTGGTTCTCCCAGAACATCAAAGCATCATTATTCCAGATCACGCTCACGGTCAAGGGAGAGGAGAAGGAAGTCAGGTATGGTTTTCATTAAAGCAAATTGCTTGGAGAACTGAGCTCTCTTTGAAGCCATTTTGGAAAAAAATAGTCTGACTTAGCTCTGGTAACCTGTTAGAACTGGGGAAAAAATTGAGCTGCTGACTTTGGCTTTGTGTCTTTAAATGTGTCATATTGAAACTGCTGAGGAAAAAGTTCTTGTCAGTGGGGAGGGGGGGCCATGGTCGGATCACAAACAGGAAACCAGTGCTGTTTTGTCTTGATTTTAATTAGAAATGCTTAAACTGGGATGCTTTTGCATACCTGGAACAAAAATAAGGGTACCTGGCAAAAGAATGTGATTGGAGCAGCACGTGGGTTAGTTTGTCACTGTCAGAGCTTAAAGAAATGCAGACAACTGGCACTAACAGAGTTTGCAGAGTGGATACTCAAATAGGGCAGTTTGTTTCCTAACTCTTGACTTTGGGGGCTGGAATAACTGAAAGAAAAAAGATCATAGCCAGGTGATCTCCTCCTTAACCTGGTAAATGACAGGAAATGTTTTCTTCTCCAGATCCCGAAGGAAGAAAACACAGAAGCCGGAGCAGAAGCAAAGAGGTAATTAAGACTTTGTAGTGTTTAGGTAATTGTACATCGTAAAAAATATCTTATAGTAATGCACATATGTGTAAACCTGTAGAAATGACTTTATGGTAAGTACAAGAAATTGAGAACTTAAAGCTTAAAAATGGATATGGAGAGTCTTTCATAGTGAAGCATGATTGCAGCCATCATGTTGCCAAGGTAATAGTTTGATAGAAAAATGCTTTCAAAAACTAGTAACTTAATTTCTTTCTTTTTTTTTTTTTTTTAATCTTTGTGGAAACAGCCAAAAGAAAGAGTTCATGTGAAGTAGAATGGTGTTCTTGATGACTTTCACAGAGCTTCCATTATCCAAAAGCCTTGGGTGGCTTTGTTCCTGGCCAATGTTCAGGACTTTTTCAATAAAACATACGCATCTACTTAAGGCTATTAAGAATAATTCCCCACCTGACTGAGCTCTGATTATTGCAGCCTTTAATTGTCAGAGCTGTCATAACTTGACAGACAAGCTGAGTCAGCTGGAAATGGGACAGAAGCAGCAAAAATTTCAGAGGGCTGTCTCTTCAATAAATGTGTGTGTGTCTAGAGGGGGGTAAGAAGAGACAGCATCAGTAACACCTTAAAAATAACTGGCTCACACACCAGAGGAGAGATTAAACAAGCAAACCAGGAGCATCCGAATAGTCACAAAGAAGCTTAAGCCACGTGGGGACAGATGAGGGACTTTAACTTCTAACCCGGGTCAGGAACTTCTCCTTCCTCCATTCCAATGGAAGCTCTGTTTAAAAAAAAAAAAAAATAAAGGAGGAAAGAAAAGCAAAATCTAGGCGAGTTTTTGTGAAATTGAATAATCTCTTGTCCAGCTCACATGATAACATTTCTATAATAAATCATACTCAGCGTGCTAATGCGCGAAGAGACTGAACTGAAGACGCTGCAGACTCAGATAGCAAAATTATAAGCCTACTTCATGATAAGGTAACTATTAGTCATTCAAACTCATATTTCCCTTAAAAATATCTTAAATCCTTATGGGATGTAGTGGTGGTTTATTACTAAGTGTGTGTCTGAAAGATGGGATTGGAAAGAAAAATTTCTAAGCATCTCTTTTAGTGCTTTAAAAAGCACTTAAAATCCTGTGCAGTGTTTTGCCATGTTGTTGGATCTGATCTTACACAGGTTACTGAGCAGCTTCTAAGTTTCCCAGGGTGAACAGATGAGAAATGATGTCCCACAGTAGGTGTGCTGTTGTCACTCATTTGCAAGATTAAGTTCTGTCTGTAGACTAAATACTGAACGTCAGTAATTCCTAATATGTATATCAGAACAACTGCTGATGTAAAGATATACTTGAAGTTAGTGTGCAGGTAACCTGCAGATGGGTATTTCTGTAATATTAAAGGAGTTAAGAATAAAACACTGTAATACCTCATGTTCTCGTTTATAAGTGGGTATATATTAATAAGGAGTCAGAAGGACTTGGACAAGTGGGTATCAGCTAATTATAGCACCTTCTCCAGACTTTCCGCTTTTGAGAGAGACCTCTGATTGTAGGAAAGGTTTTATGAGGAGTTAATAGGTTTAGATGAGTTAAAAAACAAAGCAAAATTTTTGAGTAATTGGGGTTTATCTAAAATGAATGTCTCATGCTTAATTTGTGACTCAAAGCAGAACTTAAGCATCAGACTTAAGTGGGTTTGCTTTTTTGCTAGGGAAGATGGCAGAATAAACTGGATATATTAAGAAAGGGTGTTGATGTCACGACTTAGTCTCTAAGGAAGACATTGGCAAAAATCTGGCCTGACCTTGCTAAATATTTTTGGCATTGCAGCTATAAAAAGGAATCCTTTTTTTTTTTTTTTAAGAGGCACTGCAGGAAGAAACTGCGGTGTGGTGGAATAGCATATCTGTAATTTAAAACTGCTGGGGGAAGTCTGAGTGATGCATGTGGGCTTTAAATACTGAAAAGGGGATGTCAACCATGTAACTTAATACTTGGCTTTTTAAAAACTCCTGGAAGTTACTGACTGACTGACTGAAAAGAGCTTTGCTCTAAAAATTAATTGTCTGCTGATGGATAAGTATTTTTTTAGTTCTAAAAGCAAAGTAGTATGTCTGTAACTATATATGGATTTAAGGAACTTTCTGTATATGGAGGGCTTAGGCAAATATTAAATATTCCCTGCAAATGTGTTTATATATATGCATAATCATAAATTGTTAGGAACTTATTATGTGCTTGGAATAAAGACAGTAACTGAAAATGACAGTTGTTTTTGTTCCAATGCTGTGAACTCTTATATGGAAACACTGTAAAGATACCTTGATGAATGTTCTAGAAATCCTTTATAGACAGTGGGGAGGAGGGAAGAGGGGGATAAATTCTAGGGTGCATTTACAGCTTTGGGTCGTTGGTGGCATTAGGCAAAGCAGCCATCACTCATGATTGAGTCACACTCCTAAGGTTACTAATGTTGCATCACAACTTATCATTTTTATCTTCTGAAACCCATACTAACTCTCTTTGTTGCACTATTTTCCTGAAAGAACCAACTTCTTCTTAAAACAGGCAAGAAGACATGAATCCAAAGAGAAGTCCTCCAAGAAGCACAAATCTGAAGACCACAATGACAAAGAACATTCTTCTGACAAGGGCAGAGAGAGCCTAAATTCGTCTGAAAATGGTGAGGAGAGACATAAACGCAAGGATAGAAAGTCATCCAGAGGGAGGAGTCATTCCAGATCCAGGTCTCGGGAAAGGTGAGTTGGTACATGGGATTGGTCTGGGAGTGCATTTGCAAAAGCAGGGGTTGGAATTAGTGTAGGCTTGTGAAGTGCAGCTCGACTGTCACTGACCTGGTAAAGCATCACTTTGGGTTGCACGTTTCAGCTCTCACTGGGTGCATTTGCTGCTGGTTTTTTTGCAGATTGATTCTGAGTAAAAGTACAAAATACCTCCAAGGCTTTATGTGAGGGCTGTGTCTCATGTTTATACTTGGTACAGAAACTATTAAACAGAGCCTGCTAAATGTAGCCTGTTGTCAGTGACAGGAGAGCAAATGCGCCTTAGCAGTGGCATGGCTCTGTGCCCCTAAATCACGAGCTTTCCAGAGGCAGTGCTGGCCAATCCTCCTTGCCTGGTAGCCCAGCCAGCACACTCCAGGGACAGGGGAATTCCCTGGGACAAACAGGTTGCTGCCAGCAGAACTTCTGGCCAGCTCTGCTTGTAGCTGAGGGATCAGCAGCAAACAGGATGTCAAGGAATGAACTTCAGCTAATGATGGGCTGGTGATGTGATTCACAGGCTGGAATTTGGGTATGTCTTCTTCCTGTCTTACAATGCCATGGGGAGGAGCAGGGTTTTGTTGCCTCGAATTTAAGGCTCCTGCATCAGATTAGTTTGGCTTTGTTTTGAGATGTACACTTGGTGAACAGTTACAAATAGCAATAGTGGAGTGTGATTGTTTACACAGACTGTGTAACTCCCCTGGTGTGGCTGGTGGGAGCCTTTGGCTCCATCCCCATGTCACCCCTTCCCCTGCTCCAGGCAGGAACTCCTGCGTGTGTAGTCTGCAGTCTCCCCTCTCCGCTCCACTGCATTTTGCCCCGTGGTGACAGAGCTGTGTCAGTCCTTAAGCAGAAGTTGCATTTCCACCTGGGCACATCCATAAGAACTCGGGCCTGTGTTTCAGACGTCACCGCAGTAGAAGCCGCGATAGGAAAAAATCCCGATCCCGCAGCAGAGAGAGGAAACGGCGGATCAGATCCCGGTCCAGATCCAGATCCAGACACAGACATAGGAGCAGAAGTAAAAGCAGAACTAGGAGCAGAAGCAGGTGAGTGTTAACCTCCATCTATGCTCGGTGGGGGTGTGTGGTTGGATGTTCTCCGGGGGGCTGATGTACTGGAGAGGGATGGATTTGCCAGTTCAAGTCTGTTCAGTGCAGCCAGATGTGTTTGGCTTTTTCTCAGCTGTGCTGATGCAGTGAGTGAAGGGCTGGGTGTTCTCATACTCTTACAGAAACGTTTGTCCTGGGTAGCTCAAGTGTCTCAGACTCCCAGCTTTTCATAGCATGGTTTCTTGTCAGTAGTTAAAAATGCTTAACTAGTTATTTTGAGATATCTTCTAAAACACCATTTTAGAGCTTTTGGCTCATAAAGTAGAAGGAAAGTAGATGGTATTTTGAGTAGTAATAATTGGCACAGCTCAAGCTCTTCTTGGTTTCTTACATCACAACTGAACTTAGCATTTCAATATCCTATTTGAAATAGTATTTAAGTGGGAAAAACTGAAGAATAAGATACATCTGACCCTTTCCTGTGTTTGATACAAGAGTAGTGTGGTTGGTGTACTGCTGTATTTAACCCTTTAGTGTGTGTATGTATCAGAAAAGGAAAGTTTAACTGGAAGAGCAGATAAACGATCAGAAGCTAATCCTGATCAGCTCCACAAGGTTGACCTAATTTTCCTGTGAAGTGGCACAGTGAGTGTGCTGTTAAGGTGAATTTTGAGTCAGATGGACTATTTCTGATCTGAATGTTAATGATTGACTCCTCTTGGTCAAGTTCAACTTGAGAATATTTATGATGGTAATTTTTCTCCCTATCTTGGGTGCTTCCATTTTTTCATTAAATTCTAGAAGCACAGATTGCAACACTCATCTGGACACATAGTGGCTTACTGTGGCTCTGTTTGACAGAGCTGACGTTCCATACCTCACTTGGAATATGGCAGAGTTGAGGTTTCTTCACTGAAGAGAAGGAAATGTTTTCCAATGCTGATAAATCAGTATTTTGGTGTAGAGTTCTGAGTCTGTCTGTGTGTATCACCTTTAATTCTTAATGCCCTGTAGGATTTTCTGAATGACTAAGCTGAAATAGGACTGAATGACTGCTACAGATCTGGTTTTTCCCTCCTACTCATTGGAAGTAGTTGGAATGCAAATCAGTGACCCTCCAGAGCTCCCAGGGAAGTGTTGACAGTGTTCCAGTTCATGTGGTAGTGTTTTAAAGTGCATATTTAAAGGGTGTAAGAAGATGATTGTGACTACTCAGCATTACAGTGGATCACTGGAGACTTACCAATCCCTCACACTCGTGTGATGCCACAACATCACTTGGGAAACTGTTGAGAAGACTTATCTTTTGGAAGAAGTAGTTGAATTCCGTGGCTTGTGGCGTATTTTATTTTGACATTCACTTTCTACCAGCCTTCCAGCTGGGGTGAGTAGAGCTGGGTCTGCAGTTCAGTGGGATTTGAGCCACCTTCAGCATGTTGTACAAGGCTGCAGCTCCCTGTTCTTTCCAGCTACTGTTGGTAACGTGCACTGACTGTTTTTAAAAGTCACTTTGAACATTGTGTTTAATGAAAAACTTCACAGCCCAGAAGAGATTTGTGCTGCTGCAGTGGAATTCAAATTACCTGAAACATCAAGGTTGGGAAGAGAAAGTAAGATATAGCCATAGCTTAGGAATTTCTTCAGCTGGAAACAGGCTTTGTTGGGTAGTCATGGTCACACTGCAAGAATCCTTTAAGTACTATTTTTGTCTTGCAAATCCTAGAGAATTCCATTAAGTGAGGCATAAGAGTGCAATAAAGCATCAGACCAAAGACAAGACCAAACTACAATAGTCAGCAGGGGAAAAATGAAGGTATCTTTGAAACATGCTTTACATCTTATCTCAGGAATGCAGTTCTGTCACTTCCCAGTGCCTGAATCTGCATCTTGTCATCTTCTCTGAAAAGAGAAGTCTTGCCTCCTCTGTATTCTGCCAGCTTTGTTGTGTGAACAAGGATCTTTTTGTAACTGTGGTGTTTGTGGATGCTGCCCCAGGTGCAAACAGAAGCAGGAGAGTCCCTGACGGCCATGTAAGGTGGCTGTTGCCATTAGCTGATACCTCCAGTGAGCCCTTAACTCCTGTGGGTCAGAATAAGTGTAAAGTATCAGTATAAAATTGCAGAAGCGTCTTTGTGCATCTGAGCTTACTGTTTATGGCAAATCTGGGGGAAATGTGAGTGGTGCCTCCTGTAGTTTAAGCTTTGTTGAACACTTACAGCATCTGTGACTTCTTTTTTTGAAACGTCAGTGTCAGAGGCCTAAACAGGGACCCTTATCTCTTGTCATGCAGATATTGATGATCCTGGCACAGAGAACTGCTCTGATAGTTCTTTATATGTGTCTTTTGAGTGGCTGATGTTTAGATGTTGTTTAGGTGTACATGTCCTGAGAATGACTCCTGCTTGGGATGAGGTGGGGAGAAGGCCGTTCAAGGAGAAGTGAACTGAGTATTTTGGTATTTTGCTTAAAAAATGCATTTTAACTGGGTGCTTTTCTGATGGTCAGACTGCAGATAATTCATGTTCATAGTTCCCTGCACAGTCTGGTCTTCTCGAGAGGAAATCTCCCATTTAAAGCAGGTCTCACATTCACATTCAGCGTGGCAGCCTCCCTCAAACACTTGTCCAGACCACATTTAGGGAAGAACCTACAAAGGGGAGAGTAATAATAATTTCCCTAAGTACTATTGCAGTTCTTAACCTGGGCCTCTTCAAAATGCCCATTATTAATATGCTTTGAGGTCTCTTATGTTTTAAAGCATTCTTCTAACTTGATTATTTTTAAGTCCTCTTGCAGTTGACTTTACCAGAAATCAGAATTTTCTTGGCAGGTTTTAGAATCTCTAGAGCAGATCTGTGTGTCCTAAACACTAAGTAAAAGAGGGTAAATGAATGTCCAGCATTAGGCATCCTGTTACAGTTGGAAATCTTGAGTTTCAGCTCTGTGTTACGAGGAGAGTTTGGCTGTTAAACTGTTCTAGCATAATAATAATGTGAAGGCTCTTGAGAGCTTTCCATATTAAGCAAATTAATCATTAAGCAAATTTTTGGTGTTGTGATCAAATCCTTTATGAAATGTTAACCTCCATATGTACTTTGATGTTTTTAGCAACTGTCAAATTTGGTTACAGGGAGAGAAAGAAGAGACTCGAGAAGCCACGAAGGTTCAGCAGGAGTCACAGCCGGAGTCCCAGCCCGCCGCCCTTCCGGGGCCGGAACACGGCTATGGATGCACAGGAAGCATTAGCCAGGAGGTCAGCAATTGTTAGGATTTTGTTGATATGTGAAATTAAATAAGCTCCTGATGTTGATTTTTTTCACATCTCAATATTTTTATTTTCGTGTACTTCTAGGCTGGAAAGAGCAAAGAAACTGCAAGAACAGAGAGAGAAGGAAATGGTCGAAAAACAGAAGCAGCAGGAAATGGCTGCAGGTAGTTCATGTGTATTATATGATATTATTCATTAACAGGAGTGGGAGTGAAAGAGAGTAAGAGTAGGCTTACTGAGAGTATCTTACTATGAGCTGAGTGTTACAGTCCTGTCCAACAATGTGCAGGTTGTATAACCTTAACTTGGTCCATATACAAGGACCAAAACCAGAAGGAGGAAATGTTTGAAAAAAAACAAAACCAAAGCAAAAATAAGAAACATAAAACCCCAACAAAAATCGTCAGGATTTTCTTATCACTTACTGAGTGTACAACAGAACTGTTGTGTAGTTAGGCTGGTACGTGTCATTGGACCCTTCATGCATCAGAGTTTGAAGTTTGAAGGCTGTTGTCTGCTCAGGGATGTTTAGAACCTTGGGGTACATTAGTTTCACTTCTGGTTTACTAAAACTATTAGAGATGTGTTTCTTAATTTACAAACAACATGTATTTGATCATGCATTTGTTATTTGTGCACCTTCAACTTATTTCTTTTGAAATTGGGGTTGGAGGTTGGGTTTTTTTTCTCTCTGAGTCCAGACTTATTTATAGCAAGTTCCCTTCTCTGCAGCGGCCGCAGCCACTGGAGGCTCCGTCATCAACGTGGCTGCTCTCCTGGCGTCGGGAACACAGGTGACTCCTCAGATTGCAATGGCAGCTCAGATGGCAGCACTCCAGGCCAAGGCCCTGGCAGAGACTGGAATAGCTGTTCCCAGCTATTACAACCCAGCAGCAGTGAACCCCATGAAATTTGCTGAGCAAGAGAAGAAGCGGAAGATGCTTTGGCAAGGCAAAAAGGAAGGGGTAATGTTGGCTTTTTTTGCCTTTGTGAAGATGTTTGGAAACATCCTGCGCTCAGTTTAAAGATTCTTATTAATGTTATTTCCAGCAAAATTACTTTACATGTCAGGAAGTTGCCCTGTTTTAACAGCAGCCTGAGGTAAAATTTTAAACCCAAGAATTGGACTCCAATTCTGGTGGGTCCCTTCCAACTCTGAATATTCTATGATTAGGATTGGAAGGACTAAGATAATTAGACCTCTAATGACAAATGGTTGTGACACAAACTGCAAGGAAACCCGAAATGTCATAAAACTTTAGAGGTATAATTAGATCTTAATGTTACTGTTGTCAGTCTGCATGCAGCTTGTACCTAAAACATCAAGTACAGATGGTCTCTCTTTACTGAAAAGTGATGGATGAGGGATGGAAACTATAACTGACCATTCCTTTCTGGGACTGGGGAAATTCTTCATTTGATTGTGTCCTGTCCAATTCCACATTTCAAAACCAAGTCTGTAGACCTTCCTAGTCACTAGTCAGGAGTAGAGGAGTGAATTACTAACCCTAACAAGAGTTATAAATAAAATAAGCCTTCAGGCTTTCATGCTGTGTCAGATGCCCTTGCAATTAGTGAGGTAAAAAAAGGCTGCTGTGGCAGTTGGTTTTTCAGAAAGTTGCTGGATTTGAGTACAGGTTTTGCCTGGTGATACTATGGGGAAAATATTTGTGGTTTTATCTTTTGACGCTGTGCAGGTACAGAAGTGTTTGTTTGGGTGAGTTACCACCTTGCAGCAGTTACATAACACGCTGCCTTGGCTTGTTTCATAAGATGGGAGAAACTGAAACTGGTTCCCATGGCACTGATGGGAGACAGGAGGGCAGGACAACCCTGAATGCCTTCCAGGCAGTTCTTCCTGAACTGTGCTGTATATTAATTAATTGCAATAAGCCAATTTGTTTTTCCATAATTCACTTCAAGCATGAATTCTGACAAGTTTTCCAGACCTTTGGAAAGAAGTACAGTGTGGCCAAGGAAGGAACACACCCCTGATTTTGATGCTATGCTTAGGGAGACTTCCCTCTCAGAGCTCCTGTCAGGATGCTGCAGGACTGTCACACTTGGAAACCTTTCACTTCCAGCTGTGCTTCGGAGTGGGCTCATTTTGAACACTTTCTTTGCTTGCTGCTGTATTGTGATATTAATGGAAACTTGCCTAAAAGTTGATACATCTTCTTTTTTTTGCCCTGTACAGGATAAGTCACAGTCTGCAGAAATATGGGAAAAACTAAATTTTGGAAACAAGGACCAAAATGTCAAGTTCAGAAAACTGATGGGCATAAAGGTAAAGAATTCTGAATGGAATCAAGTGTATTAAGTGTGTAGCATAGTGACTTCTCTGTTTATTTTAAATTCTACCTTAACCAGTAAAGATACTCAGTTAACCCAGTACTACCTGATGTAGTGTCGTGGTGTTTATTAAATTCAGAAGTAGCATCTAGATCTGATTCAATTAAAATTGTAGAATATATCATTCTGTTTCTGGCTAATGAGACAGGCCTCTGTTTCTTGACAGAGAATAGAATATTACAGCAGCAAATTCAAATAAATTTCTATATGCTTGAATAAATAAAATGCTTGAATTCTTACTACGCTGATTTTTATTAAAAATGAATTTTATTTAAATTGAATTTTTCTTTACTATTGAAAAGGGTTTTATTTTAAGAACAGTCATGTCGAGCACACAACCTCTGAACCCCCAGAGCTGATGTTTGTGTTCTCCCTGTTCCCAGAGCGAGGATGAAGCCGGCTGCAGCTCCGTGGATGAGGAGAGTTACAAAACCCTGAAGCAGCAGGAGGAGGTGTTCAGAAATCTGGATGCACAGTATGAAATGGCCAGATCACAGACTCACACACAACGAGGAATGGGCTTGGGGTTCACATCTTCCATGAGAGGAATGGATGCAGTTTGAAAAAGGAAAGCAAACAAAACATAAAGCAAGTTTTGAAGTTTGGGACTGTGGAAGGTTCTTGTTCACATGTTGGGTCCTTGTTCACCAAAAAGCTAGCATGGGTGTTGCATTGACTTTAATTTATTGAAAAATACGATTTTTTTTGTAAATATCAGATTAGTGATACTGGTGTTAGTGTTGTAATCAGGTTATACCCACTTCCATTGAACTTGACAGAACTAGAGAAGGACAGTATTTTTTAGTTAAAAGTTCTACTTTTCAAACAAGCAGCAGATGGGAGAAACTCATATATGGATATTTCGTGTCCACTGTCTTGTGTACTTTTGTACTTTAACCTTGTACAGTTATTTTCAATTCTTGAAACATGAAGAGAAACATTGTGTAGATGTTATTTAGCGGTCTGGGCCAATAGGCACATAATCCAGTGCAGAAAAACTGGTTAATAATAAAGACATTTTTTTTCTCTAAGGTCTTACTTTATGTTAATTTGTATTGCGGACCAATCTCCAAGAGGGGTCTGGGAAATCTAAGGTTTGTCAGTTTCGCTTTGCTTATTTTGAAGTGGGTAAAATAAGATTTACAGTGTGGGGCTTTAGTGCAGGAAAACCTCCTTGAAAATACTCAAAGGGCGCCTGCCCAGTCGTTGTCTCCGCCCCTCAGAAGAGAAGGAAAACCGGCAACAAAAGCGGGAGCGATGCCGGTTGTGGCGGCGGGAGCGAATCCTCCGGTCGTTGTGGGGATAACGGGGCAGGAGCTCCCGCGCCGCCTACAACTCCCAGCGTGCACCGCGCGCCCCCGGAATGTCCCGCCATGCGCCCGCGCCGCGGTGCATGCCGGGAGCTGTAGTCCCCAACGGTCTCCTCCCGCCCGCCCCTCGCTTCCTGCCGCCCTTCGCCCCCGCCCCGCCCTTCCTGCGGCGGCCCAAGATGGCGGCGGAGGTGGATTTCGGGGACCGGGAGCTGTTCGGGCAGCTGGAGGACGAGGACGGGCCGCCCTCGCCGTCCGCCCTGGGCGTGCCCGAGGCTCTGCTGCAGCTCTACGAGCGGCTGCGGGACCGCGATGAGACGGTGCAGCGGCTGCGGGCGGAGAATATCCTGGGGGGCAGGCAGGGCCCGCGCGGGGCCGGGGGGAGGCGGGAGCGTTGCCGCCGCCGCCGGTTCCCTTCCGGGCCAGGCGCGCACGGCCCTCACGGAGGGTCCGGCTTTTCCTCCGACGGGAAAGACCCCTGGGTGTCCGCCGGGATCCGGGGGCGGTGAGGGCTGAGCTCCGCCTGAGGGAGCCGTGCCCCGTTCTCCCGGCCTTCCTCTTTCCCTCCAAACTTTCCTCCTCAGGCCCGCGCCGGCTCCGCCTGAGGAGGAGGCTCAGTTCTTGAGTCCCGGGCTGGCTGTTAAACGGCTGTCGCTGAACTCCTGCTTTCTGCCTTCCTCAGGAAAGCAAACATCTGTGCGTTCACTTTGGCAGTCCATTTTTAGCGTAGCCACAAATAATTTTAAATTGTTAAATTGCGACGGGTTCCCGAAAGGGATTTGGAGTTTGCCACTGCAGGAAAGTGGGATCTGAAATGGGTATTGTCGTTTATTTCCCATTTCTAAGTACAGGTTGCATTTTCTTTTGTGGTGATCACAGTTTTTAAAAATAAAGTATTACAGATCTGTGAATACAACCCTAGTGCATTGTGCATGAATGTCACTGTTGGGGTTGTCCCAGCTGGTCTGCTTTTTCACATTTTCATTGTATTGTATTTCCTCAGCAACAAGTGGATTTGTAAATAATCCCCTGTGTGGTGAAAAGGAAGGTTTGAAATCCTGTTTATTATTCTGGGAAATTTTTCTTCAGTGTTTTCTCGTTTGGTTTGGTAATTAGGGTGTTGGGAGGTGTCTGCCAAAGAAAATCATATTCCTTAACCATAACTTAACATCAGGAGCTTAAAAGGAGGCTGAATATTCTGACTCGTCCCAGGTATGTTGATGCTGATATTTAGAAGTGCATATAAATAGAATTTGTCGGAGATAACAATCTCCCACATCTTTTTAAACCTTGTGCCCATGTCCCAGTCCCTGCTCAATTTTTGGGTTTCTAAAGTGCCATTTCAGTTCTTGAGAAGTCTTTTGGAGTTGAATATCAAGGACTTAGTTGGTGTCACTGTAACTTAATTTATTTGTGTGTGTCTGTCTCTTTATGAAATGTGGCCTGTAGGGAAACAGTTTTAAAGTTCAATCAAATGCTTGAATAAATAGAAGATCTCATTTATAATAAGTTTACTGCAGTTATAAGAGCAGGAATAGAGAGTTCTATTCATCCAGAATATGAGTATTTTTGGGGTGTGATGTTCTGATTTGTTTTCTTTCCACCTCACACCAGCCAACCTGCTTAAAAGGGGGATGATGAAGTGGATAGGAACTTCTTAAAAGGATAAAACTTGTATTGGCAAAACCTTCCTCTCCCCGTGGAATAAAACATGAGGAATATTCTCTGTGATCACTGTCCGTGTCTCTGTTCTGTCCTAGTGGAATCTCAGTGGAAAACTCCAAAGTTGATGGGCCCCTCTTGCAGATTTTATTTATGAACAATGTCATTTCTAAGTAAGTATTTCCAAGAAAAAAACAATCCTGGCAGGGAATGGGAATTTTTTGTTCCTTTTGGGTATATTAGTGCTGTGCCCAGTGGATGGATGTGCTTTTTATGTAATAGCATAAACTTGCTAAACTTGAAAGGGAGAAAGAATAATGGGCTATATGAAAGTAATATTGCTTTCCTTAGCAATATCTGAAATTATCTGAATATCATGAACGGCATGAAATGAAGTGTGACTTCCAGGAGCTTGAAGTGAGCCCGAAGAGCAGTTTGAATCTCAGGAATGTCGTGGGTAAACGCGGGAAATCAAATTTTCCCCGCCTGAGTTGATCTTATGCCACACTCGGGGTCCTCTCAAACGACAGATTGCATTCCCCTTGGAGGGGGTTGGGAATGGGACAGACCAGAATTTCACTGCCTCTTTTGTGAGCTCTTTAGGAGGTGGGGAATGGTTTAAAAACAGCCCTGTGGCCTCTGTGTGAGCCTTGCCGGGGTCTGATCCCTCTGTGCCGCTTCCTTCCCTCTGTCACAGGCGCTACCACCAGGAAATCGAAGATTTCATTTTTAGCTTAGTGCAGAAATATGAAGAGCAGAAGAAAAGTGAACAGGAGAAAACACACCTGAATGCTAAGCCACAGGTACTTCCAAATTCTGAAGATTGGCCTGAGATGCTCCTTCTCCCTCAAGTCTTTCTAGTGGGAGTCTGGAATTGCTGCCCTGTTAAATAGTAACAAAGCTCAGGTCAGGTAACAGACAAATCTTGTGTAACCATTTGTGCCAGAAGTAGAGCCCAGGATACAGAAAAGATCTTTTCTGCCCCTGAAAATGCTGCTTTGAAATTTCAGTCAAGGCAAATTAAGAAGTTGGCTTAAATAATCAAGAAAAGACTGCAAAGTATAAACTTAATGCAGAGTGTAAACTTAATGCATCCTCTTCTGATGTATTTGGCCCAACTCTGAGTGTGTGTTAGAGAGTATCCAGCAAAATCTGAAAAATCCCACTTTCTTCTCCTGGTTTAGAACTTTGAGTTTTACTCAACATTCAGTTTGAATAGAAGGGTGGAATGGCAGATTTGTCTCCACCTTTCCCTGGGCTCTTTGGTGAGAATAAAGATGCTGCTGTGCAGTGCATCCTCATCAAAGAAACGTTGGAAATGAGCTGTGTCATGCTTTGGACTCTGAAAGCATCCTGACTGGTGTGGACACCTCCAAAGGCCAACAGCTGCACTCCACATTCTGTGCCTTTTACAAACTTCACTAATTCAGGAGCTCTTCCATTGACTGTTATTTCTCAATGAGTTCTTTTTCTTTCTGCTTTTTCTGCCAGCCCTCCAGTGTTGTTCTGGAAGAAGACTGTAAAACAGGCAGCTCATCTTCTGCTAAAAAAATGAAAGAAGCTTTTAGTGTAAGTTTTTGACTGTGCTCTGCCACGGTAGGTCTGACTCTTCATTCTACATATTCAATATACTGCCATTAAAATAAGATCTATAACTACTATTACACTGATAAATCAGATTTAAGTTCAGCATGTTTGGGCTACATCAGTGAAAAAAAATCTTACATATCCAGGTGTGGGTGTATTTTATTTGTAAATTCTTGCAGAATGGGGGAAAAAAGCCTGCCATTATTTCAAGCAGTGTAAATGTATAGAAATGCTACAAGATCTCACCTAAATGCTGCCACATTTCTGACAATTCTCTGACTTTTTCTCTGCAGGTTGTAGGAAGTGTTGTGTATTTTACCAATTTTTGTCTCGATAAACTGGGACAGCCCATATTAAGTGAGAATCCACAGCTGACAGAAGGATGGGAAATCCCAAAGTATCCTGTTTGCTAAAAACATCTTTTATTCTTTCTGGTTGTCAAATCCAAAGAATCCCAGTTGGTAAATTGAACTCCAGTTCTCTTCAGTAGATTTTATGTTTCTATCCAAACCGTATCAGTCATTAGAGATGGAGGGTTTTAATGAGTCATTAGTAGCTTTTTGACTCAAATAAGTATTTTGATATGATTTAACTTATTGATTTTTTAGGCTTATCCTTGGGAAGAGTGAATGCCTTATGCCCATAAATACATCTTGTGAATTTAGGAATTCCCTGGGCCAGTCCCTAATTAGGTGTGGAATGACAACTCCTTGCAGGCTGAATAAGTTTTCTCCCTCTATAAAAGGGAGAAGAAGAGGGTTTGGCAAACTCAAATATGTGCTGTAAGGTGGCTTTTTATTAAAGTTGAATCCTGGAACGCTCTTAACGTGCATCCATTTTAAAGGTGGTTCTTGACTGTTTATCAAAGTCCCAGTTTGAAAGGGGGGGGTCGAGGGAAACGTTGAAAAAAGTTGGGAAGCTTTGAAACATTTTTTTAATCTCCCTTGGGACAAGAAATTTCACAAGTAACCTCATCTCCCCAGTTTTCCAGTATTGTTTCAGCCCTGGAAATAGCACAAGAACCAATTTCACAGCTCATTTCTGCAATATCTGCTTCTCAAGTTTGTGATAAAGGTCCTTTCCAATGTTAACAAAATTGCTTGTACCTGAACAAAACCTGCACATTTACAATCCCCCGGCCTCTGGATATAGGGAGCAGATTCCTAACTGGGGAATTTCTCCTAAAATGCCAAATTAAGTGTGGAAGACTTCCATGTCCTCCAGCTTAGCTTTGATGTTGTTCTTTAAATGTACTTTTTTTTAGAGCTCCCAGAGATGATATTAAACCTAAACCAGCACTTTTTTGAGTGAAATGGTGCGTCAGGTACTGGCTTCTGAATGACCAAAGTACTGCACTCAACGTGCAGTTTTTTGAAGCTCTGACAAAATGTTATCTTTTTATTAAGATTAAACAAAATGTCATGGTTTTAATAAGATTGCTGTGAGGCATTTCAGAATGATTACCTTGTAATGTCTGTCTGTAAACAAAAAGGGGTTTAGTTTTAGCTTCAAAAGAGCAAAATTGGTTATTGGGTACAAACTGTGCAGGAGGAAACAGCATAAGCTCATCTTAGCAGGTAGTTTATAGTAGATATACTCTGGATTTCATATCAAGGACCTCTCTGTAACTTAATGCAGACAAGTCAGCATTCAGAGCATTATGAAGGTTTCACTGATATTTTAAACAAAATTGAAATTTTGCTTCATCCAGTAGCAGTTCCTTATTGAAATCTAAAGATATCAGCAAGTTTTCAGCCAGATTCTCTCCCTAGATGGACAAGAAATACAAGTAAAACCCAAAAGGTTTGTATTACTCTTACCTATCAAGTTTTGAGCTGAAGAGTTCACTTGTACTCTGTGATTATTCCCCACTTAATAAACCCTTAGCCATACTTTTAATGGGTTTAAATGAATTAAACCAGAGCTGAGTTCTGCAGTTTGTGGGTCGTTATTGACTTCCTTTAGGAAGGACCTAAAATCAGTGTGTGAAAACTTTGTGAATTTGATATCAGTTCTTGTTCCTCGTCTTTTTAGGGGTTGGTTTGTCATCCTTACACTGGTGGCTTGTCACAAGTCCTGTTTTATAGAGTGACTCCTGTCTGACTTATCTGATAGAATTTGAACTCATCTCAGAGATGACTGTGTGTAGTTTTTATGGGAGGTAAGAAGCAAAGTGAATTCAGCTTCCAGCTGACAGCTGGTTTGGTCTCTAGAGCATCTAAAGTCCCTAATTTCAGATGCAGAGAAGACCAGGAAAGCTTGTAGTGGGAATTTCAAAGATAGAGGGGAATGCTGAGCTAAACTGGTTTGATTATTGCTGTTAGTGAATGGAAAGCAGCTGGAAGGATTTGCTCATGGTATGGGACAGTGATGCAATACTTGGATCCCCACAGAAGGTTCCTGTCTGAGTGACGCTGAAGCACAAGACACTTCACTTTATCTAATTTGAGGCTTCAGGAGGTTGGAATGTGTGTGGGGTGACCCTGGACACTTATTCTGGTGCCACCCTTTCATCTCCACTTCTGGTTCCCGCCCTAATTGGGTAAAAATGAATGTTGAGAAAAGAAATCTTTCTCTAAAATCCCTCCCCAGTGATATTGCAAATGTTTGCTGTCATGGCATGAATTTGGAAAATGAAAGTTGAAGTTCCTTCCCAGGTTTTCATTGTTTTCTTTCTCAGGAAGTCTAAACTAAGAATCTGTCAAGAACAAAAATTGCTAAGTGCTTGTATTGAATACTGCAAAGTTGCTTTCAGGCTTAATTTGTTGTGCATTTTTTAAGCAGGCCCAAACCTCACTGTTTCAATTGTGGTTCTGAAGACCATCAAATGAAAGACTGTCCAGAGGTAAAGTTACCACCAGTATTCCAAAGATTGCTGCTCTCCAAGAAATGTTTCACTTTAAAAAAACCATTAGAGGTGCTGGGGTCAGAATGGACAAGTGGTTGATTAGATTATACTACTGATATTATAAATTCTGACATCCTAAATCAGAAGGGAAATTCATGCTGTAGCATCACAGGTTGCCTCCTTTTATTTGTGGGGGAAAGAGACTTTGCTTCATCCAGAAGCAGTTCCTAACTGAAATCTAAAGATACCAGCAAGTTTTCAGCCAGGTTCTCTCCCTAGATGGACAAGAAACACAGGTAAAACCCAAAAGATTTTAACTTGGAACATTTTCAGTGTGAACAATCTCCTGGTTTAGAACTCTTCAGGTCCGGGGCAAACACTGATGGCTTTTGCCATGTGGTTTCCATGACACTTGGTTGTATCTCTGGGCTGTGAGAGCAACAGCTGAGGGCAGGCAGTGCCAGTTGGTGTTGTAAAATATCACATCAATGTATAATAATATATATAAATTGTGAATTTAGCTCTCAACTCCCCAATTTTCTTGTCTTTTAAGCCACGAAATGCAGCTCGGATAAGTGAGAAGAGAAAGGAGTTCCTGGAAGCCTGTGGGGACACGAGCAATCAGAACTTCCAGCAGCGTTACCATGTGGAAGAAGTAGAAGAGAGGTTTGGAAAATTTAAGCCAGGAGTGATCAGGTATCTCTTTTTTCCTTCCATTGGAATATCTTTTTGACCTCTGGAGTGCCAGGTTGTTAAACCTGGGGGGTTATTGTGTTTGAATTTGCCAAATAGAATCTTGTGTAATAAATGGCAAAGATATTTTTCAGATGAAAACTCATCACCAGCTTGGTGGTCCTCCCCTTTCCCATGGTCCTTTCCCTAATTTAGGGAGATAAATGTTCCACTTTGACTTCTCAAATTGTTGATTTATGATGGCCCTAATAAACTAAAAGGCATCCCAAATTGTGAAAATTTGGACCTTTGAGTGCTCCTTCCTCTCTATTCAAGATGCTTCAGAGACTTATAGTTTTATGTGGCAGTCTCCAAAAAAACCACCCGTCTGTTGTGAGAGTGACATCACTCAGCAGTAGCAGGTTAAATAAGTTACTCTGGGTGTCGAATTAATTCTTTTAAAGCCCGTGAGAAATGCCAGAAGTTAATATTGAATATCAGAGCTGGTTTGGATCTAAAGTGGTTACAGCTGGGCTTGAAAGGCTGCCCACTTGGAGCTAAAATTCAGCTCTTTCAACTCGACAGTGTGAAATGCAACAAAATGTTCACGACCCCCTTCTGTCAACAGTTCCAGAATTTGCTGTAATTTTGGTTTCTGTTTGTTCTGTGTTTGTTCTCTTGCTCAGTGGGGTCCTCCAGGATGCACTTGGTGTCACGGACAAGAGCCTCCCTCCCTTCATCTACCGCATGCGCCAGCTGGGCTATCCCCCGGGCTGGCTCAAGGAGGCCGAGATGGAGCACTCAGGACTTGCTCTCTATGATGGCAAAGGTGAGCAATGTGGGGCTGGAACGCTCTTGGAGTGTGCAGGCTGTCCACTGGCTGCACCCTGCTCAGGAGGCAGTGACGTGACTGGCTTGTAAACCTTCATCTTCCTCATGCAAGAGTGAGAAAGTTGCAAATCGAGGTTTTTTCAGTCGTGGAAAAACACTCTTTTTTTTATCGAGCTGTGATGTAACAGTGAGACAAGTTCTGTGGTGCTTGGTTTGCACAGATGAAGATTGGCAGTGTGATTTCACTGTTAGAACCTGGAGCTCCTGTGAAACTGCAGGACTTGCACGTCACAGAATCCCAGGATGTTCTGAGTTGGAAGGGACCCACACGGATCATCGAGTCCAACTCTGAAGTGTGAACGGCCCCTACTGGGATCAAACCCACAGCCTTGGTGTATTAGCATCATTTCCTCTTGCTTTTCTCTTCTTTATAAAAGAAACCATAACACTTTCTGAAGTTCAGTAACTCAGTTGTTTATAGGAAGACTAAGAAGACTGGCAAGCAAACAACACATTTCTTGAAACCCAACTTGCAAAGTAGTTTATCAGCTGTTTGCTCTGACCAACGTTTATTCTGCATCTCAGAACTGTCCTGGGGCCAAAACCTGAGGGTGTTGGTGGTACAATGCAGAGCTGTAGTTTTAGGAATCCGCAGCTGGGTTTCTGGGGAAGCTCCATGCAAGAATCTGATGGATTTGGTCACTGTTACTGCCCTCGTGGATTACAAACCCTCCTATCAATACTTACATTCCAAAACCCTGTTCTTATATCCTGGGGATTTTTTTTCATTAACTTTCAGTTCTTAATTAACATCACTAATAATTATATCTCCTTGCAGGTGAAGGTGATACAGAAGATGAAGAGTCTCCCCAACACAAACGTGTCTCTTACGATGTCTCCAAGTTGGTGAATTATCCAGGCTTTAATATATCCACTCCCAGTGGCATCCCAGATGTAAGTAGCTATTCTCTGCCTTCTGAATAACATACTGAGTGACAGGAAATGCTTTTAGTTTTATATTTTGCATCTGGCAACTTTCATTCACCAGCCTCTTGTTTTGAAGCCCCTGGTTTGGGGCTGGGGACTGTAATTAATGTGACATGGATCTGACTGATAGCTGTCCTGAGTCCTGGGGGTAGGTCTGACAGCACTTCTGTGGGGATTAATTCCCTTAGCAGACCATCAGGAGCCCAGCAGGAGAATTCAGTATTTTTTAAACACAAAACTTCACCCATGAATGGCTGTTCCTTCCATACATCTAAATTTGCTGAAGGCAGAGTATGAAAATTACTGTGGGTGTTACAGTTTCAGCCACAGAAAACTACATCAGACCAGTAACTGCTCAACCTCTGCAAAGCTTTATAACAACCTTTGTGTGCTTTCCTAAGCTCAGAGCACACAAAAAAAAATCTGTGGGTGCTGCACTTTGATTCTCAAAAGCCTTTTAACCTTCTGGTGGTGAATTTGATCACTGCTGTAATGCCTATGCATTAAAAAGAAGCACTCGGGCACTTTACAGCTTTACATTTGCCCATTTAGTGTTTTTTTAATTCAATATTTTTAACCAAAGGTCTGTTCTCACGTTTTTTCAAGTTTTCACTAAAAATTAAGTGTTTGCAAAATAAGCCTTTTTTGCCTGATCAGTTATATCAAGGGGAAGTTTGTAGTCCTGTCACAAATGTTCAAATCCAGTTATTACCCTGATTAGTGAGGCTTTGGATGAGAAATTCATCTTGGCCTGTTAATCTCTCTGTGTTTCCTTTCATTTTGACTGGTGTGTTATTAACCCACCCCATGCAACGTTATTTCTCTGGTTTTTCTCTCTTTCCTCGTTGTAGGAGTGGCAGATCTTTGGTTCCATCCCCATGCAGCCATCTCAGCAGAAGGATGTTTTTGCTCACTACCTTTCTAATTTTCAGGCGGTGAATATATCTCCTTGTTATTCTAAACAAACACAGTTGTCATGCAGTCAGTGTAGTTAGTTAATGATTTCTTGCTTAATATCTCCTTTATTTGCACGAGGGGACAGAGTTTCTTGTTGACACCAAAGGGGTGTGAAATGCTGATCTGGCTTCTCTGTTTTACCCAAATTGCTTGTGTTTCAAATGAATTCCATTATTTAGTTAACACTCTGCACTGATTTATAAAGAACTGTGAAAAAAGGTTGCTATAAACTTTTACAGCCTAAAAATTATCTTAGTTCCAGATTCCCCTAATCATGAAAAGCCGAGTTGCCATAGTCCTGGCATCCCTCAAATGTCAGTGTGTATTTACATTTTGGGCCCCTGAATCTTTATATAGTTACAGGATCCCTTTAGAGAGGTTCTTCCAGCTGGGAATGTTACCCTGTACAGTTTAACCCTAATTCTTTTTGCTCTCTTGGATAATTTCAGCCAAGTCCAAAATCCAGCAATAAAAGGGCTGCACCTCAGTCGAAGACTCATCACTCGAAACGACCAAGAGAAGACAGTTTGGAGGTGGCAGCAGCTGACATGGACCTGGACTCTGGTACAGTCACTCTGCATGGGCTTTCCATTTTTGATTTTCCAGCTAACTTGCTCTGCATTCAAATGCCAGAGTTAAGAGGAGAAGGCAGTGTGTTAGTGCTCATTCTGGTGGTAATTCATGTCAGTGCATTTTGGGTTGCTGTGACTGTCACAGGGATTGTCAGGTCCTCCATCCCAGGCAGGAGGTTTCAGGGCTGCCCAGAGCAATTGCAGTGTTAGGTCACCGATTCTGATCTCTTTACTTCAGGAATGTCCTAAAAAAACTTGTAACAGAAGACCTGTCAATCTTCCAATATTTGGATGAAATAACATAGAAGTTACAAGCTTTCAGCTCCTTAAAAATGAGCCCATCTCAAAGGAGGACTTAGTGTTGTTTAAATGTTCAAAGAGCTGGAGAAACTTCTGGGCTTTCCTTTTTTCATCTGCTGTGAGGTTAAGTTTGTTCTTAATACATTCAAGTGATTTTTTTTTTTCCTTGAATGAGTAGCAGAGTAAAAATCCCCCAAAACAGGATTTTGGTGGATATTAAAACCTTCACAAAGTTTGCTCTGCCTCAGCTGAAAGCCAAGGATGAGAAGACATAAATCTGGTGGTTAATCAGAACAGGGACACTTTGAATCTTGTCCTGGTCTCAGATTTCAGATTCTAACAGGTGTCTTTTAATCTCTTTCTAGATCTGGAAGCGGCACAAAGGTCCCAAACTCCCAACAGTTTTCAGTTCCAACCTCCTCTGCCACCTGGCTCTCCATCCATGTCCACCCCTCCTCCCATGCCCCGAGGAACACCCCCCCTGACCCCCCCTCAGCCCTCAACACCCACCCGCTCCCCCGTGCCCAGGACTGCTCTGCTGAACCCCTGCACTGATATTCCTCAGCCAAAAATAGTGGACTCTGTCATGGATGAGGACACCCTGACCCTGGAGGAGCTGGAGGAGCAGCAGAGGTTGATCTGGGCAGCTCTGGAGCAGGCAGAGAGCACCAACAGTGACTCTGATATCCCTGTGGACACACCTTTAACTGGGAATTCCCTCACGTCATCGCCGGCCAGGAATGAGGTGGATCTTGCTGCAGAAAGCAGGTCACCTGAGAAGGTGATCCCAGTAGAACCTGGGTTTTCTGACATGAGTGACCAGATAGCAGAAAATGACCATTCTCTAACTAGTCCTAATCCAGGAGACACTTTACTTGACTTAAAGGAAAATCCCAATCATGCAGTTTCTGAAGGTGTGCTGGATAACACCATTCCTGCTCCCGACCCCGAGGTGGATGATGAGGAAAATACAGGAGGAGATAAAGTGGCCACAAGCACTGAATCATCTGCAAAGAAATCCAGCCTTGTTCCTGACATGAGCAAGTTTGCTGAAGGCATAACACCGTTTGAGTTTGAGAACATGGCAGAGTCCACAGGGGTTTATCTGCGGATAAGGAGCGTGTTAAAAAATTCCCCAAGGAACCAGCAAAAGAGGAAGACTTAATTGGTCTTCCTTTGTTTTCTTATGTCCAAATCCCAATTTCCTTCTGTTTCCTCCTCCGGTTTTACAAACTCAGATGAATTTCCTCATCCTCTTGTGGGAAAGAGAAAAACTTGACAAATCCCTTTCTTCCTTGGAACTGAAGTCGATGCAGAACTTCCACATTGACCAGGACCACCAATGCAGCCAGAAAATGTAGAATTTTCCCAAATTCCACAAAGGAATAATAGGATTTGTTAAGAGCATTTTACTTGCCAATACTCAAGACTCTAAAAAAGAGGAGTTTGTGGTTTGGTGTTCGTTACTTTGGCTGAGATTTATATTGTCCTTGACTTTCAGGTGGATTGGTGGTTTTTTTAATATCTGTCCTTTGTACAATAATCTACACTTTATACATTTTGCTAATTATCCTGTAGATAAGTTTAATATATTCAGAATGTTTTTTAAAAGGGTCTAATGTTAAGATTTCCCACATCAAAGTCCTGGCAATTGGATGAAAATAATGGGGGATTACAGTGCTATTTTCACCAGTCCAAGTATTTTTATAAATTATTTATGTGGGTCTGTTTTAATTACCACTGTACCTTTTGTACCGTTGTCCTTCATGTAAACTTGCTGTACAGACATCTTCGTGGTTGTGTACAGAGGTTTAATAAAGGGGCTTTTAGCTAAAGAGCTTTGAATTAGAGTCCTAAACCAGCAAAATGCTGAGTTTTGAAATTTAGCTGCTAAAGATAATTAGAAAAACAAGCTGATCAAACTGAGGGGGTGAATAAAGCTAAATATTTTTGGAAGGGCCGCAACTGGTGGGTTCAGATTTTTATAATTGAGGAGCTGCTGCAATTATTTTAACTATTAAACAGAGCCTTACCACAAAATTCGGTTTCTGTAAGCTGAAGAGTTGCCCACTTTGGAATCTTAGAAGCGTTAAAATTGTGCTGTTAACACTTTTTTTGGTTGTCCTCAGAGGGACCTGTAGGTGACGTGACTGTGCCTTCCGTGGCCAAGAGAGGGAGCGCTAGATCCAGGAAACTGGTCCTTGGAGCTGGGAAAGCATCGGCAGGAAAAGGCTTCCCAAGTGAAATGCCACTTCGGCCAAGAGAGGTGCATGAGAAACCAAAGGAAACCAGAGTAAAGCAAAGCATTTTCAAGTAGCTAAGAAAAAAACTTGTGAAGGGGGGGATGCCCAAAGGTGGTTTTTATCAGATAACATCAGAGACTGAACTTAATTCTTTACAGTTCTCAGCGATGGAGTTAGTGCAGATTGGCCATAGATCCTTAAAATACATGACATTATTACACTGCCTTTCAGTGTTTGAGGGAACCCCAGGCTTTTTGCACTTAAAGCCTTGAAATTTATTTCCCCACACACACCCCTAAACTTTCCAGGAAGGGAAACCCAACGTGCCTTTATGTGTGAACAGCTTGTCTTCTGAGAGGCTGAAAAACCCTTTTGCAGCTGAGTTTATGTGGTTACATTTGGAAAGCGAGTCAAGGTAAATATTCTTTGTGTGTGCTGAAAGGAAAGGCTTTTCCCTCACCATTTGGAGGAGAAACAGCATTTCTGTAGCAGGAGAGAATAACGACATGTTGCTTCCAGCTCCTACACACCACCGAAGGAACCTCTCTGGGGAAACATGTGGAGAAATGGCATTACCCTCCAGGCCTCCTCCTCCTCCTCCCATGGAGTTAAAAGCTCTCCAGGCCTTCTCCTCCAGGAGTTAAATCCAGTAATGCCAGTTTACACAAAGCCTGCTGAGCTCATGTGCTGCATCATTCCCACGTGAGTGATACTGGGATGCAGGGCATGAGGTAACAATTCCCAGTGCACACACACCTTTGGGTGTGTGGAGCTGCTCATTCTCAACAGCCAGCTCTCTCTCCACCCCTCACAAGATAGGTTTTTAATGGCTCTTATAAAATGCTGCTGCTGTGGCAGGACAATACTCACCTGCTTCTGCCTTGCCCCCAGAAACCACAAGGTGAAAATCATCGTTATGTGCCCTCTGTGCTCACAACAAATTCATCCTCAGTCACCTCATTATTGATCACAGTGGATAAACAAACCAGCTGTGGCTGGAATACTTTCCTTTGCCTTTCAAATTGTGAAGAAAACTTCCATAGAAGTTCCTGCAATACTTACTTTTTCTTAAAATCGGATTTTTGTGATGCATGTGTTGATCACAGGCAGCCTGTGGCAGGGACTGTGTAATTTCTGGGGTTAATTTTAGCATTAATTTGAAGGGTAAACAGAACATTCTGAGCACTCAGAAGTGTCTTCTAACTCGTTCTTTTAAATCTCTTTCCAACGGTCCTTTTTGTGGAGGAGGCAGAGAAAGCAGAGCAGAACCAGTAAGTAAAACTCCTCCTGTATTTACCTCAGCTCTAAGACACAGTTATTTAGGGATGGGGAGTTATCCCTGCTTGCTTCTCTCGTGATTAGGAATGCATTCATCTCGATCCCTTCCCATTTGTCTGTAATTCACTGCTCTGTCAAGGGCTCCCCATTGTTGCACTGAAGATGTTGGTAATTGCTGAGGGTTTTAGTCTGTCAGCTGGAACTCCTCAAAGGGGGCTTGGATATTGAAACTGCAATCAAATCACGCTGCAAGTTATGAGGAAAAGCTGAATAGCAAAGTATTTCTGGGCCTTTTAATTACCATTCCCATGGTGATGGGTGTGGCATAATAACCTAGATTAGAGTTTAAAATGAATGAGTAATAAAATCTGGGATGAAGTGGGTATAGTGTGAGCAGGCATCACTCACATTTTCCCACAGATCCCCTGTTGGCACAGTCCTGGTGTTTATCTACAGCATTTGGAACAGCAAAAGTGTTTAAAAAGGCTCATGCACACCTAGAAAATCAAATCTGCCAAATCTTCTGGGTATCAGGTGGGAAGTTGTCTCTTAAAAAGCTTCAGATTTTTAACTTGCGGTTTTACAACCTAATTCCCAGTGCTTGAAACATCATGAGAAGAGAATGAGCCGAGGTTCTAGAAGAGATCTGAAAGATGTGGTAGCTGCTAAAAATAACTATTTGCCTGCAAACTCTAAGGCAGCAGAGCTGGGGATAAAAAAAAAAAAGGGAAAAATGAAGAGGAGGAAAAAGCTCCAATATAATTAAAGTGTTCCACATGCCTTGGTAGTTGCCATGGAACTCGTGGTACCTCCAGTCTGCAGCAGGGCTGTGGTGGTGCCTCTGGGAAGCAAAAATGCCACTGGAGGTTGATGCTGTTCCTAAGAACCCAGTCACAGCCCATTTTGGGGGTGGCAGGGGGTGAGTCAGAGGTAGGAACTGGTCGTGATCCCTGGAGAAGCTTAAAAACAGGATGAATTTAATGACATGGTAATTACTGCGTGACAATTGGACACTTCCTAAACTTTGGGTAACTACAGGCAGCAAAGATGCTACCTAAGATTTCTTTACAGTATATATTTATATGACTGAATAAACATTTATTTGCCCTTTCTTTAGAATCCATCACCCCATAGGAGCAAAATCCTCCTGCTTTGTTTCTCTGTAGGGGAGAATTCAGCTTTTGTTGGTATTTCCAGAAGGGGTAGAATGATTTGCATAGTCCCTCTTTATTAACAGCCTGGGTTCTCAGCTGTGCAATGAAACACAGCAAGATGAACATTGTTGTTGCTTTAAGCATCTTGTTGAAACCACCATGCAGAAAGGATCTTTTTGTGTTGGTTTATAAACATTGTTTGCTCCTGGTTTACCCACCCCGGGTAGGACAAATAACACAAAATTGGATGAAAGCTTTTCACGTGTAACAACAACAAGGAACGTGGGTTTGAAGAGCTTTGTTTTGTGCTGCTGCTGGTTGGTGTGGCTGATGTAGGGAGGGGAACCAGTGAGTTCCTAGGGTGGGTTGGCCTTGGCTGGACATCAGCTGCCCACCAAAGCCACTCCATCTGCAGCTGGACAGAGGAACCACCCCTTATCCCCCCCAAATACCACAACCTGGCCACACAAACCCAACACAGCATCAGGAATGGGAACACTTGCAGCCTTTACAGAGAAGAAAATAGCAGAGCAAGTTCCTGTGCTGGGAGTTTTGAAGCAGCACTTCTGTGATTAAAAAAAAAAAAAATAAAGCAAAAGCAATTAGCTGCTTTTTCTGTAGCAGATGTGACCATCAGTTCTGTAGAGGAGCTGCCAGATGTACACATTGAAGAGTTCATCCAGATGGAATAAAAATCCTCTACTCAAAAATCTTCCTACTTGGGTGGAGGCATCCCAGTGAATAGAAAAATGGATTTCTTAAGTCAAGAGATCTTTAAATGCAGTTCTTAAGGAAGAACATTTCAGTGATTCAGAAAGCTTCAATAATTTTGGGCCCTTCAGAAATCTGAGAAAGGACAGAAACAATTGCAACTGGTGTTCCCACATTACTGAAGAGAACAATTTTCATTCTGAAGTGAGCCTTATACTTGTGGCCAGGATGCCAGCAGTTATGTCAGCATCCTGAATTCCCCTGGAGCATCCAGCAATTCCTGTTCCATAGAGGCAGGAAAATGCCTATATGTTATGTGGTGACTGATCAGATCATGCAGAACAGAAAATAAGAGCCACTAGGACTGGAATCAAAGATATTCTGCCATTTAATCATATTTAATGCTTTATAGGAGCGTGGTTTATAATACCAGCATATTTTTTATAATGATTCCTCCAAACTGGCTGTGGCCCACTGGTGCAGACTGGTACAGAGGGGCTGCCAACCATCCCTAATTGGGATGAGCTAAGTTACAGTTGCTCTGAAGCTGCTTTTTCATGGCCTTGCAAGGGAGTAAAGAGAGTTGCTTACACATTTGAACCATATTTTGTCTGTTATTTCACCACTGTTACTGCTTCCACTTTATTACAAGTTCTAAATGACAGCCTGAAGGTTGCAACTCTTTGCTGCTGTCTTCAATAACAAGCTGACTTGTTGCTGTGCCCTGTTCTGGACACATCAGTCTAAAATTGCTTATGAAATTTTAGTGCTGTGCACTGAACTGCAAATACTTGGAATGGACTTACATGGCGACAAATTACCTGAGAGACAAATCCCTCAAATTAATGATGGAAAATGATGGCAGGCACAAAGGTTCACCCCTGTGGCTCTTGAGCCAGCAGATACTTTGGGCGAGTTTTCTGTAAAGTTAGTCTGACTGTCCAGTTCTAATTGCAGTTTTTGTGTTAGGGGTTATTTCCACAGCCAGGGGCTATATGGTCATTTTTTAAAATGCAATTCTTTGCTGCCTCTGCACTTCTAAACACAAGCCAGTATTTAAATCCTCATGTCCTTATTCAGCAAAACTTTTATCGAATTTTGCAGGGTGAAAGAGGGGTGGCTGTACATGGAATCCAGTATCTGTTTCACCATCTAATGGCCACGGCAAGAGGTTCTATTTAACATTTAGGAACTGAAATTCTAACAAACATTGCTAAATGCTGATGTAGTTGAAACCCATTATTTGGGGGGCTGCGTCACGCTATTCTGTGCTTTACTGTGCTGGGTCAGTGCCAGAGAGTGAAGCCAAAATGAGACACAAATTGCAATCAGTCCCCAGCCATGGAACTGCTCTCTCATCACCCTTTTGTTCGAATGGCATCATGCAGAAACCCAGCGAGCTCTGAGGCTGCAAACTGGGGTTTGCTTTGTGATGAATTCGGTGGGGACGGGCCAGCCCTGGCTGGGCTCTCCCGTTTGGAGGAGGTGAAAACCAGTTCTCGTTTGGAGCGGAGCTGTTTGCTTCAGCCTTGAAAATCGGCATGAAATGCGTGCTGATGGCGTTGGAGCTGCTGCTCCAGCTGTTTAAACTTCAGCACCGGGATAACGCCAGGTTCCAATGTGTTGCTTCACAAACGCAATGAAAACACGACAGGGAGAGAAGGGACGACAGATCTCTGGACGACAAATTCCCGGGCGTCAAAAAGACAAAAGGAAAATGGAGAGAAGCAGCAGACAGTGAAGTTATTCACCCCCCAGAGCTCTGCGCTTCACACCTCCCTGTCTGTGCCCACCCTCTCTCCCCCTCCCACCCAGCCCGGCGGTGCCGCAGCGCTCCCCGGCCGGGCGGTCCGGGACCCTCGCTCAGAGGCAGGGCCGGGCAGAGCCGCTCCTTCCCCCGGGGCGAACAAAGGGGGGGGCGGACAAAGGCAGCGCAGGGGCCGGGGGGGGGATCGCGGCCGCGCCGCCGGTGCCGCCGCCACCGCTGCTGCTGCTGCTGCAGTCCCCGCCCCGGCGGGCGCAGACGTTGTGCCCGCCCCGCTCCGCCTCCTGCGAGCCGGGGCGGCGCCGCTGCAGAGGGGGAGCCGGGGAAGGAGCAGGAGCCGGGGCAGGAGGAGAAGGAGGCGGTGGAGGGAGCGGTGCCCGGCGCTGGCGGGGTGAGGCGGCGGTGCGGGGCCGGGGGAGGCCGCCGGAGGGGCGGGCGGCGGCGGCGGGGCGGTGTGCGGGCG
>JAWWES010000037.1:10315671-10377243 GCA_035583135.1 Lophotriccus pileatus
GTGGGGCGGGCGGCGGCGGCGGGGCGGTGTGAGGGCGGTGTGAGGGCGGGGGGAGCCGCCGCCGCCTCCCGCCCTGGGGCCTCCGCGCTTCCCGTCCGGGCGCCGCGGCGGGCGCGGGGCGGGTCTGAGGGGGGCTCTGAGGGGCCGGGCGGGCCGGGGGCTGTTGAGCGGCCGCCACACGTGCTGTGCCGCCCGGGCCGCCCCGCCGGGTCCGAGCCCAGCGCCGGGGGCTCGGCCGCCTCACCCCCACCGGCCCCCGGCGGGACGGGGCCCCGGCAAGGAGCGGGAGCGGCGTCCCCGGCCGGGCTGGAGCCTCGCCGGCCTCTCCCCTCGCCGCCCTTGGGGGGCTGCGAGGGGCAGGTGGGGACACGAGGGGCTGAACGCCCTGCTCGGAGCTCGCCCTTGGGAACTGCGGCGCTGTGGCTGGTTCTCGGCGGTGCGAGCGCGTGATTCTGGGGAGGAGAGGTGTGAGTGTTCCTTATATTCCTCGGTAAATGCTGACCTGCAGTTCCCAGCATCCTGCACTTTACATCCTGATATCTCACTGATGGGCGATTTGCCTTACAATTTACCTTGGCTTTTTTTTGTGTGTGTGGTTTCGTTTTCTGCCCGCTCCCCATCCCTGTGTTGTTCCCAAAGCTCTTGATTTCCAGGTGAGCTGCCCTTGTGTCCTCCCCAGGTGGCTCAGCAGAGTTCGCTGCCATGTTCTAGCCAGCGTTAGAGCTGCGGGATTCCCGGGAACAGACGCTGCTCCAGGCCCCTCCTGCTTCCCGCTATAGCACTCGAGCTGCTTCCTCAGGCCATGCAGTGCTCCCTGTTCAGTGCCACAGCAATGGGGCACAAGGTAATTGCTGCTGTTACTCACATGGTAATGTGGCTCCTGCCGCATGAAAATCAGCAGCGAGTTTTCCCTTTCATCCTGACATCTTTGTTCTCATCCCGTGATTTAGATAATTTTCAAAAATATAAACAAACAGAAGCCAACACCACCGGAATGCCTTCCAAAGGGAGGAAAATTTAGTCTGGGATTGTATATCTTTGAAAATATGATTGTGAAATGAAGACTTGTCCCTGCCCATCCCTTCACTTACCCCGTGTGCTGCATGGGCAGGGTTTTATGGAAGTTCACAGGTTGCATTGAGATCTTTGAGCAGAAGGATTTTCAAACATGTGATACCTGTGTTGGCAAGTAGGAAGAAGAAAGGGAAGAGGTGCAAAAGAGGAAATGCCTTTCTGGTGGCTGCTTTGCAAAGGAAGAGCAGAAATATGGGTGTAATTCTGAAACCAGCAGCGGCAGAGAGAGGTTTTTGTGACGTGTGTGTCTGTGTGCACCTGCTGCAACATGTAGGGAGACAGCAAAGCAAATGCCTCCCCTCCACCCAACAGCAGCATATCCTAGTCTGAGGAATGTGTAACTGCTCAGGTACAAAACCTCTTCGTTTACATGCTGAGGATTGTTAGTTCTTGGTGTAAAATGAGGAGATTTCAGGGCTCTCTTCCAGCCCATATGTGCTGGAATGTTTTCTGTCCGTGCTGAAGTGCACTAAAGCTTTGTGTGTGTTGAGGGATGAGTTGGCTGGAGCAGAAAACCTTGGAAATGTGACCTCAAATGGCCGTATCTTCAGGGATCAAGGGGGAGACTTTATTTGGCAGAAGAAATAATTTTATGTAATTTTTCTGGTTTCTCCTAAAGAGAATATCTTAGCTTTCTAGGGAGGGCAGAGAAGCAGCTGTCCTACATCCTCATCCCAGATGTATCCTATAGGGAATAATAGCCTCTTCCTCGTGTCATTATACTGTAGGAAGGAGCAGAGCTCTCTGTGCTGATTGCTGTGACTTCCTAGAGCTCCTGGAGATTTCCTCAGCCACATTTATAGCCCTTTACTGTCTTCTGAGTGTGTGAATATCCAGGGTAAATACTTGCCTTTATTTACTCAGCCTGGGCAGATTGTATCACTCCTTCAGTGTTCCTCCCTTTATCCTTTTAGCCCCGTTAAAATTTTTCTTGGGAGGGACTGTTTCAAAACAGCTCCTCCTTAAAAAGAAGCGGAGTTGCCAATATGAGTTTTCAGAACTGCTTCTTCTAAAACACTGGGGTCAAATGTGAGCTCTGTATGTTGAATGCGAGTTTTCTACTGTTTGAGCGTGATGACCATGAATGAATGCAGCTCTTGTTGAATCCTCTGGCGTTCCCTGGGGACTGCTGGCTCTGCTGGCACGTCTGAAAAGTAACTCGCCCGGAATCCTTATTGGAGCAGCATGTTTGGAAATGCCTCAGCTGGCTGGTGCTTTGTTATTTAATGAAAGGCAATTATATACTGCATTAGCTGTAATCTCAGCTCCAGTTTCTGCAGGAGCACCCATTTCATCCTGCACCGGCAGAGCTCTGGCAGCAGCTCCCTGATGATTCAAACACCTCCTGCCATGTCGGTGCTTGTCCAGGTGTGTGTCCTCCACACAGCTTTGTTTTTGCACTGATGTCACTCTCGGGTGCCTGACCTTTCAAAATACCCCCAAATTTGGCATTCTGGTTCCAGGCCTCTGAAAGGCTGCAAAGGTTTTGGAAGATGGATCTCAGAACAGGCCGTACAAGTTTCTACTTTAACACCCACCAGAGTTTTTCCACCTGGAATGTCTCATCAATTGTTTGTACAAACTCAGACAGAAGACTCTTGGGTGAATAGAATACATTCTTTCAATTCATAAGACTCTACTGGCTCCAGAAGAAACACCATTCAAACCTGTTCGTTCCCCTGATCTTTATAATCTTACTGTCTATATTTTTAACTTATTATGAGAGGAAATTGCAAGGCAAAGAGAGGAGCTCAGTATTTTATAGACTTAGCTTATTTGACATTCCCATTCTGCTGCTCTCCTTGGCAGCAGCATCCACTCAATCACAGCAATATTTATCTAAGTTCTGAATTTGGGCTTGTACTTTGTTCTCTGCCAGTCCCCCAACAGTCATGGTGCTAATTTAAAAGGCTCAGAACATGGGGAGCTAAAAAGGGACTGCTGACTTGATGTTTTCCCTGAGTGTGAAACAGTTACAGCTTCACCCAAGTCTATCAATATGAAATCCTTACTATAAAAAGCAGCATCTTTGTTTCAGCTGCTTCAGTTGTAATTGTATTAAGGAGAAGCCTTTGTGTCTTTGAATGCTTTGGGGTTTGAGGCTGACAGGAGATGGTCAGAGTTTCATTTGAACTTCAGATCCCAAATAACTTAAGCTCGATGCTCTGCTCTTCTGAAATCATCATTTCATTTTGACAGGTTTTAAAGTGATCATTAATGCACTTACTGAGATGGTTCAAATGTTTTGTCACCATCAGAAGTCAGAGTGAACAGTCAAGCAAATCACTCTTGTTATTATCAAAATGGAGGGGCTTTGGGAAAGGGAAGGATTCCCTTGGAAAAATGTAGAAAAGATAGTAAGTGATGGTAAGGGCCTTATTAAAAAATTATTTACTTGCTCAGTTGCAAACTTTCTCTACTCCTCAATCCTGGACTCATTCCGTAGGGAATGATGTGCTGAGGAGGATCATGTGCTTTCTGATCTTTTAATAGACCGTAGCAGCAATGTTTTTATAATCCATGTGTACAGTGGCAACTTGAAGTGTTAGAGTTTGCATCATATTAACAGCCATCAGCTCTTCCTGATTAATTAAAGACAGGAGGAATGATTTTATAGCAGGTGCACAGACTGTGTTTGAAATAGCAATGGATTGAGAAAAAATTACCAGCCCAAAATAGGTTGGTTTTTTTTTTTTTTGCTTTGTATTCAGCAGTCTTTGTGTTCCAAGGGTTTATTTTTTTACTGAGGATCTGGAGGCATTTAGGAATGTGAATGAGCAGAGCAGGTTCTGGAATGATAAGATGAGGTGACTTAAAATGTCCTTGATGCAGAATTAAAATCCACGGGCAGAGCAGAAGGTCTGATGAATTACCTTCCTCACAGCATTGCTGTAATATCTGACTGATGCTTTCAGCTCCTAAGCCTCTTACTATCTTTGATCTGATTCATCTTCTCCTTAGGGCAGTTTCTTACTTATAGGAATTTGCCCCTCCTTCCCCCTTCCCCAGGCATGTGCTGGGAGGATCCTGTTTATACAATTTGCAGCAAATGTCCTGCACTTCCCAAGGTTGAAAAAGAACCATGTGTCTTATTTACCAACTTAGCAGTGTCCCTAAAACCCTCTGATTTTCAGTGGGTTTGGGTCTCAATAATGGTTGCCTTCCTAACTGTATTATATTTAAATTTTGTATTATCTCCTGCTGCCAAAGGTATTGATGGCAATACAGTGCTCTGCTCTAAAGTTTGGGAGAAACTCTATTTGAACACAAGTTTCCCTCCTCCTACTTCACTTACTTCTGTAAAACTTGCAGGAATCTTATGTATTTTTTTTAAAAGATCTCCTGCCTTTTATTTTATGTCGTTGAAATTCTTCCAGCAGGTTCCAAATCGCAGCAGAAGTATCGGTTTGTGGCAGGCCTGGCTTCCCTAAGCCTGCTGTTCAAAGTGTCCTCTGAGTTCTTAAGGAAGCAGGATTCCCTCTCAGAAGGCCCAGAAGCCCAGGAGCTGTTTCTGGGCTGTGCTCAGCCTGTGCTGAGATGTTGGTTGAGGGAGGGCTGGTAATGACAAGGACAGTGTTTGTGTCACAGCCCTGGGACTGGCTGGGAGATCCCTGCCTGGCTTCCATTCACTGGCTGCTTCAGACTAAGGAATGTTTACCTAAACCAGTGGGGAGGGGTTTTCCAGGAGCTGGGATCCTACAGACACACCTCAGTCTGTGAGCTGTGTCAGCCCCTCTCCGATGCAGGTGGCACTGCCAGAAGAGCTGTGTCACAGCCCTGGGCAAAGGGCCCACGTGGCTGCAGCCCCTGCCTTTGTGTTTGTGTGGCAGCAAAAGCAAACTGAGTTTGGAGTTAGACTAAGGACCTACTGGAGCTTGCATGCAGCAGCAATTTCCTGGAGTTATCCTGGTAGCAACTGTGAGAGCACTTGAGAGCAAGAATTGCTTTCACTCTGTTAATTTAATGAACTAGCCAGAGAGGCACTTCCTCAAGGATCTGTCCCCTGTAAAATTCATATTTCTGTTAAAAACACAATATAAAAACTGAGGCTTTAAGGTTCATTTGGGATGAATGTGTGCCTTTGAGAAGGGTTTACTTCTCTGCAATTCCTGGGATGGTTACACTGGATTGGGCAGGAACGAGCAGAACGTCATAAGGATCCTGTGTAAATTAGGAGACACTCTTGTTTATTTTCTACTAAATTTTTATTTCCTGTACCAGTATCTGCAAACAACAGATCTGAAAGGTCTGGATTACTTTGATTCTTTTTTTCCCCTACCTGATCAGCTGAGTTTTAAATGCAAATTTTTTTTTTCTACCTTTAAAAGTGAGTACAAAACATTGGTTTGATGGGCACATACCAGCCCACGTGTTTGGATGCTGGCAGTGAGCAGAGCATCCAGTAACCCAAATAAATATGATTTGATGGCTCTTGGCACGATAAACATTGAATTAAATGATGCCTTTTCTCATAGTAATGATGTATCTGAAAGCTATATTCAGGTCATCCCATTACTTTATTAATTGACATAAAAATCAGTGGTTTCTGGAGAACAAAATAAAACCGAAGTCGTGTTTTTAAATTCTCCCTTTCTCTAATTGCTGTGTTGAATGAGTAATCAAATGTCAACTCTTACTCTGTTGAAATCCTAAATTCTTAACTCATTTTATGTTCTGATTTTCTGGCCTGGAATACCTGGTGTGCTCATCATTCCTGAGGAGCTCTGTAAAGTTACAGCAGGGGAGGCTCCCAAATCCAGCCTGCTGGTTCAGCCGCTTGGAATTGTACAGAGCTGACTCTGCAGCTGAGACACTGACAGTGGATATTGGGGGGGTTCACTGGGCTCTGTGATCTGGCACGTTCTTGCACACAGAGGGATATTCCTAAAGAGGCAGCAAACAACCAGCAGTGCAATGAGAAGGCATCAGTTTGGTTCAGAGCACAATTGGGGTTGTTGAACAGTTTTTGAACTGTGCATGAATAAATTCAACTAAAGGCATGAGGTGGTTTTGTGAATATGTAGACTCACTTTTTACAGCAGTGTAATAACAGCCCAGGAGACTGCAAACACAGCTTTGGGGAGCTGTGGTAGGAGCTGGATCTGAATCAGGCAGCAGGTGGTTCATGTGCTTCAGTTTTAAGAGTGCAGTAATTTTAGGAGTCATGTTTGTGAAGGGTCAGAGCTCTTGGAGCAACTCGTGGACCAGAGGAGAAAACTTTCCAGGGTCAAAATTCCAAGTTCCTTTGTCTAAACTCAGAACACTTGAGGAATAATTCATGAGCTCAGCAAGCTTGGCAACACTGGCATGAACAAGGGTATGAAACAGATATTTAAGAAATGCTGCTCAAACTGTTTCCAGTGTGGTGCTTCTTGTGTGAGTTAGTTCTTCTCCCAGGAAGGTGAAGTTCCTGCACTGTGGTGGCCTTTGGAATATATTGTCCATTTAGCTTTCTCATAGAAGGGATTTTCTATTTTGGCCATGTCACCTGGTCTTGATGGGATGGTCAGAATTTGATTTTTTAGAAACCTGCAGTTGATGCCACAGGGATTGCTGATGGGTTCTGGATCTCTGGGAGACTGTTCAGCAGTTATCTATTCTGCAAACCCCTTGTAGAATATTTACTCTTCATCTGTTAGTCTGAGTGTTTATGTGTATTTTGCAGAGCACCTCTAATCTCAGCACAATTAACAAACGATGCTTAGAAATGCATTGCCTTTGCCAGGCGTTTTCCATCGTGTTTAGCCTGTTAATGGCGTTAACAAAGTTAAATGTTAATCTTTTAATGTGAATTGTTCTGGAGAAGTTGTGCTGACCTGCAGTGGGTGATGATGGGTTAAAAGAATTGCTTTAGTTTCTTATCCAAACAAACCATGGGTGGTGTTCCAGCCCCAGAGAACCCTGCCCCGAGTCAGGCTGGTGTGTCAGGGATTAAACACTGGCCTGACTCCATTCAAACACTGCTGCTCTCCTCTGGAATATCCTCTTTGTTTCTGCACCGAAGCGATGGACAGCTTGCTCCTCTCCATGGAAACACCGCATCTCTTCCCTGGGAGTGCTGAGGAGGGATTGGCAAATGTTCCTTCCTTAAACTGTCATCGCTGTTTCAAATGTTTTATCAGCTTACTTTTCATTCTGGCGCTACCTGTGCTGAGGAGGGAGAGAGTTGTGGCCACGAGCTCAAGGAGCAACTGGACTTGATGATTTTAGACATCTTCTCCAGCCTAAAGTACTGTGATTCTACTGCTACTCTTAATTTCTTGTCATGACTTGTGTTAAGTAGATTAGACTTTAACTTTTCTCCCTGTTTTCTTATTTAATTATATTTTAGTTGTTTTTGGAGAGCTAGCTGTTGATAATAGTCTTGAAAGAAACGTTGGACAGCTGCTTTCTTTTTGTTGTAGGAATTCCTTTTTTAGCAGTTGGGAAATACTCTGCTTTTATAACTCAAGCTCATGTGGTTACATTTTGTTTGTTTATTTTTAATATCAACTTGCCAACAGAATTCATGTCTGTTATCACATTAGTAGGATTTATTTACTTACACCAGTGGTTCTCAACCTGCTGCTTGTGGATTGCTCTGATCTGTGCACTCAGAGGGCTGTGAAAGGTAAAAATTAATATTATTAATCAGCTAAAAGGAGCAGTGCAAGGGTTCTTGTCTGCACTGGATAATTTTTAATAGTCAACACACACCAAAAAACCCTCAATTAATTAGAGAATGTAACATTTTCATGTTGTGTGAGATCCTGTATTTCCAGTGATGGCACAAGTGGAATTATCATCAGAGCCTTCCTGGAGCATTCCTTAGGTTCCTGAGATGATATTTTCAGCCATTTAGGATTCATATTTTTGCCTGTTGGTTACAAAGATTCTTTTTCAGGAGAGCTGAGGCGGATTCAAGGAGGGAAAGGGAAGGAGTGGGGACAAGTGGGGAGCGGCTCTGGTTGAACTAAAATGAGATCACTGACATCTGGGGCCCGTTAGGAAATGCTGGAGTGTGGAATCCTGAAAATCACTTGATGCAAATGTCAGTGCTTTCAGTGGTTTAGGAGTTCATGAGGCAGTGCTGCTATGAAGGTCCTTCTTGGAGACCCGAAGTTACACTTTATCTCTGGAAATAAGGCAGTCATTTACCAAAAGGCATTGCCTATATAATTTTAGCTTTTATTTTGTTGGAATTAAGCTACAATTTCAGTAACTCTTCAGAAAACCAGGGCACAGGGATTGTGTTACTTCTGGCCTAGTTGAAGGCCTGTGTGTTGAGAAAAGCAAATGACACAGCAAATATATAACCCATGAGTGGGGAGAGCAAGATTAAAACATGAGTGAGTTCCCTGAGCCAAGAAACTCAGCGTTAGAACCTTCTGACTTTCTGTTGAGCAGAGGTTTGTTAGCAAATGTTAATAAAGAATTGCCTGAAACTAGAAAAATGTCATTTTGGGTGGTAGTTTAGTGTGTGTTTTCTTTTGATATACCTGGCCTTGCACAGTGTAGATGGATATTACCTTGTGTGGTGCTGGAATGCTCTTTTTGGGCAAAAAAAGATTTAGAGATGGAAAAGAATGGCAGAGTGCTCCAGGACAGTTCCAGCTTTCTGGCTTTAGGAGAAATCTTCCTTAAGGGAGCCCAAATTTCCATCAGTTTGGTGTTTGGCACTGACAGAAAAGACCATGAACTAAAAAGACCTGACCTTGATGCTTCTTGCACGTCTGCATTTGTGCCAAATCCTTCTTTATCCTGTACAGTTCTTCCATTCCATGGATTTGGATGGGTTGGGGAATGTGAGGGAGGCGTGGAAATCCTGGCTTTGGAGGGAACAGGGCCTGCAGCCTGAGGAAGGACAGGCAGAGAGCACATGCAGGAGATAAAAGAAGGCTTTCTAAGTACTTGGCATGGAAGAGCAGAGTACGATTTGCGAAGGTTTCTCCAACAACATATGAGGAAATGTGATGCTTCCAGACCATCATTTTCATGGAGCAGAACTGGAATTGCAGACCAACATGATACATGCCAGGTTAAAACACACCATTAGTGCAGACTTGGAAAAGGCCTCGAATTTGGCGTGTCAGGTGTTGAAACAGCACGAGGAACGTTTCTCTTTGTGCCTGACACTTCCCTTCCACAGCGACTCAGTTCTTACGAACACGAGGGTCCAGCTCAGACTGGCAGCAAAGACAGGCTTGGTTTATCCCTTTAGTCTTCCTGCTGCTCCTTCCCTCAGCGTTGTTTTCCCTCGAAGCATTCCGTGCTCCCAGCCTGCGCCTCGGGGCACTGGGCAGGGTGTTTGGGAATTCTGCAGCTGCCCAGCTGTGTGCTCTGACAGGTGCCAAACGCTGAGCGAAGGCAGGACCCAGACCTGCTTTGCAGTTCGTGTTTGTCGTGTTCTGAGCAAACAGGTGAGCAAACTGTGTTCCCTTCCCCCTGCAGCCCTTTGCTGAGGTGCTGCTTCAGTGGCACTGCTGTTTTGGCAGTGTCTTAGAAAAAAACCAGCAAACAGCCAAGCTGCTCATGCAGAACATTTATTCTTTTGAAGATGGGGCAGAACAGGAGCCTTGAAGTCGAGCTTTGAATTCACAGCGAGTTAAAAAAAACCCACAGGTTTTTTGCTATAGGTGAAAAAGCCTCTCTGAAGCTCCTGTGATCAGAGGGAAGATGCTGCTGTGGCAACACACAGTTCCCTGAAAAGCTTTTAGCTGCCTTCCAAGTTGGAGCAGGGCTCTGTCCCAGCAATGTTGGGAAGAGTCCCTCCTCCCAGAGCTGGGGACTAGGAGCCAGAGGATCTTGTGATCTGAGCTCACACAGCTGAGCTGGTGTTTGCTTTCCACTTGTCATCATCCAGCTCTTGATCAGTTTTAGCTTTTCACTTCCAATCTCCCATAAAAAACCTTGCTCTTTTTATCCTGCAGTTCCTGGTTCCCTTGATTTCCCTTGCAGTTCTCCCCTCTCAAGTTGGTTTTGCTGGGATATTGCAACACTTGAAAAAATGGAACTTAAAAAGTCGGTGTGTGGAGTGATTAAATCTGTGTGTAATGTCTGTTATGGGCTTTGTTTTTCCTTCTTCAAAAGGAAAAGCAGTTTTAGTTTTAGTTAGCTACTTTTAGTTTGAATCTTGAGATGAAAACAGCACCACTCAGCAAAGTGAGTTATTTTGGTGCTTTCAATTCAGACTTGGTATGTTTTAATAGGAAATGGCCTTCAAAAGATGCATTAAAAATGCTTCTGGTTGTTACTATAAAGCAGCTTTTACAATGCATTTCACACACAGACTTTGTGTATATGGAAATTCCTTCTGCAGGAGTTAAAATGCTGATTTTTATTTCATGTCTGCTTTTTTGTATGCAGGTTTATTCCAGAGTTGAAAAAGCTTGAAGAATATATATTTTATCCATGTTTGGGAAAAGATAGTTGCTACAGACCAGGGGGAGAAACACTGGGATTGACAAGAAGATGAGTATGTTAAAACCAAGTGGACTGAAGGCTCCTTCCAAGACCATCAAGCACGGGGGTACTTTGCTGAAAACACCTACACCTGTTGCAGCTGGTAAGGAATAGTCAACTCTCTGAATTTCCCCCTCATCTTCTAACAAAAAGTGCCTTGAATGCTGTGAGAATACACTGTTTTCACTCATTACATCAGGGGGTTTTGCTTGTGTTGATGGTCTAAAAAATTTAATGTACAACATGCAAAAAACCCTGAATTCACTAATTGGCTGAGATCAAGTTGTCCTTGAGGAAACCTTGTCATGGCAGAAATGCTTGGGTAGTTTTTGAGGTAAGACCTGGGATTTCCGTGAGGTTTTTACCAAAACCTCCATTAAATGCATTCAGTGTCTCTGTCCTCAGATTGTGAATTGCTGCATTCCAGAGTTTACAGCGTTTGCCTAAGAAAATTTGGCTTTGTGCTCTTCGTGCTTTTCCACATGCGCTGCCACTGAGCAGTGATGCTCTCTGGAATACCAGGGTGTTTGATTCCTGCTGTTTCTCCTGGTTCCAGCTGCAGCAGAGAAGGCGGTTCCCAGTGAGAAGCCCCCGGGCACGGCCCCTGCAGATGCACACGAGGAGTTTGTGGACGATTTCCGGGTCGGGGAGCGCGTTTGGGTCAACGGGAACAAACCTGGCTTCATCCAGTTCCTTGGGGAAACCCAGTTCGCTCCGGGGCAGTGGGCAGGGATCGTCCTGGATGAGCCCATCGGCAAGAACGACGGCTCCGTGGCCGGAGTTCGCTATTTCCAGTGTGAGCCCTTGAGGGGAATATTTACCAGGCCATCCAAGCTGACCAGGAAGGTTTTGGCAGAAGATGAAGCCAACGGTACCCAGACCTCCCACCCTTCCAGAGCCACCTCTCCCACGTCCACGTCAGCCGCCAGCGCCGTGTCCTCGGCGGCTGCTGCTGCGCTTCCCCCGTCAGGAATTCCCCAGAAAACCTCCCCGCTCGCTGCTAAGGAACACTCAGCTCCTGCTGCCGTGAGCAACCTCTCCAAGACTGCCAGCGAGTCCATATCAAACCTCTCCGAGGCTGGATCACTCAAGAAAGGAGAGAGGGAGCTCAAAATTGGAGATCGAGTTCTGGTAAGATCCCCCTGCAGATCCCCCTGCAGCCTCTGGGGCTGCTTTGCATTGATTAATTACCATTTCTGCTGATATCCAGAACTTTCCTGCTGTTTCCTAGTCAAGGTGGTGTCAGTTTATGCTCTGGTTTTCTGTTCTGTGGTGTTTGCTGGGAACAAGCTCTTTGCCTTCTGTAGGAAGGTCTTTGCAATGCCAAGAGACAATAATTAATTGGGCAGTTTTTAATCTGTTATGGTTTGGAGTATTTAACAATATATTTCTAGCCTGTCTCTCCATATCTGAAAGAACAATGTGCTAAATGACAAACCAGGCATGTGAGGCTTCCATTGCAGCGCTTTTGCCCTGCCCAGGGCCGTGTGTTTAGAAAGCAAACAGGTCAATAATTGATTGTTCCTCAGTGGTGATGGGCAGCAACAGGAGCAGCCACATAATGCCACTGCTCAGTCACAGAATGCCACTGCTCACCCAGGGATTCTGTGTCTCCTGGGGATGTGCCACATCACTTGGCTGCCCTTCCCAAATTCAGGACCCTGAATGCTTCTGCTGATGTATCATTTCACCTCTTTAAAGAGGGAGCTGAAGCTTTGGCAAACATTTTTATTTAAATGATGAGCCCAGAATGACGGTGTGAGCCTGTAATTGGGATCAATGCAGTAGAGCGTGGAGCATTTGGGACAACTGATTTGATATTCACCAAGAAAAGTGGGAAACCCTGCCTTGGAACAGCGGCCTTTGCTTGGAGAGGCAGTGGAAAGCTGGAAAGTGTGTTGTTTTGTGTTGTATTCTTAATTGAAAGACTGTGTGTGTAGCTTCAAATGTAGCTGGAATGGCCCTCGTGTGCTCAGCAGATCTGATCACTGTCACAGATCTGAGCTTTGAGTCACTGCCACGTGTCATTAAGCTGAAGAGTTGTCTCCCTGTTATTGTGATACAGTCTCTTGTTATTTACAATGGAATTTTTAAATTTCCATTAGGTAAAAGGTACAGGTACAGGTGTCCTGGCACAGAAAACATTTTGGGGTTATTGTAAGGACATTGTGTAGAAAAATCTCTCATGGATTTTACTGTTTGTCCTGCATTGCTACACCAGACAATGACTCAGCAGTAAAGGTGGATTGATATTTAAAGTTTATTGTATTTTTAAAGGCAGAATTTGACTCCTCTTTCTGTTTAAAGAGAGTTTAAAACACAGGGCCAAGTTAAAGAAGGAGAAAAAGGTGAAGTGAGGGCAGGCATTGGCTGACAGCTGGATTTGGGCTGAGATGTCTTTTTCCTGGATGCCAATGGAAACAAAGATTTACCCTTTATCCCTGGCTATTTCTGGCAGAGACTCCAGCTCTGGTGTCCTCCAGGCAGCATCAGGGTTTAACCACTTGTTGTCCTTTTCCTCAAGGACCTTTGTGAAACTTTCTCCAGTGTCTTTGTTCCTTGGCTCCTCTGGGGTGTCCTCTTTGGGTGGGACAATTCCCTGGTGCCTCTGAAGGCATTGCTCCAACTTTCCTTTATCTAATTAGTGCAAATTCCAGAAAAAGCACATCCTAAGTGCCACAGTTTGGTAATAATAAGGTCCCAAATTCTGTTTGTTAAGTAGGACAGGTTAAACGTAGCATTTCATCCTCTCTGCTGCCTCTGGTTGCCTTAAATATTCCTCTTGAGTCATCAAATGGTAGCTTGAGGTTTGGAGGCTACAGCATGTTGGTGCTGCACATCTGTAATTTCTGTGCCAGTGTAAACCACTCAGGAATAGGAATGTTAAAGGGACAGGATCCTTGACTTGCTGGGTTTTAACACTTTTGGGCCTTGTGCTAATTATTTGTAGTAGATCCCAGACTCAGCTCTCTAACAATAACTCAGATGTAAATATATTAAATCAGCAGGTTAGTGCAAATAATGCTGAACTTGGCTGAATAATCCATCTGTTAACAGTTTTATTCCCTGCCACTGAATCTTGTCCAGTATTGAGTACTGGAGAGTTGAGGTGTCATTCTGGAAACTGTCCTCCAGCACTGGTTGTTGAGAAGACCTTGCCTGTCACTTGCTGTAACTTGCTTGGCCATTCCTGCTCCAGCAGAGGTACAAAGCCATGGAATGCTGGAATGCTCCGTGTAATTGGGGTTTCTTTGTGCTGCCAGCAGTCACTTTGCAGTAATATGTCCCACAGGAGGATGAGAGGCTGGATGGAGTCGTGTCCTCCCCTCTAAGTGACAGTGTGGTGTCACAGCCACAAGACATGTTCCAGTCTGGCTGTACCATTGCAGGGCTGCAGTGACTAGATGCTGCAAAATCCCTCAGTTCTTGCAGCTTGGAGCAGCTGCTGGTGGATATTTCGTGAAGCTTCTTAGAAATGATGATTAGGGGCACGGGGGGAAAACAAAGTGCTGGGAATTACACCTTGAAAGTGGTGAGCCTCCAGCTGTGCAGCACTGCAGTTCAGCACAACACTGGGTTCAGGAGAAACAAAAGCTCACTTGGGAGTCTCATTAGAACAGCTAAATGGAAAATTATGTCCTTCAGGGCAGATCTGTAGATGGGAAGAGGTAGCTCATAAGCCAAGATTACATTCCAGAATGGACTTCAGATGTGGCTCAGGTTTGTTGATCTCAGTGTGTGATCTCAGGGTGGGGAGTGCTGATTGTTACAACAAAGTATTTCAGCCTGTTGGTTTTTTCCCTCTAACTTTCCCTCTAGCCCAATCAGTTGGGTTGTTTCAAGTTTCTTTTGGCTGTCGGTAACTGGCTGGGTTTGGCTGATCATTCAGTGAGAAAGGTAAAATCACACAGCTGCTTTGCTCTGCCCACTCTGGGTTCTTGAGAAACCAGAGGCCATCCTGACAACATTTACTAATTCCCATCTCAACCTGCCTTCCTCTTTGCTTTCCACAGATGTAAACCTGGCACAGGTTTCAACCTGAAATGTTGGGTTCAAAGCATTTCAGGCTTGGCCAACTGATGTTTCCCAACGGCTGAGCTTTGTTGGAACATTTTACTGTTCCTCCCAATGAAAAGCATCTGTCAGCTCCTCGATTTACTCATGTGTTGTCACAGCAAATGCTGCCTCAGTGGTGTTGGGGTGAGGTATTTTGATGAAATCCTGAGGGTTAAAGCTCCGGTGCATGTTCTGAATTGTTTTTTGTGGGTAGAAAAGATGTCTTGGCCTTATTTTCTTATTTCTTTGATCTCTAGTTGTTTCACCACAGTTTTGTGCACTTAGAATCACCTGATGCTACGTGCTCCCCTCATCTTGGAGTCCCCTCAACTGATGTCTTTAAAAAATACAAAGGTTTAAATAATAAACTTCTTTAAACAAAGGAAGCTTCCAGTGCACTTATCCCTGATTTATTTGGATACGAAGACAGGTGCCCTGCATGATTAATTGCCTTAATTCAGGCAACTTAGGAAGAACAGTGGTTACATACAGATTGTTTGGGACACTCATTCAGAGGGAAAGAAATTCCAGAGAAGAAAAGGAAATAAAATTTCTGGATGAGGGGGGGGAAAAAAAAGGAAAAGACATGACAGAGAGAGGAAATTCCATTGCAGAAAACAAACAGAGCGTGGAGGTGATCGCCTGGACATTCCCAAAACCAGGCTTAGAGAGTCTCACGTGAGGCTGTGCTGAGCGGTGTGATGGATGTGGAGATAAAAAAAAGATGGAAAACAAGCAGCCTGGCTTTTTCAGGGAGCAGAAAACCTCTTTTCCCAAAAGACCTTGTATATTAAAACAGAAAACTTTCACTGCCATCAGAAGAGACGGTGCTCCAAGGTCTGGGATGTGTCAGCTGAGCTGTGTTCTGTGGATGCCTGTGGGAAAACACTTGTAGGTTTGCTGCAACCATCAGCTACAGCTTTCCCTGTGTTTTCCCCTCAATTTGAAGATGACATGTTCAGTAAATTGGCTGTTAAATTGAACTGTAAACATCAGGAAAATAACTCCTGGGAGACATCAGTGCCCCTGAGGGAAATGTAACCATCGAGGAGAAATTCACATTGTCCAGTTGTCTTAGGATTTCTCTTTCCTGAGATTCCAGAGGAGTCAAAGCAAATCAGAAGCAAATCAAACTAAAGGAAATACACAAGCTGAAGTATTATAGAGTGTTCTATGGGTGTTCTAGTGGGAAGGGAGAGATCCTGTGATTTCTGGAGTTTATTGCTCCAAGATGATTAAGTTGAAGCAGCACATTGTGCTCTGCTGTCTTGGGAGTCTCCGAGGATAAATCTGTCTCCCTCAATTCCCAGATTATCTGAGCCGTATTCAGCAGCATGTGCTTAATTTCCCTTTCACCAACAAGAAACTAATAATGCTTTGTGTTAATGCATGGAAATGTTGGTAGTTCAAGTGGACATTTCAAAGAACTGTGTTTGATGACGTGTAACTCGTTATTCAGCTTGTCCTTTGGTGCAGTGATGTACAGCTTTTACTGGGTAAAAATACGGTGAAACCAGAGAAGAGTTATTAATGCAAACAGTCATTCCAAGAGCTCTGTATTAGGCATAATTTCCATTCCTAACATATGATGTATGTTCTGGAATCTGGATGTGATTGAGCTGTTAGAACATTAACTCTGGGCAGGCTGAGCTCATATTTGGGGATTCTGTAACATAGGAAACGTTGATGTGGAAATCTGCACTTCCCTCCTTGCCCTCATCCAGCCTTTCCTGGGTTAATGACACGGGATCGGGTTGGTTTTTATCCTACTGAAAATCAGGCTCCAGGTTCAGCATTTGAACTTGTGTGAGTAAGAAGTCCCGGGCAAGCAGTGCCAATGGCAGTGCTGGTGCTGAAGCAGCTGGGGAAAGAACAACAGAAAAGCAATTCAGAAAACAAATGACTTTCAGGCTCAGCCAGTTTGGGTTTCCTGGTTGAGCTGCAGCCAGAGAACCTGTTTGCCCTGGTGTTGGGAACACTTGGGATGCCTTAAGAGCCCAATGCAAAGTTGATTTCAAAAACAAACAAACAAACAAACCCTGCTGAACTTCCCAATGAAACTTGCTCTGTGTGACAACTGCTGCCTGTACCAAAAGGTGAAGCAGCTTTGAGAGCTTTTTCCTGAAGGGACCAGATGCTGCATTTTAAATAAATAAATAAAAATCTTATCAACCTAAGGGGCCTGAGCCTTCTCAAGGGATTAAAGTGCTTTCATTCATTTAACCAGTTACAGCTTCATCCCAGGCTGCCAAATCTGGTGCTCCTGGAGCTGAGCTGTAAAGCTGGACCTCCCTCCATATGGTCACCAAGCAGTGCAAACTCCTTTTACAGGCCTTGCTGGTGTGGCCTTTCTGCAAAGTTCTTCCCTGTGCACGAGTGACATGGATTTTCTCCTTCTTCCCCGTGCCAGTCCTTGCTGTGTTCCTCCTTCCCCAGCTCGGTGGGGATGGCACAGGCGGGGTTGGCAGCAGATCATTGGCAGGTTTGTTTCCACCCATGTAACCTATCTGGGAGTAAACATGACGTAAGGCTGCCAACTGATTACATTCCAGGGCTCTCAAAGGCAGCGAAGGGAAAAACAAACTTCACATGGAGAGAGGAGTTTCTCCCCGTAGCAATAATCCTGTGTTGTCCACGTGGGGCTTTTCAAATCTCCTTTTTCTGTTGTTTTTTTCTTTTTTAAAACATCCTGATTAGAAAACACACTTCTGAGTTCAGCCTGTTTAAAAATCTTATCCCTGGTAAAAACCCAAATATTGGTGGTGTTGCAGTTAGAGCAGTGCAAAAAATACCCTGCACAAAACACCTGAGGATGGAAAAGGAAGAGAAATTTGGAAGTTGGGCACGTGTGGTTGTTTTGAGCCGGTTTTGAACTGCTCGGTCACGCTTTGCTTTATCCTGGAGCTGGGGTGGCTGTGTAAGGTGTTTTGATGGCTTTGTCCTGTTAAGTCAAGATAAAAGCAGTTCTTACATTTATGTCTGTCTGCTTAGGCACAGCATTTGGGTGCTGTGATTAGTTTGCCAAGTGGCTGCCACAGTGTGAAAAATGAGAATATGTCTGAGGGACGAAGGGTGTCCAAAGGCTTTGTCTGCAATTCATCACTGGCTGATTTTCCCTGGGCAAACTTCAGCTCCCTTTAATGTTACTGGTGAGCATTTTCAGGAGGTATTGTTACCTCTCTGCTCCCAGATAAATAAGATGTTAAATTTGTCTTGCAGCGAGGTGTGGGCTGCGTTTAACTGAGTCATTCTGTTGTGGCAGCTCCTTATTTCACTTCCACGTCAGTTCCTGGGATGTAACGACAACAATCCCTGATCTTTCCACGTGCTTTGGTAATAGTTAATTCATTTTTGTGTGTGTGGACTCCTTGGCTTCCCTTTTCCCAGCCTTCCCGAGGGGAATGAGATCCAGGAACATGTTGTCCTTGGTCACTTCAGCACAGGATGGGCGAAGGAACTCTTTATTTACTTAATTTTAGCCTTTGCTTTGCTTTTTTTTTTTTTTTTTTGTGGTGCTGAATTCACTTGTGGCTTTTGTAGTATGGAATTCCTGTGAAGTTTTGGGCTCTTTTTGCTTTCTTTGAGTTGACTGAATGACTTGAATCTCAGTTGCACATCAGCTGTGGTTGCTGCCCTATTTTCTCGTGGAACTGAAGGGCTGTGTGGTAGCACAAGGTCTGTGTGAGTGTCTTATTTTTGCCCACTTTGGCCCCACTTTTGAACTTTTTATTGCCTGCAGCCAAATTGGGTAGAAATAGAGAGGTTTTAAAAAGTTCTTCCAAGTTCCATGGAAACAACCCAAGAGAAGGTGGAGACTGGAAACCACGAGCTCTGGAAAAGCTGCAATTTGCCTTCACAGAATTTTGCACGTCAGAGAATCCACATGATCGAGGCTGGTGTGAGCACTGTTCCCATCAATAGAAACAGCATTTTTAGGGGGTGAAGTCACTCAGACATAATCTCTGATGCCACAGGAGAACTGACACCGTTAATCCTGCTGCTCACAGAATGGCTGGGCTGCAAAACATGGATTAGGGAGGCCAGTTTAGGAGATGCTCTAGCACTGCTCAGTCATGCCTTGATCCAGTGTCAGATGTTGTGTAGATATTTTTAAAGGAAATAAGATAATCTGCAGCAAATATCTGCCTGATATCTGCCCAATCTCAAAGAAAAAAAGACAGGCAAAAACTGACAGAGGAACCAGGTGTTGGCAAACTAAAATATGGCAGGTTTCTGAAACACCTTTTGCTTCATTCTTTGAAACTGTAGATTCAATGGAGAGAACTCCACTCCATGGTGGGATTATTGTTATTGTTTAAATTTTGAACGCTATCTAACAGTAACTTTCAAATTAATTTGCACTTTATTGATATATTTAACACTCTCTGTAGTTACATCCTGAGTTATTTGAAAAACCCTTTGACCAGAGCTGCAAAATGGCTCAAGCAAGAGAAAGGATCTTGCAATGAAAGATTTGAAGAATTCAGCTGTTAATTTACAGAGGGAAAAGTGGAGGTGCCCTGCTTGGAACATTTGAGTGCCTGCTGAGGAGCTCTGTCATCTCCCAGCTCAAAGCACAGTGAGAGCCAGGGGCTGAAGGCCACGGTCAGAGTTGGTTTATTTCAAATTTAAATGTGTTTGCAACAATGGAGAGATTAACTATGAAAATATCCTGTCAGTGGAAGTGTTTCCTGATGGATATCAGCTCTGGAAACAGCCCCACACAGAGCTCAGCACAGTTACAGGGTTAATTACAGGTGCAAGTGGTGCAATGGAAGGACCTGTTCCAGGAGAGCCACGGCAGATGATCCTGTGCTTCCCTCTGCCCTTGAATGGGGGAACAGATCAATTCAGTGCAATTTCTGTTGCCAGCTGGAAAAGGTTCTGCTTAATTTTGAGAAACAAGAGAGAAATGCTGCTGCTCAGAACCTGGGTAGTGGATCCAGGCAGCACGTGGTGGGGCTGGGTGGGGTTTGCTTCTCCGAGCACGCTGGGGGTGCTGGATGCTCCTGGAAATGCTGAAATACCCAATACTCTTTGCAAGAGTCACCTCAAGCACTTGCTCAGGCAGAGGGGGAGACAGAACAATTGTTATTCACCCTTTCCCCCTCTCAGGGTGTAAGTGATATTGTTCCACTGACTGTTCAGCCGGTGAACCCTCTTTTCCACGACCTCTCTCGTTTTTTAGACCATCTCGCTCTTTTTCCCTGGATTACACTGGTTTGTTTGTTTCCTGCTTCTCCTTATCTTTGGAAAGTGGCTCTGCAAAGGTTTTCACAAGCCTTGATGTGTCCTTTCATTTTGCAACCACTTTGCTGCTTCACTTTACCCAGCAGCAAATTCACGTCGGCTTACTTAGAACGGGGTAAATGGAATTTAATCCCTTTTTTAATGTGTTTGATGTGACACTGGTGCATTCCAAGCAGATTCCTCACCCCACAGTGACCTGTGGTCTAACCCAGATTCTCTGCTGTGTGATTGATCTGTATTTTACAACTTGTCTGCATTGAGTGTGGCAACTGAAAAAAAAAAGCTCTGGCAGTTCTTTGTCTGTTATTCAGAGGGATGAAGGTCATGGAAAACTCTCTTCATGGTAGTGATGTCCCATTTTTTAGAACTTTTAGGAACTTTCTAATAAACCTTTTTCCCTGTTTCTTTTAGAAACTGGGCTTTTTATTTTTAGTCCTTCATGGGAAGTAGATCAGCTGGCAAATGCAACCAGGTTTTGGTTCGAGGTTGGGTTTTTACCTTTTTTTTTTTTTCTTTCTCTAATTCTTATATAATTTTAAAATAATTTTTCTGTGATAAATGCTGCAGTTCTGTAAGTGCAGTTCTCTTTTCATGTTGGTAGGAACAGTTCAGTGTAATCATGTCATAATCTTTTTCCCCTTCATGGCACTAATATTACAGCAACTTGGATCATGAAAAGCCTTTGCCCTCCTATGTTGTCCAGTAGCATCTCACATTGTCCTACCCAGGAATAAATTAGGATCATTGTGTTGTCACATGCAGGGCACTAATTGCAGCTGGAGATAATTAATAAATGTTTGGCGCAGGTGTCTGGGAATGATTGGAAGCCTTGAGTAGTCTCAACAAAACTGCATTTATGGCCCTTTGCTGATGCTCTTGGTGAGGGCACGCGGAAAGCAAGCAGAAATGGAGGAGCTGGTGATTCCAAGAAGCTGGATAAGGTTTGGAAAAACCCAAAAATTCCTTGGCATTCTTCCTTCCTCTGTCTTGTCCTAAAATAAGGCAGTACCATGGTGACAGGACGAGTCGCTCGGCTCTGCCTCCCCAGGAGCTCACGCTGTGCTCCCCATATGGTCTGGGACAGGAATCCTGCATGTGCTCACTGCCACCAGGCCTTGGGCCCCAGTTCCAGCATCCAGGCTCTCTGATGGCTGGAGCAGGGCCAGGGGCACTGGGCAGTGCCAAATTCCTCCAGTTTGGGATTTGAATGGAATATCTTCAAACTAACACTGGGCGCTTATTACTGAATGTGGGAGGTGAGCAGGGCCAAGGGATGGAACCCAGAGGGGTGACTGCTCTGCACCCCTGTTCAATCTGCCTGCTCCTGGAGCCAGCATTCCTGGCCTGGAGGTTTATTTCCAGTGTGGGTTGGAGGGAACAGATTGCAGCAGTTTTTCCTGGCCCTGGGAGTCTCTGCTTGGAGTGATCCTATTCCACTAAGCCCTTACCTTGCCTGCCCCACTCACCTGCCCATGGAAAGGGGGTGAGTGGGTGTCTTTGGGGAATTGATTTATCTTGTTTATTACAAAAAATCACCACACAATACACACTCCACAAAACAGCACCAAAATTCCTTGACCTGGCTCAAAGGTTCTGGAAAAGGAGCTGAGGAATCCTCTGTGTCAGCCCAAACATGACTGTTGCCTTTGAGGGGATGCTCCTTATCTGGGCCATTGTTCTGCTTTTCCTGCCTGATTTATTTAATGGCTCTTTAGAGCTTATTTTGATTGAACTTTTGGTTCTTTTTCAGGCAGAAACTGTACAAAATTGAGCAGGGAAACAGCAGCTAGCCAGTCTTTTCACCTAAAGATGTCTTCCAAATTCACCTATAGAGAAAAAACACCTAACAAAACAAGACCAAAAAAAAATATTACAAACTGCCCAAATGTTCTGGAAAAGGAATAAGGAGAAGGGAAACTTGGAAGACCCATGTTTTTCTCTCACACCACTCAGTTAAATGTTATTTTTATGTTTGTACTTAGGCTAATGATATTTATCCTCCAGAAAAAGTAGATTATGTCTGATGGGGAATAACATATCCCTCTGTTGAAGGACTAGTTCTTCCCAGGAAACCCTTTAACAATATTACGTATTCCCTCTTCCCCACGTGCCCCAGAGCTCTGCGTTCTGTGGAGCTCTCGGGCTGGGCACGATTGGCTTTTTCTGGGGCTTGTTTTCCAAGAGGGGAAGTTTGTGTGATCTCTGCCAAGAACACCAGATACCAAACCTTCTGCTAGTTACTATATTAGGCTGAGTCATGATAACTGTAAACTTTGTGTGGTTTTGTTCCATGGAGAGGAGTAATTTGCTGCGGAGCCACTTAAAGCAAGAGCTGAAGGTTGTTTCAAGACTGTCTCTAACGAGACAGGAGGAGCTGCCACCTTAAACAGGGACAAGAGGTGCCTCTGTCACCTTTGCCACTGGAGTAATACCAAAAAAGGGGAATTGTTCTCCCTGTTTTTCTGGGGTTTGTGTGGAAAAGGAGCAGCCAGACTTCCCAAATGCACTTGTGTGAGTTCTCTGCTGTGCCGTGATCGCTCACCTTAATTACAGCACAAGCAGCTCGTCGTTCTCCTTTAATCCTGGGGAGTTCCCCCCAGAAATAGAATGTCCATGGAAAAATGCTAGGCAATCCTAATTTACTGATTTGTGTATATTTTGGTAGCAGGTTACATCCAAGCTCTGGCCTCAAAATATTCCTCACTGGATAACGTGTGCTGGCAAACACAAAGGGACGTTTCCAGTGTCGCTGCTGTGCTTTCCATGTGGAATGCTGGGAGCCTCTGGAAAAGTTTTCATGACCTTTTCCTTGTTTTCCCAGTGCTGGATTCAGGCTGAACAGATTTCCACAAATTTAGGACACAACATATGGTCACTGTGACCTGGAGGAGCCCTGCAGCTCTGGCTGGTGGCCCTTCCTGGCAAGTGTTGGCCACACAACACCTTTTCCTCCATCACCTCATTTAATTCTTCCCTCCCTGGGTGTTATAAAAAGCTGTAGCTCAGAGACACTGCAAGGAATTGGAATTGCTGTAAATATTTCAGATTATAAGTTTGAAAGCAGCTGATTTGTAGACTTTTCTTTAGGAGTGTTTGGGTTTGTTTTTTTGTTTCATTTTTTTTAAGTGACGAAAACATTAAAGAAATGATTGTTACCCTTTTTAAGGATTCACATGGTTATGTCTCCAGTTTTGCCAAGTCCTCTGCATTGTGTTTTATATCAGCTTTAAAAACAAGAGGGTTGTTCTGTGTATTTTATCTCAATTATTCCTTAGAGAAAATATGAAAGGATTTTTTTTCTCCTTTCATTTCTGTTACTTTTCCTCAGAGACTTTGGTTAAGAAATAAGCAGTTCTTAGAAATCTTTATCTGCTGATAGAAATTTGTGTGAAACAAATATCTGCTATACTCAGCATATTCAGTATTCAAGTTTTACTTGTTAAATATATTTTTAGTCTTACAGACCTATCAAGTCACCTACTGGAATTGTGGCCCTCAGTCATGGCAAACTCTGAGTACCCAATTGGACAGGACTAAATGCTAAGACAGTGATTTTGGTTTTGTTTTTATTTCTTTGAACAGTTTGGTTGTGAGGATCTGTATTTGTTCAACTTCCAAACAAACTCACAAATAAAACCCCTGCATTTTGAGATCAGAACTGGTCACAGGATCGATGGGCTTTGTGCTCATGGTTATACCATGAGCTTTTTCACTATGTTTGAATTTGGAAGTACATTAAATGCTGGTGTGTTTTCCTGCTTCAGGTTGGAGGGACAAAAGCTGGAGTTGTGCGTTTTTTGGGAGAAACAGACTTTGCAAAAGGCGAGTGGTGTGGAGTGGAGCTGGATGAACCCCTGGGAAAGAACGATGGGGCCGTGGCTGGAACCAGGTTGGTCCCTCATCCATTTACCTTCTGAGACTCTTCTCTGTAGTCTCCCTTGTTTTTTAATGTCTACATGAAGCTTCCAGTGGAGGCAGGGGGGCTGGAAACCTGAGTGTCTGCTGATGGTGCTGCACGATGGAATTCTGGGACGCCTCCACTTCTCTGAAAATCCAGATCAACCCCCCCATTCATGGGATGAGCTGATCTCTCCTACTCCCATGTGGGTTTTATTCACAGCCTGGTAATGGAAAGCCCAATTTCCTGCATTTTGAACACCTGCTTGATTTCTGAATGCTCAGTGAAGAAAATCTCTGGATATCTGCGAGCTTTAAGGAAACCTTCCTGAATCCCAGGGGCTGAAAGCTCCTCATTGTAGAGGCTGGGAGCAGTGGAACTGCTTCCTCCAATAAATCACACTTAGAAAGCATTAATTCCCACCACAGTGGGATTTTCTTTCTGATTTGCTATGAGGAACAGTCCTTAAAAAGAGGTTTTACAAGGGTTGTGCCACCTTAACGTGGGGGATCACAACTTAAAATTATTTAAGTGGTGCTTGTTTATATGTAATCAAAGGTATATATTCTGTATAATCAAATATGCATAAATAGCGTGCATGTAAAATAAAACTACTTGATCTAATTAAAATCTGCTTCCTATTTCTGACTCTGAGCCGTCACGTACTGTTGGCAGCTCAGAGGGAGAGGAAAGTCAACGCCTGTAAAACCGACTCTGAATGGAACTTTTTTTAGGAAATAGAGCTCCAGCTCAAGTGGAATTTCTGAATTCTGATATAATCATCCTCCAGCCTCTCCAAGTCCCTTTTGCAAAAGCAAATGTGATTGCAGCGTGGTGTAGATGAGGCACCAGCTGTCCCGTTAATGCTTTCAGGCTCCCGCTGCGAGGTTCTTCGTGGAGCCAGGCCGTGCGCGCGGAAAGAAGGTGGCTTATGCTCTGCTCTCTCTCCTTTGCTTTTCGGAAGGTACTTCCAGTGCCAGCCCAAGTATGGATTGTTCGCCCCAGTGCACAAGGTGACCAAGATCGGGTTCCCCTCCACCACCCCGGCCAAGGCCAAGGCGGCCGTGCGGAAGGTGCTGCCGACGCCCGCGGCGCTGAAGCGCAGCCCCAGCGCCTCCTCCCTCAGCTCCCTCAGCTCCGTGGCCTCTTCCGTAAGCAGCAAGCCCAGCCGTACAGGACTAGTAAGCTCCTTTTTCTGTTGCATGCTCCCCCTTCCCTCAGGAATGCCCGGGAATGCCCGTGGTCGGAGTTGAGATTAGAGCAGAGCACGTTAATTGTGCTGGTTCCACTCAAAGCATGCACGAGGGAAGGAAACCTTCGCTAGCCCTGGAGACTTGAACATTAGCTGAATATTTGAATATTTAATCAGCATATAAAATATTTTGAATATCTAATTCAGGCTAACGGAGTGATTGCAATAAGAAAGGGGCTTCTGTGGCACCAGCAAACCGCTCTCTGGCTGGAATCTCCATCAGTTGTTCATTTTCACTGCCTCTCACATAAGAGGTTTGTGTTCAAGCTAAAGCTTCCACGGATCTCACTTGTTTTCTTAAGCAGGAGGCTTCAGATTGTCTAAAATGCTCCAAATTTTCTTGCTAAAGAAAGAAAATTTCTTTGCAAAAGAGATGGAAAGAGATGAGTCAGCTGAGAAATCCAGAAGTAGCAGTTGGCAGGTCTTTGCTGACAAGAAGCCTCTTTCTTGGGTTTTAGGTTTGGTTTTAATCTGTGAATTCATAAAGGCTAAGTGTTGGTAAGTGCAGTGGCTCAGGTGAACTCTAACAGTACTAATTCCACCTAATACACTTACTGTGGGTTCTTTTCAAGTTGTTCTGTTACATAAATGTTCTAATCTTGGCTTGCAGCAGGAAGACGGAAATCTGGGAAAGCTGAATTTTGGGAAGTCTCTTTTAAGGCAACGAAAAGCATAGAAATAGTTGGGTTTTTCCACAGTCACCCTAGATTGTTTTTTTGATTTTTTTTTTAAGCCAAAGTCCATAACTGCATCTGATTAGCAGGAGGTGACTCCCAGTGGTGTGGAACTGGCTCTCTGGGACAGTGTCCCACTGACCAGCAGGTGCAGAGGTGACTTACCCTGCCCCTGTGGGGCTGAAGCAGATTACAGAGGTCAGCAGCTGCTCAGGGCACTGGCGTTAATTCCTGACCACAAAAAGGATTTTTAGTTGGCACAAACACCGTCACTTTGGTCCTTAAGCCAGTGTGGAAGTTGCACTTGCAGCTGCAGAGTGCCCTCTAGTTTGGGATCACTGCACTGACACGTGGAGCTGCCTCAATCCACGAGGAAAAGCATAAATATGGACTTCAGTGTTTTATTCCATATGGTGTGATCCTCCAAGTTACACCTTGTAAAGGTCTCAAATATATTTGCTTGTTTTGCCTGTGTTGTGCTCCAGGGATTTTGCCTGATTTGGCCCATAAAGCACAAAGCTTCCATAATCCGTTATTTCTGGAATTAAAATCCCATCTTTCTTCCGACTGTTTCTCTGGGGCAACATGAACATTTGGTGGCCATTCAAGCTAAAAGGATTGTCTAATAATTCGGAGACTTTTTCTTTAAAAGTTAAGCCGCTGAGGAAACAAGATTTCCTGAAATCCCTTCTGACACAGCAGACTTTTTGTGCAGCAGTTTTTAAGAAAACAAAAACTTCCCAGAAAATTGCTGGACTCTCACACAGTCTGCTCAGTTAGTCAGGGCTCTTGCTGTTCTTCCCGTGTAAGGGTGATTTAGTGTTAAACTGGGGAAAATAAAGTCCTTTAGGTGGAAAAGGAGAAGGTACAGCAGGTCACAGGAAGCGTTTGCTTTACTAACCCCATGTTTGGAGAGTCTGGAGAGATATCCCAGTTTCCTTTCCTGGGATGCAGAGTGGGTTTTAATGGATTTCCTTTGTGAAGTTGACAGAAACCTCTTCCCGGTACGCCCGGAAAATCTCGGGAACCACGGCCCTGCAGGAGGCCCTGAAGGAGAAGCAACAGCACATTGAGCAGCTCCTGGCAGAGAGGGACCTGGAGAGGGCAGAGGTGGCAAAAGCCACGAGCCACGTGGGGGAAATCGAGCAGGAATTGGCCCTGGTTCGGGATGGACACGACCGGGTAAGGAGTGAGGGCTGCTCCTGAACAGGGAGTGAGAGGCGGTGTTCTGAAAGTGAAGTTATCCATATCTATATAAACAATAATGTCCATCTATGTCAGTATGATACCCCTATAATAATAACACCCATATCTCCATAATCCATCATGTTCCTCCTTGTTGCTCAGCACGTTCTGGAGATGGAGGCAAAAATGGACCAGCTGCGGGCCATGGTGGAGGCAGCTGACAGGGAGAAGGTGGAGCTCCTCAATCAGCTCGAGGAAGAGAAAAGGTACCCAAAAATCTCTGCAGGAATTATTAATTCTGTTAAATCAGCCCTTGCATTGGTGACTTTCAGTTCTGAAAGCAATTTTGAACAATGGGCAGTTATGGTGTAAAATCATACTGCAGTTTGTTAAAATTAATTAAGGATAAAAAGCCACCTTCCAATTTGGAGAGAGGAAGCCAAAGAAAGTGGATTTGCTCAGAGGCTTAAAATTGTTGTTTATAACTGATTTTTGTGCAACTCAATGCTTTTTTTATTCCTCCTCATCTGAAATTAATGGCTGGTACCTGATCTTTCTGAAGCACTTCTCTTCCACTTCCAAATGAAAATGTTGATCATCTCATTTCCTGACAGTTCTGGATTAGGAATTTACATTTAATTCTCTTGTGAATAATTCATTACTGTTAGTCATGTCTATGTAGGGCCTGCCTCTTGCAGGAAAATCATCAAAGCCGTTAATTCTAATGCCTTTTCTAATTCCCTTTCATAACCATTAGAGGAAAGAACTGAGGTTATCAAATAGATGAGGTGGGGTTGGGAAAGGAAATGGTCTGATAAATTGTTGGGTCAAGGTTAGGTGAGGAAATTGTGATAAATTGATTCAGTGGGTTTGGAATGCTTTTGAAGAGTGAATTCTGTTTGGGAACCCCCTGTGAGTGTGTCCCTGGAACTGGTCAGTGTTGGCCTCCCTGAGGGGCCTAAAACCAGAGGTCACAGATGAGAAAATGCAGTGGTAAAAAGGGCAATTCCTTTACAGTTTTCCTGCTGCCTTTTCATGGGACCCAACAGAACAGAATTTGCAAAACAAGCAGTGGAGTTTGGTCTGGAATTATTTGTATATTCCCCCAGACACTCCAGGCTTGTTTCCTCTGTGTTGTGTGTTTGGGTCAGTCTCAGCAGTGACCCAAAGTCAATCTTTAATCCCCTGTTTCCCAAAGCACTGCTGAGACCCACTCCCAGTCCTAAATCCTCATTCTTTCATTTTAGACTCCCATCACTTGTAACTCTGTTGGCAGCAATGATTTCTGTATCTGTCAGCCAAGCTGTGTGTGTAATTCCAAGGAAAAGAAGCATCCTGGTCTCTTCCCTTGAAGCATCTTAGTGATGAAAGATCAAGGGGAAAAGGAGATCTGACCCCTTGTTCATTGGGATAAACCAGAGTCAGGGGAGGGGAGCAATAACTTCTTAAAAATTTGGTTTGAAGTCAAATTTTGGTTTCTCCCTGTGTGGGCCTGTGCTGCCCTTCTGCATCTTGCAGTTCCTCCTGACCCCCAGCATATCCCTCTGTCCTGAAGACTGGATTCAACGTGCCCAGCACACATCCAGGCCTGGGGATATTTTGAATGTCTCCTAAATTTCTGCCTGTTTCTTGGATGGATGGTGGAATATACAGAATATGAGGTCAAACTGTTCATTTCGGTCACGTCTTTCGAGGACATGCAGGAGGGTGAAAGAATGAGAGAACCAATGATGACTTAAAGGTTTTCTTTTTAATCCATCAGAAAATACAGAGCAGCAGGAAGGCTGATGCCTCCCTTTGTCAGGGAGGGTGTTCAAAGGAAGCCGTTTTCTCTCCCTTTGGCAGAGATTTCTCCTTCATGTTTCTGGCACTTTGCTGGGCTGATGTCCCTCTAGTTCTGATTTCTGCTGGAAGTGAGTTTGAAAGCGTTTTTCTTCCAAAGTTACCTGGACTTTAACGAGTTGTCCCCACAGGAAAGTTGAAGACCTTCAGTTCCGTGTGGAAGAAGAATCCATTACCAAAGGAGACCTCGAGGTAAAACATCTCCAGCTTTGTAAACAGGATATTTTGGAGGGCACAGAAATGCACTTAGTTTGGGTTAAGAGCACTTTGCTCTGGAAGAGAAAGGCAGGAATGATTAAAAAATGCAATGCCCAGTTCTGCAGTCCTTGAGTAAACTAACTGTCCCAAAACTGCAGGATTGCACCCCAAATTCCATGCACTTCTGCAGTGGCTGTGCTGTGGAATGGCTGTAATTGTTCAGAGTAATTAAATTAATTCATAGCAAGTTCTACCTTAAACCAAACCAAACACAGAATCATTTTGAAGCTCTGAAATTACAAGTTAATATTTATAGGCCTTTGAAAATTAATATTGAGGACTAGTCGTGTTTGATCAAATTCTTGAGTGATCCCCATGCTTCCCTTAGGGAGGCTGGATTGCTGAGGAGGGTTTTATCCTGAGAGTGTTGCACACGAAATGTAAACAGCAATGCATGTGTGCAACTTTTATCCTCCTACTGTTTGTACCATTATAATGTTGGGCCAAACACAGTGTGTTATTAACAGAGTCAGAGGAGAAAACATTTAATGAAGGGTTGCTCTCAGGTATTTGAACACTGCCAGTTTTTATCCCCAAATCTAAGTTAAAAAGCAGAATACCTTTTAGTTGTTCTGTTGTTGTCTAATTAGGAAAAATGCAAGAACTTCTTGCACAGCATAAAATACAAATGTAATTAACTTGTGTTACTGTAAAACATTGATGATTTAATGGAAATTATTCATTTCATGTAACATTTCCTTTATTTTAGTCTTCCATTCATTTTAAGATACCTATCTCAGCTCTTCATAGAACCTTTTATTGTTTGGTCCATGGAGATATTTGAGTTTTTTCTTTTCTGTTAAATCAGTCAGTAGTTGTGACAAACCACCTTAAAGCCTCTGGTTTGTCAAGGTGCATAACTGGGAGTTTAGACTGGATTCAGGCTGATGAAATGTATCCTGTTGCTTGTGTTGGAATGCCAGTGCTGAGTCTGCAGGTGAAACATTTCTGTTTGTTTGTTTTTAATTTTACTGATAGCGAAAGAGGCAGATTTCGGAAGACCCTGACAATGTAAGAGGGCACTTCGATGTGCAGAGACATCCCATGTTAACAGATTGTGTGCAGAAAATGCTTCTACTGATTCACTAACTGCATAATCTGTTATTGAAACCTCGACTCTGGTATCTGTGTGCATGTTGCTTTCAAAGCAGTTCTGGCCTTTACTGGAAGGAGTGTGTATAGTGACTAAATCCCCCTTAACTCAGACAGGCTGAACGGGGCACTGGGATTCTTTAGGTCCTGCCACCCACTGGAGACTGTAGGGCCAGCACTGCCCAGGAACCTGAAATAGCCTTCATTTAAAAGTAGGATTTCAGCTGTTTTCTTCACAAGCCCTGCCTGTTTTCCTCCGAGCTCCTGCTGCTGGTCAGTGGGTGTCAAGTGCAAGTAGCCAATTCATTTTTCTGTCCCCACCTCCCCTTATTTGTTTCCCTTTCTGGTATGAAATGCCAAAGGGGAGAGATGATACAAACCATCTGAACCATCAGTGTGCAAAGCTGTCTGATTTGCCTGTAGCTTCTCTTGAATTATGTAGGAGAAGTTTGTTGCTCGATAGCAGCAATGGCCTGGCAAGCCCTGAGCAGCCCCCTCGCCTCCACAGCCCAGGGGAGAGCAGCTTGAAAGGAAAGTTTCTCCCAGGCTGCCTCCTCTGCTGCATCCCCAGCCAAGATAGGAAGTTCTCAAGGCTGAAACTGGTTGCCTGTGCATTCTCAGTGTTCTTAGTCCCCACTCAGGCTGATGGTGTGTTAGAATAACTCTGCGTGTGCCTTCCTTCCTCTTTGTGCACTCCCGGATTACTCCTCTCTTTACTCCTGATTTCCCTGTTCTGATTTTTCCATCAAAAATGGACATCTTTGCTCTCCAAAGGAGAGAAGTGGGTGATCACTCGGTTTTCAGGCTGATCCTTCAGGATCTCAGTGGTGTTCTGGGACTGTTATCCCAGCACAGGGGGACTGGAGGGGTCTTGCCCCATCCTGGAACTGATCATCAGCATTTTTGGCTTCAGCACAATTTCACACTTTGGAGAACTAACAGTGAGGTTTATTCTGAAGAGAAAGAGCAGCCACAAGTGCTGCAAAGAGCTGATGTCCAGTCTCTGAAGTTTGGGTGGAATCCTTTAAGGTTCCAGGCAGCGAAAAGCTCGTCCCATTCCCACATCACTGATCCAGCTGCAAAGCTTTGGAGAAGGGGAAGACGCTTCCTTTGCTTTCGTTGTCTGGGTTTTGTTTCCTGTTTTTCTTTGCCATCAAAATTAAGGTTTTTACAATCAAAATTCTTCTCTTTCTACTCTTCTCAATTTACTATGCTCTGGGTTTCCTAAAGGAGAACCATAATCATTGGGAATTTCTCTCTACATAATGGTCATTTTGAGTGATTCAAAACTTTGCCGTGATTTTTACCTCAGGGAAACTGGAGCCTGTCCCTTGGAAATCAGACATGATTAAAGGATAATCTCTCATCATCTAAATGGGGAAAAAGGTGTCCAGCAAAGATCTCCAGAGTATTATTTTTTTAAAAAATCTTTATTTCCATTTTGGTAGGACTTTTTTTAACTTGTTTCCATCTGTAAGAGATGAGACTTAAAAAGAACCCAGTAATCAGTAATGGTGTATCTGATCTTTGCAGTAGTAAAATACTGTCTGTAAAATTACTGATCAAAGTGTTTGGGGTTTATGTGGCACAGAAAAACATATTTTCCAAAGGCATTCAGAGAGAGTTCTGCAACTATCAAGTTTGGGATTTCTTGGTTTTTAGTAGATCCTTTGAATTAGAGCAAGAAGGGTAGGAATTTCCAATTTTTAAAATAGATTACTTTTGATACTTGCAATTTTGGTGTGGATCAGAAATAATTCTGACCTCTGTCAGAGGAAAAAAACTGAATGTAGCCACTTACTGAACAGTTATTTCCCTCAGAACACTTAATTCCATTTTCAAAGCCTGTGGGCAGCAAAAAGAGGAATCTGTGTTGTTGTGGAGCATCTCCCCCCATATCCACTGAGGATGTTCCACTGAGAGAGAAACAGACTTCCATAAGACAGATCTAAGAAGCAACTTGCAGTGTTTGTGGGTTTTGGTGTCTTTAAGTAACCAAGGAACTCCATGGTAACACAGCCAACGGTTTCTAGCTGGGAAAAAGGTTTAAAAAATTAACTCCCCAGACGCCTGCCTGCTTTGGGAAGGAAGAGAACCTGCTGCTGTCAGAAGGAATTCTGTCTTTGGAGAACAGGCCTGGAGCAAAATAAGAGGCTCACCCCATCCCATCCCACTGCAGGGACTGCAGAAGGTCCTTGGCTGCTGTGCCTGGTTTGGAGGCAGCCCTGATCAGCTTTTCACTGCAGATCACACAGTTCTGCAGGGTTTTGGTGTCGCTGCAAAGGTGGGAGAAGCAGCAGGTCCTGCCTCTGACACACAGCTTGGATTCCTGAATCAATCTTGTTTGGATTCATCCAATCCCTTGCTCAGAGTTCATGTTCCAGCTCTCCTCTGTCCATTCTAGTTCCCAGCTGTGACCTGTGTTACTTGTTCTGCAGTGCATTACCTGGGCAGCCCAGTTGTGTGCAGAGAACCTCCATCAGCACCCTTGGGTGCAACTTCTCTGGTTAATAAATGTTTCAGCTTCACTCAGTCTTCTGGAAACCCACCTTGTTCCCACTGTGGCCAAGCCTGGAAAGCTGCTCTGTTTGCCAAAGACCCTGGGAAGCATCAGTAGGTTTCCCCAATCCTTTTTCACTTGGGTTGTTCAGCAAATTTAAATAAGGGACAGTACTTGAATCTCTGCTCTTCAGAAATAGGCAGCTCTTACCTCTTTATGTTCCTCTTTCCTTTTTCCTCTTCCCCACTTCAGAGGTGCAGATCAGCTTTGAACTCCCTGCTGGGCTTTCCCTGCACCTCCCAAAACTCAGGCTCCCTTGCAGGCCTCTGGCAGTCTCTGGGTATCAAGCCAGAATATCCAATATTCCGTGTTCTTGCTGAAAATTGCACCTGTTGGAAGCAAAAGGCAGGAGGTACCTGCTCTCTTGGTTTCATCTGTGTCCTGCTCCTCTTTGGGAACCTCTTAGAGTTCCACAGATCTTTCTTTTTCCTTACTTCCACAACTTGTTCCGTATCTTTAGACTTCTGTGGCTGCAGAACATCCAGGATGATACTTTCTTATCTGCTTCTGGGGAATCTTGTTATTTAAACAAGTACTTGTTACTTGTTTCCTTCCTGGAAGAGGAGAGTTTTGGAGCTCTTTCTATTCAGATAATTCAAACCATGGCGGCAAATGAACCTTCATGTTCCCAGGTCTTGGCCAAAAGCAGTTTTATGGCTGGGACTTGAGAGATAGCTACTATTAAAAACCCCGGAAAGTTAAAGTTTGGATTTTTCACGTGAGCTTCAGTGTGGAATTGTGTCCCCTGGTTAATAAATAAATCATTTATAAACTAAACCCAGCACATTAAAAGGGATGACAATGAAAGGGACTGACCATCCTGTTAGAACAGGCAGAGGTAGATATGCCCATATATATATATTTTTATTAAATAACTACTCTAATTTGTGCTGAAAACCCCATGTACTGATAAATAACTCCTACTCAGCTGCATGAAACCTTTTCGTTCCCGTTCCTCCGTTTGCGATTTATTTCCGTTTGCCATTTCGATTTGTTGATTGATTGATTTCGCCACCCTCCGTCCATCCACCCCCTTCGAGTCCATGTTCCTCATCCATAGCATCTCCCTGTCCATTTTCTCCACTGCATCCTCTCTGCTCATCACTGGTAGAGGCCTCTGGCAGCACGGCCTGCATGTGGCTCCCTCCTCTCGTGCTGGCATGTGATGGTGGCACCGTTGTGTCTCTTCCTCTCCCTTTTCACTAACAGACGCAGACCAAACTGGAGCATGCCCGCATTAAGGAGCTTGAACAGAGCCTGCTCTTTGAAAAGACCAAAGCTGACAAACTCCAGAGGGAGTTAGAAGACACTAGGGTAATGGATTTCACTCTTTGGATACCGACACTGCTTTGTGTGGGGGACGTTCCTGGTGACACGTGCTGGGGGTGACACGGGCTCAGACAGGTCCCTGCTCCGGCCACGGAGCTGGAACACTTCAAAACTTAGCTTTGGCTCTGGTGGGGGGTGTGTGTGTGCCTGTACACGGGTCCTCTCTCCTGCAGGAGTTCAGGTAAGGTGCCTTCCCGCTGCAAAATTCACACTCAGTCCAAATGTAGCAAAATGGGGCCGTGAACCCACAGAAAGGAACGTTCACTGGTTCATTTTAAGATGGAGCAAAGTTCATGAAACCCCCCAAGAGAAGTAAGATTGAATGTGTCAGTCCTTTTAACACACACGTAATGTTTGGGGCTTGGTTTCTGAGGTCTTCAGGAGTTGCTGTACTTCTTGCTTTGCTAAATCGTGGTTTGCAGGGCTCTTTTTTCCCCACCAATGACATAATCTCTTAATGGATATCCCAGCAGCATTAGTAATAGTGTTGCCTGCTAAAATGTTACTGGATATACTTTATCCCAAGTCAGAAGTTGAGCAGATGTCAATTCTAAGGGATACACACACACATTTGTGCTCACACATGGGGATTTCCTTGAAGCTGTAGGGTCAATAAAAACCCCAGGATGAATATAAACCTGAGAACATACTCTCAAATAAATACTTTTAAAGAGCAATTGGAGGTAAGTAATATTTTTTTCAGGATGATGAAAATATTATTAGAATTATTATTATAATAAGGAGGTTGAAACAGTAACTTTCTAATTAGAGTTAATTGTGGGAGCTTTGCTGTGGCACAAAGTGTTTCAACAGCCAGCAGAAAGTTCAGATAGTGAGGACTTTTTCCAGGACAATTAAGTGGATGTGGAAGGAATTTCAGAGGATTTATAAGCTGATGATGTGTTTGTAATTTTCTCTGACATCTCAGAGCTGGGATGAGATTAATTTGGCAGCCTTATTTCAACAAATAAAGACCTCAGGGTTCTCTGTTCTTTCCCAGCCTGCTTAAAACAGTTCTGAGAAACGCTTTGCTAACCATTGCTAATACACATCAGTGCAGTCTGTAAGTTGTTCAGCCAGTTGTTATCTCTAGGTGACTTCAGAAAAATGGGTTTAACTAAATTCCACCCTTGGAGAGCACACAATATGTGTTTAATACAAACCTGCGGACATTTTTCCTTTCTTGAGACAATTTGCAACACTCGGTGGATTCTTTTCGGCGAGGCCTGAGTGTCTTTGTGGTAAATGTGTCTTTGATAACTCTTTCTTCTTTTTTTAAAACACTGTTGATCACAGGTGGCCACGGTGTCAGAAAAGTCCCGTATCATGGAGCTGGAGAGGGATCTGGCCCTGAGGGTGAAGGAGGTGGCTGAGCTCCGGGGGAGGTTGGATTCCAGTAAGCACGTGGACGACGTGGACACTTCTCTGTCCTTGTTACAAGAAATCAGTTCTTTGCAAGAAAAAATGGCAGCAGTTGGCAAAGAGCACCAGAACGAGGTGAATTCCCTGAGGGAGAAGTTTGGGGTCAGTGAGGAAGCCCTGCAGAAAGAGATCAAATCCCTTTCGGCTTCAAACGAGAGAATGGCAAAAGAAAACGAGTCCTTGAAATCCAAGCTGGATCACGCCAACAAGGAGAATTCCGAGGTGATAGAGCTGTGGAAATCCAAGCTGGAATCTGCCATTGCCTCCCATCAGCAAGCCATGGAAGAACTGAAAGTGTCCTTCAGCAAAGGGGTGGGGGCTCAGACAGCAGAGTTTGCAGAGCTGAAGACTCAGATTGAGAAGATGAAGTTGGACCATGAGAGCGAGATGTCCAGTTTCAGAGTGAAGCAGGAGAATGAAAGATCCCACCACCTGAAGGAGGTGGAGGCGCTGAAAGCAAAACTCTTGGCAGTCACCGAGGAGAAAGAGCAAAGCCTGGAAAGCCTGAAGACCAAACTGGAGAGTGTGGAAGATCAGCACCTTGTAGAAATGGAAGACACTTTAAACAAATTACAGGAAGCTGAGATAAAGGTAAAGGAGCTAGAGGTACTGCAAGCCAAGTACAGTGAACAAACCAAAGTTATTGATAGTCTTACACCACAGATCAAAGCTGCTGAAGAAAAGCTTTTGGACCTTGCTGCACTTCAGAAAGCCAATTCTGAAGGTAAATTGGAAATCGAGAAACTTAGCAAGCAGCTTGAGGCAGCTGAGAAACAAATTCAGACTTTAGAGGCTGAAAAGGTTGATGGAATTAGCCAGGTTTGTATCAACATCCATCCTTTTCTTTTGCTTTTCCTTTTGTTTGACATCTGTGCTGTTTTAATCTGCAAATCCATCACAGGGAAAAGGAGTTTTACTGGCTGTGTCTCTTGGTACCATCTGAGGAGGTTTAGAGGGAGCGTTGACTGGGTCGGGTCTCAACAGGTTTTTAGTGCTCCATCTGCAGCAATAAAGATTCCTTCTGCACCTTCTTGCTGCAGGCTGAAACACTGACAGCTTCCTGGTATGGAACAGTTACTTTGCTGGCTTAGCTGGGAGGAGATTCCCACACATCCTGAGGCTTGGGTGACAGAGGCATTCAAAGTGACCTGGGGCTCAGTGGGGGATGTTCCCTTTGGGGCCTTGCCCCTCATCTGACCCACTGGTGGAAGAGGTGGTTAAAAACTAAAGGAAGCCAAAAAGCTCGAGCTTTTCCTCCAGCCCAGGGTCTGCAGGGATGTTGTTGGCCCTGGTTGTTCACAGCATTTTTGAGCCCCAGTCTGCAGTGTGATACATCTGACCAGGGCTTTCCTGGGGTTTGGAGGAAATCTCTCCTTGAAGCTGAGTGCCAGTGCCTGGAAGTTGTCCCACCACTGGAGCCAGGGATAAAAGTGGTGAGATACCATTTAATTTTTGGGGCTCCCCCTCAATCTGTTCATGACCTGACAAGCTGGAGCTCTAATTGTCAGAGTAGTGGGAAAGTGACTGGGAAGAGCTTTCCTAAACCTTCAGAGATGGTTCCAAGATACCAAATTTGTACCTTTTACTCTCCTTTTGAGGTCACTCTGGGTTCTGCCCCATCCCTGGTGGTCAGAGCCCTTGGAAAAATCCCATCCCACACTGTGTGGATCGATCTGAACAACCAACTGAAGCCCAAATTAATCAGTTTAAAAAAATCAAAACAATAAAGAACCCAAACTACTGATTGAACTGATGCTGTAACTTTGGTTTGAAATTTTGAACCATTGATTCCAAAAAACTACATTCTAATGATTTGAAATCCAAGATGCAATTAGTGCTGTGATGTTTGTGTCACCAGTGGAAATCAGCTCCACTCAGTTATCACTTTTTTTTCAGTTTGATTTTTTTTTAATTTTTCATCTTAAGGTGATTTTAATATTATAGTTTTTTTCCTTTCAGATTCACCTTTTAATTTTCCTGATTTTTCACTCATCTTTCTCATTTTATTTTACTCCATTTCATCCCCTTTGTTAGGCCAGTAATCTGGCCACAGAACTGCAGGGCAAAGAGCAAAAGCTTCTTGACCTTGAGACAAACTTGAGTGCAGTAAATCAAGTTAAAGATTCTTTGGAAAAGGAACTTCAAGTTTTGGTGAGTAAAACCCCAAAATTTTGACTTTACTCTTTGGATTTTGGGTTTTCCTGGTGAGAGTGTCGTTGAAACCTTGGATCAGCTCTGAGCAAAGTCTTTCCAAGCTGTTTTACTCAGGGAAAGAAGGCAAGGAGGGGGTTCATGGATAATGGGATCTGAAAAGAGCATTTCACCTGGGTCAGCTGTTTTGTGTAAATAAAACTCACCTGTTTATGGATTGCAGAATTAAACTAAAACCAAATCAAAAGCAGCCTGGAGTTTTGGACTGCTCATTAAGGAACACGTGGCCCTTAATGATTAGTGTTTTGATGGTTGTTACTCACTCCTTACAAATATTTTTTAAGACATTTTTCATCTTATTTCTTGTTTTATGAATTTAACTAAATTTCCAAATATTCTTTGCCTGGGGGATTTTCCTGAGGAACTACACTGGAGTAGTAATAAAAAATTGGGCTTTTTGTTTTTACTCTCCATGGCCAAGAGTAAACATTCACAGTTGGTGGAAGAGCCTCACTTGTCTTCCTCAATATCCTCCTTTTTCTTCACTGTCTGGCATCAATTCTTGCTGGAAAACACTGGTGGGAGGTGGGTCACGGAAGTCACCGTGCAGCCTGTGAGCAGCAAGGAGAGAAACCCCACAATCAGGTTTCCTACCCCAGAGAAGTTGTTTGGGCAACCATGGCAAGGGAAGACCTTGCTTGGTGTTGCTGAACAATCTGTGCTAAACTGTGACTCCAGACTTCCAGATCAATTTGTGATGGGAGCACACATTCTTGACAAACACCTGCAATAAATTCGGTGGTTGAGTTGTACTGTCCCTACCCAACCTCACCTGGCTTTTTGTCCATTTTCCAGAGAGAAAAGTTTAGTGGTGCAGCTGATGAAGCGAAAAATGTCCACCAAGCTATGCAAGGTATGTGCTGCTAAACTGAACAGAGCTGCAGCCCCCAGGAATTCCATGCTAAAGACAGAGGGTTAAAATGCTTTCAGGTTTACCCCTGGTGGCACAGCACTGGCAGTGCCTGTGGGAAGGCCAGGGTTACTTGCAGCCTCTAAAGAGTAACAATCCTGGCAAGTAGGTGCAATCATCTGCATCTGAGTACTTATTTACTAACTTCTGTTCTCAACATTTTCCTTGCCTAGAAACGGTGACCAAACTGAACCAAAAAGAAGAGCAGTTTGCACTCATGTCTTCAGAACTGGAACAGCTCAAGTCTAGTTTGACTGGTAAGGAGGGATCAGATGGGATGTTTTGAGCGCCGCAGCAGCTTTGTGCTTTGCTGTGCCTCCTGGAGTCAGTAAAATGCTTTCCCCAGTGCCTGTGCCTTCAAAGGAAGGGCTCTTTTGTGGGCTGGGAGGAGATAGTGCAGTGAGGCCCAGGATTTGCTGCCTGGCTGTGTTTAACTCAGTGCTTAAATTCTTGTTTGACGCTGCCACAAACCCGCCCTGTGGGGATGGTCAGACACCAGGCAATGGCTCAGGGCCCGACCTGGGGGTCTCACCAGAACTACCCTTCTCTTCAGTTTCCCAGCCTAACAACCTTTGTTTTGCCCAGAGATGGAGAGGAGGCTGAAGGAGCGAGAAGAGAGGGAGCAGCAACTGGTGGAAGCTAAAGCTAAGCTTGAAAATGATATTGCAGAGATCATGAAGTCCTCAGGGGACAGCTCTGCCCAGCTCACCAAGATGAACGACGAGCTGCGCTCCAAAGAAAGGTACTGCCTGGTATTTCCTCACTGCCAGAGCTTTGTGACATGAATTCCTCGCTCCCACACTCCCAGCTCCTCATCTGATTTTTCTGTAAATATCTGAACAAGATGCTCCCCAGTGTCACATTGATATGACAGGTGAACTTAGTCCAGCAAAGTAAATTAACCAAAGCAGGCTCCTGGGAGAGATTTGAAGAGCATCAAACCTTTATAATTCCCAAATTCTTATGTGATGTCTTCTCATTGCCCAGAGTAAATGACCTTTTCAGTAACCTAGACTGTTTTATCACTGTGCTTCAGGATTACTTGATTACCTGATGAGCTCAGTTTATTTGGATATATAAAAGACTTGGGTCACATTTTTTCTGGCAAGAGAAAACATGTTTTTTTCTCAATAGAAATTGTTGTTCTTTACCTTTTCTCAACCCCCAGACTGGGGGTTGCTCTGGCAGCTGCTCTGCACATGAGTAAGGAGCAAGTGCTTGGTCTCCCCTGTGTGTATTGAATTTAGCAAAACATTTTCTTGATGTTAAATAATTCAATCTCTTTCCAAGTGCTTGGACGGGATATAGAACTTCAGCATAACTCTGACTCTTTCATCTCTGTGCTTGTGGTGCTGTCAGCAGAAAGTGATGTCCTTTCATTTGGCCTTTCCAGGCAGTTGGAGCAAATACAGCTTGAGCTCACAAAAGCAAATGAAAAGGCTGCTCAGCTTGAGAGAAACGTGGAGCAAACAGCCCAGAAAGCTGAGCAGAGTCAGCAGGAAACTCTCCAGATTCATCAGGCAGAACTGAAAAATCTGCAGGATCGATTAACAGACATGGTAAGGATTCTGAGAGCACCAAACTGTGTGTGGGGGCATCGTCCCAGGGCTGCCTGACCTGGGCCTGCCTTCTCTGCCCGCAGCAAAAGCAGATCGAGAGCAGCCAAACCGAGTACAGAGACCTTCAGGCGAAGCACGAGAGAGAAAACTCGGAGCTGGTGGCCAAACATGATGCAGAAATCCAGGGGTTCAGGCAGAACCTGCTGAGTGCAGAGGAGGCTCTGCAAACTGCCCAGAGGAAAAACACCGAGCTGGAAACGCGGACCGAGGCGCTGAGGAAGGAAGTGGAACAGGCCAAAGTAGGTGGATTTTGTTACTCTGGGGGTAATTTAGAGTTGAAATCCTCCTGTCTCACTGAATCCCTGGGGTTTTTTCCTGCTTCAACCTTTCATAGCAAGCTTTTTGCAGTGTTTTCCTTTCTGAACTCTTCCAGGGTAGGTGGATATGGGCTGGGGAAGAGAAGCACACAGGACTAACTGGTTGTTAATTCTTCTCTAAATTACACAAGAATTGACAAAATCCAGTCCTTTGACGGTAACAATTTATGCTCAGAGATATGTGGCTCAGCCCAGTCACTTGGAGCCAAATGTAATTCCCTGGGGTTTTAAATGTTGAATTTTAAGATGAGCTGTTTCATTCAGGAGTGCTGCACCCTGGACTTTCATTCTGTAGTGCAGTCCCATAAGATCTACCTCTCTTTAGTGTGTAGCTTGACTTCAGGAATTTTAATTTTCCCCCCCGTTTCTCTGACATTACTGCTTGCTTTCATCCCTCATCAGTTATTTGCTGTGATCTTTGGTTTATGCTTTAGCAAAGTATTTAGTGTATAAATTGACACACAGTGTTGCCACCGCTGCTCTGGGGGGTTGAGTTAAGGGGGTTTTGACAATATATTTTTTGAGAGAATCATGAGAATCACCTACAGAAATTGAGCATTGGAATATCTAATATTGATACAGAGATCTAATACAACTCCCTGCATTTTAATTTACTTTGAGTCTCATTAAATCATTCTGTGGCCCTTCTTTCTGAGTAACTGACCTTCAGATAATTTGTTGAGAGTAGTTTTAAAAACAAGATGAAATCTTGTATGGAGGAACTTTTAAACCATGATATTTATTATTATTATTATTATTATTATTATTATTATTATTATACCACTGAAAGCTTCTCTTGTGGATGGGAGGTGTTCTGTGATGTACCAGGGGGGTCTGTCAGCAGCTGAGTTCACACAGGGACGGTGTGTCAGTGTATACACTTTTCAAACTTGAATTAAAATTGCTCTGTTTGCCCTTAAAGCACATTTCTCATTCGTCTGCTTGACTTCATTTTTGTTTTCCCTTCTCCCCAACTTTATTTCTTTAGTCCCTGAGCTCTGTGTTAGCATCAGCCAGAAAAGAACTTGAACTAATGTCAGACCAGATGAGGGGTTTGATGGCAGAAAAGGAGACCTTGGCACAGGAGGGGAAAGCTTTAAAATTAGAGAGAGGTTCCTTGTTATCAGAACTTAAAGAACTGGAATCAAAGATTTCATTAATGCAACAAGACCAAGAAGAGCTGAAGTCAGAAAATCAAAGACTCCTAGAGCAGAAGGAAGAGGCTGAGGCCAGAAGGCAGCAGGAGAGCACAGAGAAGGGAGTGCTGGTCTGTGAGAAAAGCAAATTGCTGTGTGAACTGGAGGCAGCCCAGGGAGACCTCCTGAAGGCAGCGCAGGAGAACGAAGCTCTCCGGGCCTCACAGTCAGCCTCGCTCCTCCAGCTGAGAGAACTCCAGGCCAGCAAAGAGGCCCTGGCTGTGGAATGTCAGAAACACACCAGGGAATGGGAAGAACTGGGGAGTCACCAGAGGAAACTTCTGGAAGAGAAAGATGCAGTTATAAAGGACAAAGATGATGTTATTCAGAAGCTGGGAAGCTCCTGCGAGGTCTTGGCCAGAGATCAAAGGGAGCTCCAGCAGCAACTGTCAGTGGTGACTGCAGAGAGAGATTCGGCCCTGGGGGAACACTCAGCTCTTCAGAATGCCCTTGGAGCCCTCAAAGAGGAGCTGAGCAGGGTCCTGCAGACAAGTCAGAGTCTGCAGGCGGAGAAGGAGACGCTCCTGGAGAGTGTGGAAGAGCTGAGGGTGAGTTTGGACAACGCAGTCAGTGAAAACCAGGTGCTAAAAGTGAGAGAGAAAGAGATGCAAGCACAGCTGGAGACTGAGCACAGGGAGCTCACAACAGTGAGGAAAGACAACGTGGAGCTGGAGAATTCCCTTGGGAATCTCACTCGCCTCCTTGAGGAAATGGAAGCCTCAAGAGACACGCTCCATTTGGAATGTTCTCGGTTACTTCAAGAGAAAGAAGCTCTGTCTTCATCAGAACAAGGGCTTTTGGCTGAGAGGGAGGAACTTCTAAATGAAAACAAGGCAATTGCTGAGAAGCTTGTGAAGGCCTCAGCAGAGGCTGAGCTGGCTCAGAGAGTCTGCACCGAGAAAATAAAGGAACTGGCCTCAGAAAAGGAATCTGTCCTTCAGAAGTCGCTGCAGTTTGAAAAGCACAATGAAGCTCTTCTCCAAGAGAAGGAGGAATTGGAGAAAAAGTACTCGGAGCTTCTTGAGGAAAACAAGGCTTGTGCAAAGGCAGTTTGTGATCTGAGGAGAGAGCACGAACTGGGCGTCTCGTCCAGGAACGCTCTGGCCCAGGAGAACATCGCGCTCCGAGGTTCCATTGAAGCCCTCAAGGCAGAGCTCAGTGAGAAGGCTGCAGAAAATGAAGAGCTGAAAGCCTGTAAATGTGACCTTTCCAACCTTCTGAAGAAGGCCCAGGATGCCAGGGGTGTGTTGGAAGGTGAGCTGGCGGCTGCGTCACGGGCCGAGCAGGCCCTGTCATCGTCCTTGAAGACCTGCTCCTCTGACAGGGAAAAGCTGAGCAGGGAGAGGGAAGAACTGCAGGAGAAGTGTCAGGAATTACATGGAGAGGTGGCTGCTATGAAAGAAAACTTAACCATGGAAAAGGAAGGTAGAAAACTGGACAAGGAATCGTTCCTGTTGGAACGTGTGGAACTTCAGAGCACCATCAGCTGCTTGGAGAAGGAGGCGGAAGAGCTGAGAGAGAAAAATCAGGGACTTCTGGCTGAGAAAGAACTTCTAGTTCAGGAGAAAGAAAAATCTGATATTAAACTGGTGGAACTAATGAAAGAGAAGGAAGCCCTGTGTGCAGAGAGGGAGCAGCTGAGGGGTGACTTTGCTTCCGTGTCCAAATCGGCAGCGGAATTCCAGGACCTGCACGGCCGTGTCTGCCAGAGGCTGGATGAGCTCCAACCCCGGCTGGGGCTGATGGAGGAGGAGAGGACAAAGTTACTTGAGGAACTGGACAGTCTGAGGGCTGAGCAGAAGAGTCTGGTCCTGAGTAAGGAAGAAATAGGAAAGGAGAAGGAGAAATTCTCCTGGGATTATTATAAGCTGTGTGAGGAGGTTGCACTTTTAGAGCAAACTAACAGTGACCTCTCAGGCAAATTGTTGGAGTCTCAGGGCAAAAATGAAATGCTGCAGGAGGAGATGAACAATCTGGCTTTGAAACTAAAAGAAATTGAGACTCTCCAGGCCCAAACAGTAGCACAGAAACTGGAGGTATTGAAATATAGTTAAACAGTCAAGTTCTACTAATCCTGAGCACTAACCTCTGGTTTCCTCTGCACCTCATTGCACACTCAGCACTTCATTTCCTTGTGAACAGGCTGCAGTTCGGGGCTCTCTCTTTGTTACTTTGGGTTTGTCACAAGCTGTAACTGTGAGCCTGAAAGACACTTTATTTTTTTTTTTTTTTTAATATTTTAACTACAAAAGCCTCTGTTGGCGCTGAATGGTGCAAGAAAACAACAGAAACTGTGAATAAAAGGAAGCTCTGTTGTTCCCTGAATCTGGGAGGAGACACTGAGCAGCTCCTTCTGCTGAAGGACTCTGCAGCTTCAAGTCCAGAACAGCAATAGATAAGGTTTAGATTAGATCTTTATGTTAAATTACAACCAACTCCAAATTTGAGTTACTCCAAAAAATATAAAGCAATGTGCTGCTCCTGGATATGTAATTGGATAAAAGCAGGCTGGGAAAGACAATTGACAACTCTGATGTTCTTTTATTCACAGAAGTGTTTTGTATTCACCACCAACAAATTGTGCAAAGGATTTTGAATGGCAGTTTGCGTGGCTTGAAGCCCAGAAAACCACTTTAAATACCAATTGGAATCAGGATATCCTGTAGATGATACCTACATGAGTATTTTAATATCCTTGGGAAGTGTTTCCTTTCACGAGGCCATAACGAACAACAAAATAACACCACAATTGGCTTTATCTCCTGGGCCATCACTGTCCAAATTTGAGAGGTTTTGTAACTCCATATTTTCTGAAAACACACCTGACTGTTGGGAGTGAATATCTGTTGAACTGCTACTGTCTAAAGAGGTCAGAGGTCTGAGAGCAGCCACAGTGGTGGAGTGAGAAATCCGGGAATGAAAACAGGGAACGGATTTCCTCAGTGCTGACCCGAGCATGGGGTTATGATCTGTCTCTGCATGGAATTGAACCTTCTCCATTGAAATTTATACTTTATGCAGCTTCAAAATGCAAATAAATTCCCAGTTAAGTCCTTGTTTAACTGGGAAGCAGCTGGCAAACCGTGGAGCTGTGCATGAAGTATTGGGGTTCGTGTTTTATTTGGTAATAAATGGTTTTTTCCCCACTCCCCTTTATTTCTAGGCTGCCAAAATGGCAGAAGATGTTTTCCAGGCTGTGGAGCAGGTGACCAAGGAGAAGGATGCCATTCACAAAGAAAAGATTGAAACCTTGGCCTCTTTGGAGAACTCGAGACAGACAAACGAGAAGCTCCAGAATGAAGTAAATCACATTTAAATGCTTTTCTATGGGAAGTTTGGCCTGGTTTGTAAGAACAACTGCTGAATTGTGGAGAATTAGATGGGGCAGGAGAGGATTCTGTCATCTGCAGCTCCATAATTCTGGTAGGGAACAGCTGGGCTGCCCTAAGTGTGCTGAAATAGGAACGATTTCCAGCAAGATCTGAGGGCTCGAGAATTAGAAATGGTGACGTTGATATGGGAGGGGTTCACTTTCTGGATTAAAAAACAATCCCCAGGGCCCTGTAATGCCATGAGAATGGCTGGAGATTATCTGTTATATAATATCATGTGTGGCTGGATGGGAACAAATCAGGTTCACAAGCTTGGGGTGTTTCCCTGGTGGACACAAGCTCGGGAAATAGATGGACAACCGTTTGGGGTTCTGCAAGGGATTCATTTCCTGGGCTTGCAGGCACAACACCCACCCTACTGAAGCTCAGAAATTAAGGTGTGCAAAAGCAGAATTTACTGGTTATCTTCGAGGAATAAAGATCAAGGAACAGGTAATCTTAGCAACAAGCTTTGCATTTAAAAACAACCAACGCTTTGAGTTGGTGGAGCTGAGGGGACTTTGGGCATTACCTCTTTACACCAGATCCCTGTAAACTGCTCCCCAAGGGACTTGGAATTCTCTATGCTGCTCAGTTTGGAGGCAGAAAGTCTCATAACATACAGGCTGGATGAATTTAAGGGCTAAAGATGGAACATGGACCAGCTCAGGCCCCCTTTTGCCAGACATCCCGTCCTGAGAACTGTGTGGTTTCCTTGGTGTAACGAGGGTTTTTTTCCTCCTGAAGTTGGACATGCTGAAACAAAACAACCTGAGAAACGAAGAGGAGCTTAATAAATCCAAAGAGCTGCTGAATCTGGAGAACAAGAAAGTGGAAGAACTTAAAAAAGAGTTGTAAGTATTTCAGTGTTGAATCCATTAATTTTGAGGTTACATTTACCTTTGATTGTTTTAAGAGTTACCTCTCTGGCATCCTCGCTACAAAGCAGATATTGGGTCAAAATTAAAGTCTGGCACAAATAAAACTTGACATCAGAGCATTGCTCCTGAATTGCTGAAGGGAACTGAAGCAAATCCTTGGAGCACTGATTGAAAGAATCGGTTTGTTGGAGGGTTGTGCCACCTGAGGGCACGAGATGATGTTAAAGTCTTTATTGCGGGAGAATTGTTGGATTTCATCACAAGTGCACTCGGAGTGTTGTTTTAAGTGGTTTGGTTTATGGAATATTTGGGTCTGCTTTTATTTTTCATGGATGGCTTTATGCAGTTTATTCCTGTTGCCCCACTGTGCATTTGTTTCCTGACTGATAGAAAACAAATATTATAGATAAAAATACATTTTACATATTTTACATATACATAAAAAGACATCTTATGTATTTTTACTATATATATAAATACATATAATATGTATTATATCTATTAATATAAAATGCATGGAAATATATGTAAAACAGGAGCATTTCACAGCATTTCCACCTGGTGAGACCAGGTACAAGCAATGGCTGAAAAATCTCAGTCACAGGAGATGCTGAACTCAGAGTTAATCAGAACTGTGTCTAAATGTGCCCAATAACACACCACAGATCCCTGTGTTTTGAAGAGCTTGATCAAGTTAATGACTTAAGGGCTCTTCTGCCTCCCTCTGCTCTAAAAGCATTTTTACTGTTCCAGTGGGATTTGGCTCTGCAATGGTGGCACACGGGAGCACTGAGACCCCTTCTTGGAGAAACAAAACAGGCGCAAAAATTACTGCTCAGTGAAATGGAGGGGATCTCTTGTGTTTTTTTGAAAGGTGTCAAATCTAAAAACTCGTGTTAGTCACTTGTGTCAGAGGCAGCAGGCAAGGTACTTCCAAACCTTTGCTGAAACTAAACTTCTTTTAAGGAAAGCAGCTTTAGTGGCAGCACAGGCTGTTGGGAACTGCAAAGCCTTTTTTTCCTGCAGCTTTTATCTCGTTTTCGGGTTTGTATCTGTTCAAATAACGGAATAGATGAGAACCTTTTCCTGGTTTGCTTCCTGTGGTCCTGAGTTCCAACATTCTTGAATGTTTGGATATCAGGGAGAAGTTAAATAGGTGGAACTAGAAGGGTTTTTCCTGTTCCCTTTTTTTCTAGCTTTGTTTTTCACTTTTTTTTTGCTTTTTAAGCAATTCTGCTGTTTTACCTCTGGCTGCAGAATTCCCTTCTGTGCAAGCCCAGGCTGCAAACCTTGCCAAGACTTGTCAGTCCCTCCCCTGTGCTCCCAAATCCAAGCCTTGCTGGCCATGGGAACACGCAGAACTTGGAATCTGGACTTCCCTTCCATTTCTGAGAGCCTGATACAGAGAGGAAAAGGTGTTTTGTGCGGCTGCAGCCAGGGTTAACCCGAGCCAGGGGCTGTCCCGCTATCCCAGCTCCCTTCCACACGTGACCTGGATGTGTTTTTCCAAGCTGTGGAGCTGCCTCTCTCCCCCAGTTTTCCCTGCCTGTCCCGTTCCTATGGTAACGATGCTCTCTGTGTCCTCACAGCGAGGAGCTCAAACTGGCAGCAGCTCACAAGTCCCAGCAGCTCGAGGCTCTGCAGGAGGAGAACGTGAGGCTGGCCGAGGAGCTGGGCAGGAGCAGGGAGCAGGTCACGAGCCACCAGAAGGTGAGAGGGGCCGGAGCCTTCCCGGCTCCGGGCGGGAAGAGCCGCGCGAGCTCTGGGAGCCGCGGGTCGGTGCCTGCAGGATGAGCCGTGCTGGGAATGGCTCGGAGAAATGTGGGAGCCACCTGCACGGGGAGGGGGGAAGTGCAGCTGACAGGAGGTTATGTAACCCCGGAGGGATCCTTGGGAGGCTTGGGAATGAGCATCAGTGAAACGTGCTTTAGCCAAGGGAACTAACAGGCACTCGCTGTTGCTGGCGGGAGGGGGAACGGCCATCGAGCAGCACCACGGAAATGGGGCTCCTTAATTCTCTTATTCCTGCTCTCCCCACTGAAACAAGGAGTATTTAGGATGTATTTCAGAATACTGTTGAAAGCTGCTTGGCTGGACTCTGTCTCTAAGAGGTGCTGTGCATGTGTCTGCTCAAACTTCCCCCCGTGCCTGGACTTGCTGCAGCCGGGCAGGGGGTGCTGGGGGACTGCAATCCGTGGAAATCCTTTCCTTGTGGCAGTTTCTGGGGAGAAAAAGACTCTCTTAAGTTTATATTTTAATTTTTTCTCTTATATATTGAACACGTTGTTGGAATCTCAAAGTACAGGCTTAGTTACCCAGCTTGGATCACTGGTACTTGCCAAAAAAACCCCCAGATTTACAGCCACTAATGTGGTGGGTTTAATCCTTGTGCAGCAGTTCCAGTGACAGGCACACCTTGAAGGAATCTTTGGAAGATCTTGCCCAAAAGGAAGAACATGGAAGACAGGGGTTTGTGAACTGCCTTTCTGAGATAGCAGAAAAAAGCCAAGAGGCTGATTTATTCCCCAAGAGTCCTGGTTGGAAGTGCTGAGGATCAGTGACTACAGATCTGGCAGGTTCCTGAATCCTTTGAGCTGCTGACAGGAGTAAAGCTCAGGCTCCTTGATCCTCCGGAGCCGGTGGAGAGGGTGAGCAGAGCCCCAGACGTGTGGGCTCAGCACTGACTCATCTACATCTGAGTAGTGGGGTGGTAAGAGAACATCCTAAACAGCCTGTGGGAGCCGCTCCCCACTCCCACAGGCTTTCCTAAATTATTTCAGAATCTTTGAGGCAACCTGGTGTTTTCAGGGGGAGTTGTAACTCGGAAAGGATTCGGCAGCGCCGCTCACATCTTTGAGCATTCGGACACACGGAAAGAAAGCCCTGAGGGAAGGGACCCCCCGCCCCAAAGCGTGGGCTGGCAGCTCAGTCCTGCTCTCTCTGACCTCCAGCATCCTGCTGTCTGCATCCTGACTGTGGATCCGTCAGCAGGGCCCCTCCTCTCACTGCCAGGACACACAGCTGGAATCTGGGAAGCGCAGGGATGAATCCAGCGCCTTGCAAACTGGGATAGTGTCGGTCCAGTTGCAGCACAGCCTGCTCTGCCTGGGAGGAGATGGCTCCAAGATTTGGAAGATCTGCTGGAGCTTGGAGACACGGTTTCTTTGCCTGCATCTGGGAGGAAGCTGTGATCTGAATCTTGGGAATGTGGGAATGCTGCCTGTTGCATTTCCTACATATGCCATTTGGGCTGTGGTGTCTTCAGGTCTGGTGAACAGCAGGGCCCCCCAAAAGCCTGGGAGAAGCCTTTGGTATCCCAGGTATCCCAACACCTCCTGTCACACCGTGCTCAGGCACAGTGGCCACAGGCTCTGGGCTCCCTGAGTTCCAGCTGGCTGTGGAGAGCAGGAAAAACGTTCCCAGGAAAAAGGGGATTTGGAGGAGGAGTGGCCGTGTGGCAGTGAAGGGTTTGGCACAGCAGGATGGCCCAAAATGAGGGCAGTGAGGAGGAAGCAGAACCCAGCAGAGCTCAGGCTGGGCAGGTGCCTGTAAAATGCATCAGAAAGGGCCAAACATGGATTTGGGAATTTTGAGCCGTCGCTATGGAAACCACATAAATTCTGGCAAGTGCGTTGTCAGCTGGGTTAGAGAATGTGTGGTTGCATGTGCAGAATTAATGAGTCTGGGGCATGAATGATTTATCTGGACATCGAAAGGTTAAAGTGGCTCCCACCAAATAAGCTTTTCTGTATTGATCCGTGAATAATTAGCTGATTGTAATTAGTTAAAGATTCGCATTCAGGCAGATACTGAGCTCAGGGAACTTTTCTGCCATCAGATTATTTGTTGTGTCATTTTGGGAGCCTCAGACCTGCCCAGGCATTTGAAGTTCATTGGAGAAAGTGGAGAAATACCCATGTTTTATGATCGGTGTGCAGGGTCTGCTCTGAGGGGACGAGCGAGGGAGCGGATCCTGGGAAAGGCTGGAGACACAAAGCTGCTCCAGACTTGTGCCTCCACTCAGCCAGGGGGTGTGAAACTGCACAGCTGCCCAAATTAACTGCTTTAAGAATTTTTTCTGTTAAGTCTCTCGACACCCTTTTGGTAGTTCTTTTTCACATCAACAAAGTTGGGTGATTACGCCCAGCAAAATGCTCCCAGTTAATCTCAGAGCTGAAGGTTTAAGAGCTCTGCAGCACAGGAGAGGAGAAGGCAAGGTGTCAGAAAATGTGGAGGAGAGGGTTTCTCTCTGAGAGCTGCATTTAGCTGAGAGCTGGAGGCTGGAGACAACCTGCCTGCTCGTGGGAACTTGTTTAACGCCTTCTGTGCCTGCGATCTGGGTGTCTGCAGAGTGCTGCAAGAACTCGCTCAGGAAGAGGGCAGGAGCTGTTGTCAGGGCTCTGAGCTTTGCATTATAAATGTATGTCTTGCTGACCTCGAGGATGAACCCTGAAAGCTTGTGAAATCCCTCCAGAGACTGTTCTCAAGTCAAGGCTCAGGGACATCTGCTACAGACAGTTCTCAGGGCTGACTTTGGCCACTGAGTGAGAAGAAAGGAGGAGATGGTGGAAAAATAATTATTTGGCTTGAAAAGCTCTTAATTTCTTCAGTGTTTCTGGGCAGTTTGGACCCCAGCAACCTGCAGCCAACAGTATTTTCAGCTGAAGGCCTTGCTGGTTGTGAGGGCTGAAGGGTGGTCTTGCTGAGTTACAGGGCCAGGATATGGTAACAAACACCCACAGCTTTGGGGATCAATAATTTAGCTGTAAATAAAATAAGGGTGCAGTAACCAATACAGATCAGGGGTACAGTTATCCAGGTCTGGACAACAGCAAACCCGGGAATTCCCCAGTTACTGGCCAGGCACACAGAGGGTTCTCCTTGGTGTGTGGGGGGCCTGGAAATATCGTGTAACACTGATCTCACACTGCTCTGTGCACAGGACATGGAAATACTTTATTTAATTTTTTTTATTCAACAGTATTAGCTCCTCACAACCTGATACTCTTGGTCACTGAACAGTTTCTGTTTGGGTGCCTGTAGAAAATCTGTTACTCTGAGGATTTTGGGGCTCTGTGGCCTCTCCCACGTTTGTGTTATGATGATAATGTTGCTCTGATATATTGTACTAAGGAAGCCATCCTTAATGTATTAACTGGAGTCTGTTTGTACTTGTGTTTCAGCTGGAAGAGGAGAGATCAGTACTCAATAACCAGTTACTAGAGATGAAAAAGAGGTAAGTTGTTCCTCCTGGTGTGTGTTTAACACACAGTCCCACAGAAAATGGAACACAAAAACCAAGAGCTGTTCTGTTCGGTGGTGTCCTGGTTAAAGTGCTGAGGTTGTCACACATGTTGGGTTAGAGATGGAATTGTCCCTGTTTCCTTTAGTTCCACACCTCCCCACTGTGGTAGTTTTTCCCTGCAGTGACCAGTTCAGTGTTTGGTTTCAGTCTGCTCTGCACTGTTGGATTGTCCCCCAGTCTGATAAACGCTTGTTTTCAGCTCTGACACGTCGAGTTCTAAGGGAATAGTGGCAAAATACAGAGGTGCTGGTTAGAGGAGAAGGGGAAGAAGGAGGAAAAGCAGCAGTTACTCAGCACTGACTGGCTGCTCTCCTGATTTTGAGCAGTTCATTGTGGCAGGGGGTTATTGCAGTTCATTCAGCACTGCTTTTAAAGCCCGGGAGCTTTGTCCTGGGTGACTGGGGCATCCCTTTGTAAGCTGCTGTTCAGGGAACAGTCCAAGTCACAAAACTGACTGTCCCTGCAGTGGCCAAGTGCCACAGTGTCCTGGGGAAAACGGGGCTTTTCAGAAGCAGTTACATAAATCCTTAAAAACAGCAGGGCTCCCCATGACACCTCGAGTGTTCCAGGAAAAACAAACTGTGACATTTCCTGGATTTGTAGTGGTCACAACAAAGACCAGAGAGTGGTGCTTGAGTGTTTATGCACATCCTTGGCTACTCAGTGCTATCACTCAGCCCTTCTTTATTCCCTGATTGTTCCCTGGGAGGTGGGTCATGCTCTGTTGTGTCTCCCCTGTTCTGAAGGGCAGCAGGCACAGGGGGTGTCTCCCAAGCTGATGCTTCCCCAGGGAATGTCAGAGTTGGATCAGCTGTACCCCAGAGAGGCCAGTGAACAGCTGAACCTCCAGCTTTCACCAGCCTGCTGAGCTGCATCCCAGCCTGTTACTGGACACCTTCTAAAATGTGTTCTGAACAGTGAAACTGCTGGAAGTTACTTGAGGAAAGGGAGGACAGAGGGGGGACCAAGAATCCTTCAGTGCTTCCCAGCAGTTCTGTTTCACAGAGGACATTTTAAAAGACAAACTCTTTAGTAAGTTCTAAAAAGGAGGGTCTGTGGCTCTGATCTTCCTTCTTGTTTTCACTCAGCTGCCTGAAATAATTCAGACAGTTAGGAAATAATTAAAGTGAATTTTACCTTCAGTGAGTTACACTGAGATGCCCAAGTTTGTGACATGGCTCAGCAGTGGTGAATAAACTGCAATAAAGGGTAAAATGAGGAACAGGAACAGCCTCCGAGTGCAGGCCCTGGGGGTCAGAACATGCCAGCACATGGCATCAGTTGCTCACAAAAAAAGGCTGAATAAAAAGCTAATTAAATAAAAATAATGGGAAAACTCTCTAAATTCCCAAATTCCAGTGAAGTTGGTGGCAAAGGGAGTGATAATTTCCTCCTTGTGTCTGAAGAATTTGAGGTGAACCAGAGCCCTCTTTGTGTTCCAGTTAGGTCAAATCTCTAGTGGTGGTTTCCTCACCTTCCTTCCACCCCCAGGAATTCTCTTCCCCTATTTTGGCATCTCCTTGCACGGACCAGCCCAGCTGGGAGTGACAGGAGTGTGGTGTTTGTGGCTCTGAGGGGGTTCTGTTACTCAGCTGTTGGGCTCACTGTGGGTTGATGTCTGACTGTCTTTGAGCTTCGCTATTTATCGATACTCATCTCATTCCTCTCTCTTCCCTTTCCTGCCCTTGCTTCCCTTGCTATATCTGTGTGTCTTTAATGGTAAGACTCAAGAAAGTCTATCCACGTTACAATAAATAATTTATTTTTTTTTTTAAGTAAAGTTGTTGTACATATTTTGGCTGCCTTTGTCCCTTGGTGTCTTGCTTTTGTTTTGTAAAACACTCAGCTCTATATATATAGATATATATATATATGTATTATGAAAAAAAAAAGTCTATATATTTTTTACCAAAACAAAAAAGCCCCTGGGTGCAAATTTCGTTCTTCCTTACAGTATTTTGCATTTCTACTCCATGTTTCTAACATGTGGTTCTTGTTATCTTGCATTTTTAAAGCTTACCCAGTAGCACTTTAAGGTATTTGCTTCATTCTTAGAATTTCTTATTTTTGTAGTAAGGGAAGAATCTGGGTGACTTTTTTAATGTTTAAACAAAACCAAACCCTCCGGCCCACGACTTCCACACACTGCTCAGAACATGCTTTCACCTCCTCAGAAAAGTGCAGTTTAAAAATGGCATCTGCAATGAAAAGCTCATTTTTATTGGTTTTCTTTACCTGCCTGCTGGCAAGAGGGTGGTTTGGACTGGAATTGGCAGGAAAAAAGTTGAAGTTCCCCAAAACAATTTTTTTTTCTAATAAAATAAAGTTTTCACAAAGTTTTCCTTGCGAGCTCAGTTATTTCCCCATCAGCATCTGCTCCTTACAGTCCCTGTCTGGGACTCCCTCTGCACATGGTGCTTCCAGCATCGTGCACTTCCAGCACCAGCTGGGACTCTGGGAGTGGACTGTGCTCCACACTCTGGATCCGTGAGTAGTGCCAGGCACCTGCTCTGCTGGTGGGTTCTCCAGTTCCAGCATTTTTGGGTCTCCCCCTGGAGCACTGGAGCTCCCCCGTCCTGGGAAAGGAAAAACCAAAGCTCCAGCACAGGGACCTTCTCCCTGTCTTGTTTTCTCTCCTCTTCTCTTGTTTCTCTCCCCTTGTGTTTTAGTATTGGAGGCTCCTGTACTGAGTTTGTAAACCTCTTCTTTCTGTCCTTCCCAACTGTTTGCCTTTTCCAGCCCCTCGGGACTGTGGTGCCGAAGCCAAGCCCGATAAATGGCGAACGAACTGTATTTGTGCACAGAGCTCCTGTTTGGTCCTGATCTCTCCGTGAAGATCTGACCAAGTGGGGACATTGGCTAAATCACAAGCTCTTGAGCAGGAGCTGAGCCACTGGGCTTTCCATCTGCCCTCTCCCACAGCTGTGTGCTCAGCACAGGGGAGCTCATGAGCAACAGCTCCCAGATGTGCTTCCCAGATGTTCTCACAGTTTACCTCCCAGTAAATCCTGGATTTGCAGCTCTGTGGCCTGGAGAGGGCAGCTCTGCTCTGGCAGCAGCCCCCCTTGCATTGGTGGCACATTCTTTCCCACAGCACCACGTGCCTTTGATGCAGCTCAGCAGACACTGCAAAGCAGGGGTTAGGCTGGAGCATGTTTGGAATTCTGCTGAAGCCACGGCTGTCGTGCTTTAGTGCTTTGCTGACTCAGGGCTGGCAAAGGGGGTCTGTTCTGTGCCAGTGCCTGGTTGGGTTTTATTAATGGGATGATAACTTGGATTTGAAGGCGAGATTGCTCAATCTGCAGGTCGTTGTGTTTCTGCTGCTATTGATTCTCTCACTGTGAAAATGCACCAAAACCAAATCAACCAGAACCAAATCAACCCTCTGGTTCCTGTTTGGTCGCTGCCTCAGCTTTTCTAAACCCCAGATTCTCCACTTGCTGCTTCCATTCCCGAGTACAATCTGAACAATGAAGGAATTGCATTGATTGTGCTCTCATTGTTGAGTTCCCCTTTCCTTCGAGGGGGGGGATTTGTTGTGTTTCATGTCTGGGTATCGTGGCTCTCACTAACTGTAGATATTGTAGAGGGGGAAACTTTGCCATTTGAACTCAGTAGCTGTGCCCTGAGCACCCCCACAGGATCCTGATCCTGGGAGCAGTCCTGGAGAGAGCAGTGTGGTTTGGGATCCCTGCAGCTGCAGGAGCTTGCAGAGCTGGCAGCCGGCTGGGACACTGCTGGCTGTGCTGGAGAGCAAGTTTCTCCTGGAGAAAAGTTAACTGAGTGTTTGAAGGAACTTTGGGGGGCTTTTTTAACCAAAACCGTTGAGCTTTAAGGAGTTTTGTAGTGATACTCCTCACATCAGAGGACAATAACTCATCCACCTGTATTGTGTCAGGAAGACTCACTTCCACCAGTGTGGGGATGTCACAGCCATGGTGCCTTGAGGCAGGAATTTTAGGCAGAACTCTATTAGATCCATGGAAAAGGTTAGGAAAACTGGACATATGTACACAGAAGGGGGTTGTGCCTGCTTTGGAAAATTTCTATTTAACCCTTATCCCAGGAAGTAAGACAAGTCCCGTATGGTTTCATGCTGAAACTGTTGTTGTTAAAGGCCCAGAAACTCTCCAAGTCCGTGGGCAGGAAATGATGATGTCACTGAAATTAGTGAGGACCAGCTGATATTTCCAGCCTCATCCATGCTTTGCATGACAACTTGTACAATGAGCTTTGCATGCCTGTTTTGTTGCTTGTTAATAATTTTCAAGAAGTAACAAAACTCTCAAGACAGGTTTTGTGGAACATTGTGCAACATGTTTGTTTATCCTGTATCTCCCCAGTCTGTTAACTTGCTCCTTTAAATTCAAATGGATACGGTGCTATGCAGATTCTGGCATGTACTACCTAGGTAAAGTTTTTGCTTTGTTTCCACAGTTGTAACATCTGAAATGTTTATACATATTTAAAACCTTAGTCAAGTACAGAATCATAATTTCTTTTTTTAAGAACCACTTCTTACAGTAGTTTAGTACTTGAAATTCAATAAAACTACTTTAGGCCACTACAGTTATCTGTTCATTAGATGATTTCTGGTTGTATTTGGTTTTCTTTTAGAGAATCGACTTTAAAAAAAGAAATTGATGAAGAGAGAGCATCCTTGCAGAAATCCATCAATGTTACTAGTGCCTTGATCACACAAAAAGATGAGGAACTGGAAAAACTCAGACATGAGGTAAAGGGGGAACAGTGAATGGTTCCAAATTTTGATTAAGTTGCAGGCAGAGGCTTTGTGTGCTGCCTGATTGTTCTTCAATGTGGCACAGTTGAACCTGAGCATCAAACCTTTGGATACCTGTGCTGAGATAGGTGACTCCTGGCACGTTTTTGGTGCTCTTTAGCCCTGGCTGTGAGGGATGTGGCCTTGGTGCTCTGCCTTGGTGCAGGAAGGCCCAAGCCCTGCCGTGCCTCTTGCAGATCACGGTGCTCCGCGGAGAAAACGCCTCTGCAAAAACCCTGCAGTCGGTGGTGAAGTCCCTGGAGTCTGACAAGCTGAAACTCGAGGAAAAGGTGAAGAGCTTGGAGCAAAAACTCAAGGAAAACAACGAGCAGCCTTTAACTGTAACGAGCTCCTCAGGTAGAGCAAAACCTGCCCCGCTCTCTGTGCCTCAGCTGGGAGGTTGAGACCAGAGACAGTGACACCGTTTCAGTCTCTGCCTGAGCCACCCCTGTGTCACTTTACACCTGGTTTGGTTTTTTTTTCTTTAAAGGGGATGCTGCTAATCTACTTCAGGAGGAAATTGCGAGAGAAAAGCAGGTACTGCACGTGGACTAAACCAGCAGTGGGGCCATAGGGGAGGGAAATACTTTTCCAAAGACAGTTCCTATCAGGTTTTGTCAGTCAGGATTTTAATGGGCCTTCAGCTTCTGCAGTGACAGTAAATATTAAGAATGAAGGGATGTGTGGTACTGGAGAAACCGTTCAGATTATGGGAATGTGAGGAAGCAAGGAATCAAGGGTGGCAAGGGGTGACCTGTGAGTGAGGTACAGCCCAGCAGAGCACACTCACTGCTCCCTGGCCTTCTTTCCAAGGGTTTTTTGGATGTGAATGAGGGAAAGGCTTGGGCCACCTGGATCTGGTGCTTGCCAAATTGGAGAAACGAGCTTCCTGAGCTACTTCTAAGCTTCTGCAGTTGAAAATGTTGGCCTTGGCTTGTTCCCAACTGCAGAGCCTGACTCAGAACATGGGTTGGCTGCAATGGAGAGGGAAGGTGCTCAGCTGGCACGTGCTGGGACCAGGAGGAATGTGATTCAGAGTGTGATGGTCATGGTGACCACGTGGAGTGCTGCTGTATCACAGGGGCCCGTGCCAACAAATGCCTAGGAAAGATGGTTAGAATAGAATCACCTTCTGCTCGTTATATTAGATCACCAGTGGCAGTCCCAGTGATTAAATGTCCTTCCTAGTTGGGCAGTGATAGGAGGTGTGATGAACATGCACTAACCACCAGTCTTTTTCTGATTTTCTGCCTGCCTGAATTCACCTGCTGATGGCAACCCTTCCTTGCACCAGGGCGAGGTTGGTTCCACTCCTTGGCTTCCTTTATTTCATTCACTGCTGATTTGCCAAGTGTTCCTTGGTTACATTCAGCAGTGCTGAGCTCTGGGCTGGGGCTGTGGGAAGTGCCATCCCCCTGCTCCTCTGACTGTCCTTGTCCTTGGCTTTCCCAGATCGACTTCCTGAATTCAGTGATAGTGGATCTACAAAGGAGAAACGAGGAACTGAACTTGAAGATACAAAGAATGTGTGAAGCTGCCCTCAATGGCAACGACGAGGAGATAAATAACTATGACAGGTATAAATCCCAAAGGAAACCCGGGCTCATGTTTTGGGAACTGCTGGGAGCTGCACAATGCACCAGCCTGATCTCAGCCGTGAGGAGGGACAGACAGAGATCTCTCTGGAGTTCAGTGATTGAATCCAACCTTCTTTTTACACTGGGGTGTTCCTGGTGGTGCAGATGATTCTCTGTAGTTATGGATCACAAACATTCACTCACTGTGACATGTTTGTTGTCAGGCTGGGTGGATCTGCCCTTCCCAAGGGCAGGAGAAGGGCCTTTGCTCTCAAGGGGCTGTAGCTGCGTTGGGATGGGGAGAGAAATAGAACTAAATAGAATAGTCCAGAGAAACAGAACTAAAGGCATTTGATATATTGTGACTTGAGATCGCTCCAGGGAAAAGAGAGACCAGTTTACATGCGTTTCTTTTAAATGTCTGTATTTGTGCAAATCCTTGCACAAACAGCGGGTTGTTTAGTAGATATTGCAGTGTAGGGACTGTGGGGGCACTGCAGGGTGGTGGAGGAGCCGAGATCTTCAGGAGGGGTTTGGGCTGCTCTTTGTTGAGCTCTGTGGCTGTTCCTCAGTCTCAGTAACCACAGGAGCTCACAGGGCAGGGCAGGGCCACAGGCCTCGCTCCCATGTGAAGGAACCGTGTCCCCTGACCTGTGCTGCCCTTGCAGTGAGGAGGAGAGCCTGTCCAAGAAGAAACCGCGCCTGTTCTGCGACATCTGCGGCTGCTTCGACCTGCACGACACCGAGGACTGTCCGACGCAGGCGCAGGCGCTGGAGGAGCCGCCGCACTCGGCTCACCACGGCAGCCGGCGCGAGGAGCGGCCCTACTGCGACACCTGCGAGGTGTTCGGGCACTGGACGGCCGAGTGCAACGACGACGAGACCTTCTGATGGCGCGGAGGGACCGGCCTGTGCCCCCCACGGACCTTTGGAACCACCAGCAGCTGCGTGTGCTGAATGTCAGGGACAGGGACAGCGGTTCTGCCCCTCCCGCTCCCCCTGCCCGTCCGCGCCACAGGCAGTGAATGGATAAATATTTTGCTCCTCCACTAATAAATAGCCCCTGTCCCTTTTTAACAAACTTCAGTGGAAGGTAAATAAAAGATTTAACAAGTGACTTTATGCTGTTTTTTCCCAGGTTCTGGGTTTGTCCCGCCCGTAACAGGAAATGCCCCCGTGCTGTCGCATCTGTTGATGGGAAAACATGTATAGGAATGAAGCACTAGAGTTATATTAAAGCTTATTTAAATACCTTAAAAATATGCTGTTAATTTTCATATTTGCACTAAACCATTTTAAGGCTGAATTTGTACATTTAGATTTTTAAGCTTTTTTTTTGTTTTTTTTTTGGACACTGGACTGAGTTGAGAAATATTTCATCTTTATTTTCCTTTACTCCTTTGACTGTGATGTTGCTCGGTGCCGTGAGCTCTGGGTTGTGGTTTGGTGTGAAACATGGAAACCCGGCGCAGGTAAGGAAGGAACGGAGCTGCTGGGGGTTTTGGAAACCCGTATGCTGTGCACACCTGAAACAGTTTGTGGGACATCCCTGTTTTGCATTCTCTCAGCTTCTATATAGTGAGTGTGTGGTGTGTGTGTATATATGCATATATATATTAAAGTTATATTTTGGAAAAAAAAAAAAATGCGTTTCCTTTCCTACCTTTCTGTTGTGTTTGGAGTGTTAAGGGGTTCTGTGTGGGTTCTGTAAATCACAGTATCAGTTGGGTTGGGAAAGACCTCTGAGATCATCGAGTCCAACCTGTGACTGATCCCCACCTTGTCACTCCAGCCAGAGTACTGAGTGCCACATCCAGCCTTTCCTGAAACACCTCCAGGAATGCTGACTGCACCACCTCCCTGCGCAGCCCCTTCCGATACTTGATCACTCCTGTAAAGAAATTCTTCATGATGTCCAAAGTAAACCTGCCCTGATGCACTTCAAGACCATTTTCTCTCATCCTGTCCCTTGTTCCCTGGGAGCAGAGCCCGACCCGCCTCGGCTGCCCCTCCTGTCAGGGAGTTGCATAGAGCGAGAAGGTCCCTCCTGAGCCTCCTTTTCTCCAGGCTGAGCCCCCCCAGCTCCCTCAGCCCCTCCTGCTGCTCCAGCCCCGTTCCCTGCTCTGGGCTCGCTCCAGCCCCTCAATGTGTGTCTTGCGCTGAGCGCCCCAGAACCAGCCACAGCGCTCGAGGCAGTGCCGAGCACAGGGGGAGGATCCCTTCCCTGGCCCTGGTGTCGCTCTGTCGCTGACACGGGCCCGACATAAATCACGATAACCACACGGGGCGCTCTCCCTCCCTCCCTCCCTCCCTCCCTCCCGGCGGGGCGGGGCCGGCCCCAGTGCGGCTGCGCGGCCCCGCCCACGTTGAGGCGCGGGGCGGCCATGGCGGCGCACCTGAGCTCGGGCAGGGTGAACCTGACGGCGCTGAGGGAGGCGGGGCGGCGGGAGCTCCGCGAGTTCCTCGACAAGTGCGCGGGATCCAAGGTGGGAGCGCGGGGGGTCCGGGTGGGGGTGGGTCGCGGCCCCCGCTGTCCTCGGCTGACCCCGCTGTCCCCTTCCCCAGGCCATCGTGTGGGACGAGTACCTGACCGGGCCCTTCGGGCTGATCGCGCAGTACTCGCTGCTCAAGGTAAGCGCCGGGCGGGTCGGGGGAGGGTCCCGGTCCTGCCCCGGCCAACCCCGCTCTCGGGTGACGCCCCTGCCCTCGCACAGGAGCATGAGGTGGAGAAGATGTTCACGCTCAAGCCGGGCCGGCTGCCCCCGGCCGACGTCAAGAACATCATCTTCTTCGTCAGGCCCAAGCTGGAGCTGATGGACATCATCACCGACAACGTGCTCAGGTACCGCGGGCAGGGGAGGGAGGCGAGGGGACAGGTGTGCTCTGAATGAGCCAGGTGTGGTTTGTTACACCTGGGCAGGGAATGAGGAATCACGTGCAGACACCAAACTGCAGCACAGCCCCTCGGGGGCTTGAGTGGAGTGCAAGACACGCTGGGGAGAGAGATGGGCTTCCCTTTGGCTGCCATGCAGAGGATCTGTTCCTCCTTATGAGGATGTACGTTCCTTCTAGTTAGCTGGAATGAGTCGTGCTTGGATTGATGCTCCTTTTAGGAACTGCAGGACAAGCAAGTCCCCTTGCCCTGGTGCCAGACCTGTGCCTGCACAGGGCTGGGTTGTGCCTCCTGGACACTGACATGCAAAGCTGGGAGCTGGCAGTAATAACCCAGTGCAGTGCTCCTGCTGTGGCTCTTCCAGGGAGGACAGAGGCCGCTCTCCCCAGAGGGATTTCCACATTCTGTTCGTGCCGCGCCGCAGCCTCCTGTGCGAGCAGTGGCTGAAGGAGCAGGGCGTGCTGGGCTCCTTCATCCACCGCGAGCAGTACAGCCTGGACCTCATCCCCTTCGACGGGGACCTGCTCTCCATGGAGTCCGAGAGCGCCTTCAAGGTGAGCACTTTGAGGGAAAACCCTCTGTGGTTTTGGGTTGGCCGTTGGTGTCAGTGCAGCGGCTCTCAGAGAGCTTTTGGGGGACCTGCACAGCAGGGAAAGGCCTTGGAGAGCAAATGTGGCTTGATCCTGAGGCCTGAACTGAGCCTGAACTTCCCTGTGTGTTTCCACACGCTGAAGGAACAGTCACTACATGGAGCTGCACCCAGTCCCTCCAGGTTCAGCTGCTGTTACCACAAGTGGGGCATTCCTGAGGCTTGGAGCACTTGGTTGTCAGGAGGAGCCAGCACGGTTTGTGCCGCTGCGCAGTCAGGGATTTATGTGAAGGTTCATCCTACACTGAGCACTAACAGCTGGCACATCCCAGCTGTGTGTCCTGTGTTCCCAGAGTGCTGCATCTGGGGACAGGATGGTCTGGGAGTTTCTTTGGCACATGAAGTATAGCCCAGAGGATGGGGCAGGGCTTGCAGCTACCATGAGGTGTTGGGTGCTCAGATTGGCCTAATTAGCAGCAGAGGCTCCTTGCACTCATGTCCTGGCTCTCTTGCTCCATCAAACTGGGTTTGTGTGTGGAGTTCAGAAATGCTGTAGTGTCTGGTCTGGTCAAATGATTTGCTGTAGTGAT